>JBBMJY010000026.1:10424651-10449938 GCA_037833715.1 Toxotes lorentzi | reverse complement strand
TTTTACAGTTGGGGTTAGACTTACTATTGGATCCACCAGAGCTATGAGAGAAGACTTTCTGTACTAAAAATGATCATAGTAATTATTAACTATAAAAAATCATAAATATAGAATCCACAGCAGCTGAACAGCTGAACAGCACAAAACCCAGATCTATTCCGTTTGCTGTCACACTCCAGAGAGAAAAGCAGCAAACCCTCATACTGAAGAAGCTGGCACAGGAGAGTGAATGAAATGATTACCTGCATATCAAAATATTTGATTTTCTGTCAGCTCGACTACATTATGCTGTAGTGGATGTGTAGTTTTACTTAAGTAAAATCATGAATTCAGAACATTTACTTGTATCTCAACATTAAAATGTTGATTCTTTTGCTCAAGTGAAAAAGATCTCCGTGCTTGATCCATCATCCACATTAGTCTGTTTGTGAAATTTCATATTTCATATAAACAAGTTTTTAAAAAGAAGAATTTCGGTAATAAATCTGTTTATGTCTGAATAATTTTCTAACATGTAAGAGTTAGTGCCACCATGTAACTTGGGGAAGAGAGTGTGGGTTAGAAAAGGGGCGTGACAGCTGGTCGTCTGCAGGCACATTCATGGTTTGGTCGACTGGCGGAGAATGGGAGAGAGCGCAGCGCCGCAGAGGGAGGGAGCGAGGAGGAGGAGGAGGAACTAGTGGTGGAAAAAAAAAAAGTTAAAGTAAAAATGGCTTCCTTGTCTTTGGAGTCTACAGAACAATCTGAGAACAGCCCAGAGGAGCCAACGGCACCGGAGCCCAAAGAAGAGAAAGATCCGGTCCAAGTTTCGGAACAATTACTCCAAAGTTTCCAAAAGTCGGCTCTGAGTTTTTCCACTGACCAAGTATCATGTCTCTGCGAGGCCCTTCTGCAGGCGGGCAATGTGGATCGCCTGTGGAGATTTCTATCCACCATACCTCCTTCGTCCGAGTTGCTACGTGGCAACGAGACCCTGCTGAAGGCCCAGGCACTGGTGGCTTTCCACCGGGAGGAATTCAAGGAGCTGTACGCCATCCTAGAGAGCCACGACTTTCACCCGTCTAACCATGGGTTCCTGCAGGACCTGTACCTGAAAGCCCGCTACAAGGAGGCGGAGAGGTCCCGGGGCCGCAGCCTGGGCGCAGTGGACAAGTACCGGCTCAGGAAGAAGTTTCCCCTGCCCAAAACTATCTGGGACGGAGAGGAGACCGTGTACTGCTTCAAAGAGAAGTCGCGAAATGCCCTGAAAGAGTGCTACAAGAGCAACCGGTACCCCACTCCGGACGAGAAGAAAAACCTGGCCAAAGTCACCGGACTGTCCCTCACACAGGTCAGCAACTGGTTCAAGAACCGCAGGCAGAGGGACAGGACCCCGTCCGGCACCCACAGCAAAAGGCAAGACCAACAGCACTGGAAACACATTTCACTTACTGCATTCATCTAATCATTAGATTTAGGAGTTTTCATTAAATTTGAAAGTCAGAATCTTGGCAACAGCTGCCTTAAACTTCCATTTGTTTATTTTGGGCCGACTTTTTTGTTGTGTTGTGTTTTTATAATAAGGATCACCCAGAAAAGTTCCTGAAACCCACAGACCAAACCTTAATGGTAAACAAAGCCCACAGGCCTGCACAGGTTAGCACAGGACTATGCTCACATTAAACCTAAACCTGGTAACAAAACTGACAACAACAACAACAACAAACATTCCTCTGAGCAAGAAGATGGGCAGAGGAGCTGACTTTTGACAGCAGTGAACCACACAGGTCTAAGACCAAGAGCATGTTGCTTTGTTATGAAATGTGAGATCCAGGCACCCACCATGGCTCAAGTTTCCTGAAAGCCACCACCACTGCTTAGGGCCTGAGACTGAGGTTAACATTAACAAGCTTATACTGGAGGAGGTGGAGGTGGCAAGAAGACTCCTCACACAGACTGATATCTCCGAGTTTTACAGTGTTTACTTCACCAAGCAAGGGGGGGTTTACAAATTCTTAGGAGAATAAAAGCGGACTTATCAGATCTGAGGGTTTATGGTGGTTTCCAACACACATTAACCAGGCACAGGTCCTAAACGAGAATCTGATCTGGCTTTTTCTTCCTGCCCGGTGGGAATTTTATACTGATCCACTGCAGAGTATGGTAGGTTTTGTAGATCAGACGGTAAAGAATGGGATTAATAATAATACTGAGTGGCTGGTATCTTTGCCAGCAAACCACAGGTTAACCACTGAAATATCTATTCAACTCAACTTTGATTGTTCATTTGGATTTAAACATGTATTTATCATTTGCAATCAATAATAATCAATAATAATCAATAAAATACAGAAAATTTCATAAACTTGTTTTTAAATAGATTACTAATAATGGACATTACCATGAAAATGTTACCTCGGCAAATGTAGTCACACAAATATTATATCATCATCTTTAAATAGCCTGATAAAATGTCTTTACTTGGCTGAATCATCAGAGGCACAGGGAATATTTATAAACAATGCAAATGTGGAAAAGTTGGCTAAAACACAAATAACTTTAAGTTTCTCATGACAATATGAATTTAAATGTTAAAACTTTTTTTTTTTTTAGCAATTTCAAACTCTGAATTAAATAAATTCTCAAACAGTGTTAAACAAGCAGATAAAGATGAAGTGTAATGAAGACTTTTATATGGTTGAAATGTTTCCTTCTCAATCAGTCAATCTAACGAACATCAGGAGCTAAAATCCAGTGTGCAGAGCTCTATTTTCCTGTTGAGTAAAATCCCTTGGGGGTGGGGCCTGGTCCATCTGTGCAAGATTGATCTTAAAACATTTGTATTGTATGGCTTTTTAAAACACACTAAAGTTATGAGCTCAGTGCATTAAAAGGGTTTAGATAAAAGGATCAAGCCCAGTGCCCAACCCTCTAAAGCCACACACATTTCTCTTTTGTTTGACAAACTTGTTTTTGCCTCCATTTCAGTGAGTCCGATGGGAACCACAGCACTGAGGACGAGGCGATGGACGACACCCCTGACAAACCAGAGGAGGCTCCTGGCTCCACAGCTTCCATCATCTCTCTCTCTGCGGTCCCCTGTAGCACAGGAAGTCAGCTCATCCTCAACGGGTCCAGTGGCTTCCTCACGGCCTCTCAGCCATTACTGCTCAACGGGAATTCCCTGATCTCCAGTACCGGTGCTGGTGTCATAATTAACGGGCTGAGCTTGGGCGATTGCCAGACAGTCACACTGAGTCCCGTTGCAGCCAGCTCTCCTTTGATACTGAACGGGGCTCAGGTAATAACCAAATCTAGTATCAGTGTGCAGCAGCAGCAGCCACAGCAAGCAGTTTCTGTGGCAGAGCAGGTATCGGCCATGGAGGCCAAGACAAGCAGTCTTCCAGCAGTTGTTCTTAGCACTAACACCACACCAGTCTCAAACCCTCCATCCATAATCTCACCTCCTCTGCAAACCAAGACAGACAGTGGCAATGCAATGGATTACATGAGTGTGCCTGAATCAGAGAGCAGCAGCCAGACAGTATCTTCCTCTTCTTCATCTTTATCCCCCTCTTCACCAACTCTGTCCTCCCCAAACAGTCTCCCTTCACTAGTCCTAACACAAAACACCCAGGAGTCCCTCACCCTCCCAGCCTCTATGTCGTCTGCAGGCATGGCTATCACCAGCTCTTCTGTGCCTCTCTCCAGTCAGCAAGGAGAGTATGTTGTCTTTGCCACTGCCGGCTCCCAGTTAAATCCTCCTAGCTCCGTGGATCCCTCCGGCAGTGCCACCCCTCAGGTCTTCTCTCTGCCCCAGGTTGTGCCTTCCATCCAGGGTATACCAGTATCCCAGCTGGTCCAGCACTCTTCAGGCGCCCAGGTGTCCCAGTGTCCCCAGTTGGTCCCTGTATCGCCCCTCACCTCGCCAGCTCCTTCGTTTCAAAGCCCCCAGACAGTGAACACGGGCAACAGACTGGCACAACAGCAGCAGGATGCTTCAGCAACTCTGCCTGAAAGTGCAACAACTATAGTCTCTATCTCACAGCTTAACAACAATCAGCTTCCACAGCAAATGGCACACCAGCTGGGTGACCAAACCACAAACTCCACACCCAGCAAAATCCAGGCCCCGCAGGTTATTTCCATCTCTTCTCCAACACAAGTAGTCCCAGTCCCCCAAGCCAAAGGAACCACACCAGCACAATTAGTCCCGCTCTCCATGCCACAGCTGGTCCCAGTCTCCTCCATCCAAACTTCCTCCACCATCTCTTTCCCCCAAGTGGTACCTGCCAGTCCTTCCCTCTCCATGCCCTCTGCTGGAGTGCCCTTACAGATCCTGACTTCAGCTCCTGCAGCTGGAGCGGTTACACCGGGTCCTCTGAGGATAAACCAGCTGAGGCCCATTCAGAGCGTGGGTCCCCCAACCAGCATGGCACCTGGCGTGCAACTCCTCAACTCTGGGATCATTCAGCTGCCCTCTGCTCCTCCAGGTACACCGAATTCATTAGACATTTCTACATGTAGCAGAGCTCAAATTATTAGTAGGCAAACAAAAAATTAATTGTTTTGATAATTAATTAAGCAAAGTTGCTTCTAGCCTCTTAAATGTGTCTATTTGTCATATGTGCTATGAAATTGAATGTCTTTGGGAAAAACAAGCTACCTGAAGACATAAACTTGGGCCCTGGGAAATTACCTTTATAACGGGCAACATCAACAACAACAATAAATGTAAAAAAAAGTTTCTTGCAACCGGAATAACACATTTATTTATTGATGTTTATTTAGTTCGAAAAAGAACAAGATTTCCAACTATTTTCTGTCAACTGATTAATTAACTAATCGTTTCAGGCTTAAAATATTTTCTATGAATGTTTGTCAGTTACGCTTTTTAACACAGTGGGTTATATTTTTAATATAGTAACATAACACACCCATGAAACATGTTCTTATACAAAGCTGGTGCTGATAAAGATGCTACATCTCTACCCCCCGTGTTTGAATGTTGGTACACAGTCTTTATTGCTGTCAATTTATCATTTGTTGCCACCATAGGTAACCTTCTCCTCGGTGGAAGCCCCTACCTGAGTGTACAGCAAGGCAAACTGATTCTGACCATCCCAGCAGGAATTCAGCTCACCAGTTTGCCCTTGAAACCTGTCCCAGAGGCTCCAACCATCTCTGCTAATGGACTGAGCCCCGTTCTCACCCCCTCCACCCCTCCCGTGGCCTCCCAGCCTTCAGCCACCTTAGGCCCAACCCCCGTTGGCCTCACATCATCTCCTCTGAACTTCATCAACTCGTCTCCACCATACTGTGCTCCAGAGACTGGGGCTGCAACCAGCCAGGCACCGGCCGTCCCCTCCCATCATACGCTGGACCCTTCAGTCACCCCCACAACGCCAAATACTCTCACCCCAGAAAGCATGCTTACCCTCAGTCCCATGTACAGTGGAGTCACACCCAACACCCAACTGTCCCAGCCAGCGTGGAGTCCTGTGCCCCTCTCCACTTCAGCTAGTCTAACTCTGTTTGATGTCCGCGGCAAGGGGGACCTACCTGTAGACCCGGCTTTGTTAGGCCTCCCTGGAGGAGAGTCGCTGCTTCTGGGAAGCCCCTCTCCAGAGCAGGATGTGGAAGCCGGGTCACCCCTGGGGAATCCAGAGGAGATGGATGGGGACTCCAAGATTCTTACTCAGCTCCAGTCTGTCCCTGTGGACGATGAGCTGGGCTTGTAGTCCCCCACATAGCAACCCCATGCCTCTAAAAACAAAAATGGCAAAAAATACATTAGATTACAGACTCTTTTTTTATACCATATTGTCAATCCTCAAAAACCTAAATCTTTTTCACAGTATGTTGAGTTTCTAACATGTACAATGATACTCTCTCAGCAGGGCCTGATACCATCATGGTCTTAGCTGGCTCTTTACAGACAAACTCTCTGCAGCTCTGTTTCACATGGATGGGCAGGGTTAAATGGGATGTTCACCTTCTTGTTCAACATCAGAATATTTCTGTTTGTGCCTGGGAATTTTGCCTCTCAGACTTTCTTTTCTTTTTTTTTTCTTTTTTTTTTTTACTAAAATCCATGTGTGCCTTACCTGTTTTATCTGATTCAGACAGAAGAACTAACACAGATTAGTCTGCTTGGCCCAGTTACAGGTCCTCGTGTTAAAAAGAATACTATATTATACAAGGCATCATAGCTTTGCCTGGTCTTCTTCACAGTTTTGTGGATTGCAGACCAAGGTCACCTGTCCCTAGAAAAAGTTACTGGCTAAGAGGACAAATCTTGAAACAGTTGCCTGCTTGTCCAGAACTCAAGACATTCAGGACTTTGGTGTGGTTTTCTTCCTTTTTTTTTTTTTTTGTTCACAGCTTGAATATATTGTTCGAGCAACACTCCAGGAATACGCCGAGGATTATATTCCTCACAAACAGAAGTGAGTTGAGTTGGCTGAGCTTTAAGCAAATCAGCTCAAATATGTTTTCTTCAACTATTGTTACATCATAGCTTTGAGGACTGGGCTGTGTTTTATTACTACTCGTTACTGAAGACTGAGTTTAAACATGCAGCCTACATCCATCTTATTAGTAAACTGTTTTAAATAACTCTGCAGTTTTCCAGTGAGATTGCTGCCCTACATTAGTATAAACATACCACAGGAAATAAAAGGGTTTATACTCTATGCAATGCATGTTTAGTACTTTATAGGACACTAAGTGGCACAATGGCTGAGTCAAAAAGCCAGTGCACTTGGGAGATGAACAGGAGCTTTGAAATACTGAGCTTTTACATGAAGCAGGACAGTGCAGTACACTAAAACGTTTGCTGTGATCCCACTAAGTGACATTTGTTGTCAAATGCATCCAAAATCTCTGTTTGTTGATGTTGATAAGTGCCTTATTTTATAGCTTACAGGTTTGATGTTTTTAAAAAAAAAAATGGTTTGACGTTTTACAAAAACCCACAGTTATGTATCTGTTTGATCTCCAGTGAAACATAATGTGACAGTTTTGGTTGCATAGTCAAAGCTCTGTCTCCTGTTTGTATATTTTGCACATTTCATTCACACAATGTTTACGCTGCGTTGCCGTGTTGTTATGACAGTGGTACGACTCATATTCTGTTGAGAAATTTCCTATTCTTTCTTAATTGGACTAAAATGTTCCCCACTTGAAAGAGGTAGATCAGAAAACAGAATACTGATTTCCTGATGAACTCTATTGTAAAAAATTTAAACCTAAAGTGCTTGTCACTGTATGAGCTTTCTACCGTCATAACATAGGCAGCAGTCAAATCTTTGGCCGAATATGGTACATAAAAATATACTTCAGTGTCACATCTAGTTATAATAATGGCCTTTGTGTGTGTGTGTTTTTTTTTTTTTGTTCTGTTTTTTTTTATTAGTGTGTTTGTTTGTCTCTTTTGTACATTTAATCTATTTAAAGCATGTATCAATCAGTTTGTAGTTTTTAACGGAAAGAAAATGAGTCCTTGGTGGAAAAAACTGGTAGGAAATGATATTCATTTTCACTTGGAAGGTCAGATTGCTGTGCCAGCTGAGGTTTTACAATCTCAGACTACAGGTATTAAATCGATTTTAAGGTCATTAATATAGATGTTGAAATAGGTCACCCCCTGGTAACAAATTTTAAGGTTATTTGTTCCCAGTGCCCATTGGGTAGATAATTAAATGGCTCGGACAAATCAATTACAGTCTGAATTTTACTGAACATTTAAATTAGTTAAGGGTAAAAGGAAATGGGATCTTTATATGTGTAAAATATGGTAGCTTGTGCTTGTTTATATGAGCCATTTCTTACCAAAGTATGTTGACATTAAAGCCTGTGAGGGCATATGCACATTTGTAGCCGTTTGTTTGCAGCGTGGGATTCGTTTTTACTCTCCTGCCTGACATGTAACGTATATGACTCCAGATTTAACCAAAGATTTTATCGACTTTTTTGATAGTTTTGAAAGGGATCATTTGTGTCTGTCATTCAAGGTTCTTGTTTTCTCATTTTTGTATTCAAATGCATTCTATTTTTTATATTATATGATATTGTAATAAACTACATTTACAAAAATGTCATGTGTTTATGAGTGTGAATTATTGTTAGCAGTAAAAGTATTTGTCAGAGGATTTTACTTCTAATTTGGCAATAAAATTTTATTCAAATCCGTTTTCCTCCTGCACTGTGAAACTGTCATGCTCTCGCTCTCTCACTGGGTGAATGCCAGCACAATAGCAAAGATCCAGAATGTGTGTGAGAGAGTGTATGCATGTGTTTTTACAAGAGATGCATCCCTCCATCTCTTGTAAAAACACATGCATATGAGGAGTTTTTATAACCTGGATGGTCTCAGGTTACCTGTGATTTGATTCCGCCAGGGCATGATGATGAATAATGATAAGCACACATGCAGCCCACAATGCTCCACAGAGGCATCAGATCTGTTCAGTACAAGCGTGATATTAAGAGAGGTTGGTAGATCCTCACCTCATCCTCAGACTCTTTTTGGTGGGCCGCCATCCAGGTTCCACAGCAATGATCTTCACAGCACAGCAGGTGGCTTGTGTGTGCGAGGTCCTACTGCAAAGTGCTCGCATGGACCGTCTTGCTGGCTTCCTCCGCACTCTTCCTGCTCCTTCGCTCTCCTCCTCCTCCTCCTCCCTCTGCCCTGGGGAGCTGGAGAGCGTGCTGAAGGCTAAAGCAGCAGTGGCCTTTCACCAGGGGAGCTTCTCTGAACTCTACACCCTGCTGGAGGGCTTCCCCTTCTCCCCTCGCAGTCACCCACTGCTGCAGCAGCTCTGGCTCCGAGCCCACTACATAGAGGCTGAGCGGCAGAGGGGCCGACCCCTGGGAGCTGTGGGGAAGTATCGTGTAAGACGAAAATTTCCTCTACCACACACTATCTGGGACGGAGAGGAGACCAACTACTGCTTCAAGGTAGACAAAATCTTATTTTATCTTAAATGTGCTCCCTAACTGTTATTTAGCTTACCTGCACTACATTGTATAGTTAACTGTCCATACAATTAACTGTGAAACAACTAGTGAAGGAGGCAAACTGAACAGGTCAGTGGTAAAAAAGTAACTATATACATTTAAGTACTGTACTTACTGTTAGTACTACTACAACTGTAAAATGCTGATATTAGTAAGTCACGAATAATGTTCAAATGAGATTTTCTCTTATTTTGATATTTGAAGCATACTTTTCTGGGTGTAATCTCACTTTTATCACAATCTTCACTTGTGATGGAGGATTTTCACACTTTGGCATTTACTATTTTTTAACTTAATTAAGCATCACCACAGAGAGATGCAATAGGGCCACAAGTACAGTCACATCTGTTTCATTTATATGGTGATGATAAATAACTACAAAGACACCGCAAATGACTGCTGAGACACAAAATGACTCCAAAGAGACATAAAACGACTACAAAGATTCAGTCACATTCAGTCATGCTGAGTGGTTTTAATTTGTTTTATGTCTCTTTGAGACTGGTTGCCTTGCTCCTATGTAAGAGGGGTGGGGGCCTTTTCACATCTGGGCCCAGTTGCCTGCTGTGTCATAAATCAAGCACATACACCATAAACTACAGATTTAGGCTTTGATTGAGCTACCACACTTATTTCTATGTCTCTGTGTTGTAACAGTCTCCAGACTTCACAGTGTTTATTCACTTTCTAACAGGAAAAATCCCGGAGCATCCTCCGGGAGTGGTACCATCTTAAACCGTACCCCTCGACCCGGGAGAAGCGAGAGCTCGCAGCAGCCACCGGCCTGACGACCACACAGGTCAGCAACTGGTTCAAGAACCGCAGGCAGAGGGACCGAAGCGCCGACGGCACCGGGTCAGTGACAGGCCGGTTAATGCTTAATAGTAGTTCATAGTTTATTTAAGCGCAGAGTTTGGGATGACGGGATTTAACAACAGATAAACGTGGTGGATACACGGATGGATACACGGGGACCGAACTGTCAGCGTTTAAGGACAGTCCAGTTTTTAAGTCCTGCAATAAATCCTCCCTACATGAGGGTGATAAGGTTTTAGAGAGGTGTTTGTTCAACTGTATGGTAGTTTTGGAGAAGACAGTTAGTGGTACTGTTGAACTGTACTGCATGATACAGATACAGTCTTTTGGTTTTTAGCCTATTGATGTGAAACTTTGATTTCGTTTTTACGTAGAATAACAGCTCCCTCTTGTGGTTAAAGTTAGGATGTGATGTAATACAGTATTTAACTGAGTGGTGTAGGATATATTAAAATGTTGTTTTCTCCCATGTTTTTCTGTGGCTCCTCATCTCTTCCCTCAGTTTCCAGACAGCTAGTTCTGGACGGCCCTCAGGGGAAGTCCACCGTTCCTCTGATAGTGACTTTTCACCTCCAGGCAGCCCACATCCCCAATACCACTGCCCTCCACCTCCACCTCTCTCTCTCCCACCACCTCCTCTGCGTCATATGTGTGGAGGCCTCATCTAAGTTGGCCCTTCAGTAATTTGTCACCTTTCTTACTGGGTTGTTTCCTTTTGACAAGTATATTTCTAATCTACATCGTGTTGCTTCTTCTTGAATTTGAACTTTGTTTTTCTAGTGTCAGGAAAAGGAACATTTTGCAAATAAAGTTTTATTACCAAAACATGACTCAGCAGACATTGTACCTTGACTTAAACACATTTCGAACACAGTACAAGACAGACATTAAAGTTAAGCGTCATATGGCTGGATTAAATTCAATGCACTGGTTCAGAGATGTGCTGTGAAGCCCTGCGGTGGCTCTCCACATTTTGGAAAGTCTCTCACTCATCTTTAAATTCTACATTCCTACATGGTATCAAGAAATCTATAACAATCGGGTTCTTCAACTCGCTAAAGGGAAGGTAAGATGGGACTATGCTGGTAAAATATTCCTGCACGAAACAGCATCTTTCAGTGTTTTTGACTTTCCAAAGTTGCCTTCTGAGAAAAACAGAGTAAACCATTCTACACCTGTCACGTGGTGTAAAAGCACATTCGTTGGATTTTTACTCTAATATCATTACACGGACACAAAATGTGCAGCGCAGCCACACGATATAGCTAGCAATTTATAACAGCAGGTTGTAAGGCCAAGAGGATCTTCACCCATACGGTAAAGTGATGAGCATTATTCACAGGTATGACCAAGCTGTCGTTCTTCATTGTCACTGTATGAACAGTGTTCACAGCAGCTCAGAGAGCTCGACTGATTGTGAGGTCTGTCTTTCAGAAGACATTAGTGCATCTCACGATCATATTAACGGGGTAAGTGACAGATAAGGCTAACACTGTTTTTTTCACAGGAATGAAGAAAATATCTGAATTTTTGTGCTTTTGTAAAACAAGCACATTTTGCTGCTGCTTCTCAGGTACCACGTCCATTAACCTTTACAATAATATTTTAATTAAGACTCTGTATCCACTTCATATGCCCAGACATTTGGGACATTCAGGGTCCCCAACTCACCCACTACATGAAACCAAGACTGGACAGTTCACCAGGGACAAGTCTTTGGTAAAGTTCAGCTGGTATCCCAGATCAGTTTAGTTCATTTCTCTGGCGTCTCCTCTCGTGCACTGCGTCATTTATTCGTAACCAGTGTGATAAACAGCACTAGTACTCCAGCGCAGGTTGAAAGTGAACAGAGGTTGATTCAGGTGACAGCTGTGTGGACCTTCACCACAAATATATCTGTCAGTGTTTGTGTTCAGAAACCCAGGTATTCAGCCAGGAACACAGCCATGATCTTGGTCAGGTTCTCTACAGTGGGACGGTGCATGTTCTCCTCTGTGTCATCCAGCGTATGCCAAAACTGTGGGAAGGGAGTAGCAATGACATGCAGCACAGGGACACCTGTGTGGATGGATGGAGAGGAAAGAGGAAGGTATGATGATGACTGACACGATGTGTTATATACTAAACTGAATCAAGGCTGCAGCTAACATGGACAGTGACTCTCCTGACATCAGTGGGGAGTTTATTGTAAAACTGTATGGTCAGGACAGAGCAGAGTTGTAAGTGCAGGGTGTAACCATGACTGAAAGACAGGAGGGAGAAAGCAGTTTCCTTCAGTGCCTTATAGGCCAGCACAGGAGTCTTGAACTGAACGTGAGCTATGTAATGGAAGCCAGTGTAGTGAATAGAGAAGAAGAGTGGTGTGGGAAACCTGAAGAATTTGAACACAGCAGCATTCTGCATTAGCTGCAGAGGTCTGCCTGGATGAGCACCTGAGCTGCCTCCCTGGTAAGGAAGGGACAAATTCTCCTGATGCTGCACAGGAGGAATCTACGAATGCTGGCTACTGCACTGATCACGTATTATGTGGCTGTCCATAACAAGGTTTCCATCTCAATGTAGAACAAATCTCAACCAAATAAAAAACAAACAAAACAAAACAACAAAAAAAAAAAAAACGGCAAAATAAAATTATTGCACATTTCCAGTTTGTTGAGATAAACAGCTAGTGGCACTAATGTTCCAGTCAGGTGATTAAAAATGCGCCAGTCAAATTTCAAACTGTGGAAAATAATGTAGAAATGTTCCAATTTGTCGAATTTTGCCTTTTCTCTTTTTTTTTGGTGATATTTTAGCATTTCTTTTTTCCTAATTGAAAATGTGCGTGCTAAACAGGCGGAGGGAAATGCACTCACCTTTGTGAAGGAAGGGGATGTGATCATCCTGGACAGGTCCAAGATACACATCCTTCCTGAAATACGTCTGCTCTGAGGGATGAGACACCAAAAGGCCCTGTCGATGGAGCCTCTTCTCTGAGAATGAGAGGTGAAGGCACAGTTAAACAACAGAGAGACCACAAAGAGGGATTTAAATATTCATGATAGAGTTACAGCCAGTGCTTACCTGCAGCAATCAGACGATCAAACCAACGTGCCGTGTTATCAAAGTGATTTGCAATCAGTGGATCGGGACCACCGAGCAGGTCCAGCAGAACAAACAGGTCCTAGGGAGAGAGTTCAAAGTCAAAACAGAGCGGTCTGCAGCTGGAAATGGCTACTGAATATTCTTGGTGTAAAGAAAACACATAACACACAGGAACAGTCGACTACATGAGAGGCAAAGCAGTAACTAGATCTTTCCCATTAAACATGACTGAGCTCCGACTATTGTTATGTTTAAAATGGGTCGTGCTTCTGCTAAATTCAGCCTGGTCATTCATAATTTAGCCTGGATGTGAGGACGACCATGGAGGGGCGTGTATGTCTGTAGCAGTTTTGGTCTCTGCAGGAACAAAGCAAACACAGTTTCCTCACCACAGCCTGGAGCATAGTGGTGTGCGAGGAGCCAGCGGGGTGAGGCGTGTTGGCCATGCGCTCGGCCAGGTGACGAGAGCCGTACAGCGAGTCTGTGGCGGTCCACTCTTCAAAAGACTCCTCGCCATCAAAAAACACAAGCTGAAGAGAGACTGAAAGTTTCTAAGGGGGCGAAAAAAAAGAGAATCAAATTAAAATAGACTTCACAAAAAAACAGCAAATGAGGCTGGTTTCTCATTCTGCAGTGTTGTCGCAGTGTGCGCATGCAAGCATGTGTGTATTTCTACAGTAACTACATAAAGCACGGCCTCTGGAGAGACACTGCTATATACAGATGACTGCTGCACTCGATACAGGGGGCTAGAGTCAGCATTTTCTACCCTGTACTGCAGCCTCAGAGGCAGAGCGATGAAATGAGGGTGTAAGAAAAAAACAACAAAGAAAACACTCTCGTCAGCATCTCAGATCTTTACTCTTTGTCATGGGAAGGAACACAGGAAAATATCAAGCAAATAGGAAACTAATCTGTCAGCATCTGCTACAACTGGCAGGATGTCAATACTCATGTACGGAAACACAAGCAAACACATACAGTACCTGCTGTTTGAATGATCTAAGCTGGGCATCCAGAGAAGTGGCAAGCTCCAGGATCATAGCACAGGGCACTGCCGAGTCACTGGCCCCCAGAAACACCCTCTCTGGGGCCCGGGGGTCTGGAGGCAGGACCTTGGAGTCATAGTGACAGGCCAGGAGCAGCCTCCGAGGGGCTGAAGGGTCCAAAGTGGCAATGATGTTAGTGAAGGTGACCTGGCCTCTAGGGGTTGGAGACTGGAAGGAGTCTAGATCTATGGACCAGCCAGCAGACAGCGAGGCCAATGAGGAGGTGATGTGCTGAAGTGGAGAAAGAGAGACTGGATTAAACACGAGAGAAGAAATGTGCATGGAAGAGAAAACTATTTAGGTTTTACACACACTTGCTGTACAGCCAGACTGCCTTGTGTCCCTGGGAGCCTCTCTTTGAGGATAGGCCTCAGGTGAGTCTCCCACAGACGAGTCCCGTCCACCTGAGAGGCCAGACGGCGGATTTGAGCTGGAGAGCACTTACTGGGTTTGTGGGACAACTGGAAGAGAGACGACATGATCGATGATGAAAAAGCAGATGTGGGAAGAGGAGCAGCGTATTCTGTGAACTAAAAAAGAAATTTGCATCATTTAGCTCTCAAAATTTCAGGAAATGGTGAAAAGTGTTATTGACCAGAGAGCAGACTGATGTATCCACATTGCTAATGCTGTCTTACCAACCCAAATACATTCAATTCAGGGTAATGTAAAACAGAGAAAAGCAGCACAGGCTCAATAACCGGATCTATACTCAGTCGAAAGCTTCTTTTAAATCACTTCTGAAAACTAATTTTTATCGATAAACACTATTTATTTCTGTCTTTTATGACTGAAATCTTATTATCTCATAAAATGCACATTTAGTTTTATCTTGTATGTTTTTACTGGATTCGTCCTTTTTGAGATTCTTTTTATTTTTGTCAATCTGTTTGAGAGAACTTTACAATTTAACTTTATCACTATTATTACGAATAGACAATCACTGAGTGCAAACCCTGGTGAAAGTTCACAGGTATTAGTTATTAGCAGCAAAATGGACTTAAAGTCTCAAAAGTAGAAGTTCTCATTATGCAGAATGATACCTGTCAGTGTGAGATTATAGGAGTGGATTATTACAGATGCTCGACTGTGTGCAGTATTTTATGTTAAAGCTGGTTAAAGTAAGTTTGACTACATTATATACTGTTGAGTAGTTTAATAACAATTCAAAACAATGCATCATATTTCCTTATTAGTCCATGTAGTTTGTAAGGATAACCTTGATATTCAGAGTAAGTGGTATAGCTGGTATAACATAAAGTAAAAGAAAATATAAATACACAAGTAAATAATAACACAGTACCACCTCTGAATCCGGTCATTGTGAGATGTTATAGCACAGAGGTCCAGACAATGCAACACCTTTGAGGTCTAGTTCTGCTTTAAAGTCTGTGTTTATCTTCCTGTCTTAACTCTTACCCTGTCTTTGGTCAGATCTGCAGCGGGCATGCGGTTCACATGTCCGGCGGTGGTGTCGTTGGACAGGTAGACTCCCAGCACCACCGCCAGCACCAGAACCCCGAGGAGACACAGCAGCAGTACCCGGGCCCGGGGCATCCGAATCCGGTCACAGCTGGAGAAAGAGCCGCTGCCGTTGCTCTGCTGCAGAGGCTTGTACCGCCGACTGGACCTGGTCATGACTGGAGATACAGTGTATCTCTACTGTCGCCCAGTCAGTCCTAAGGGCGACGTGTATATACCGACTTGTGGAGCAATGCAGGAGGGAAAGTCACACACAGGAAGTCGAGGGTGGGGGGCGCTAAGCTGGAGTAGACTCGGGTAAAACTGGTTCTTTGCAACAGTCTGAAGTCCCGTTTCAGCATAATGACCTATCCTTGGCTTTTAAAAGTCTGCCTTTCGTCGTCCCAGTCTTCGAGGCGACTCCAGCGGCCCGGTTCTCTGCAGGCATGGCTGACTTCAGCGCTGTCTCGATCCGGTTAATCCTGGACACATCTTTACAGTTTACACAGAAACCGATGAATTCTGTCGATCTCTGGCTTCTGCTGTTCAGCGGGCAGCAACTCCTCACTGCTGTGCTAAACCCCTTTTCATGCACTAACAGCGACTACAGAGGAAAACACACGGCAAAGTGACCATGCGACGACCAGCTGTCACAACTTTTCTGGTGCAGAACTCCATATGAAAATGTACAGTTTTTACACCTCCTCCCGGGACATCTTCGTGATCTCTGATCAAATGGCGTAACTTCTTCTATGTTTTTATTGTGGTTGAAAAACAGCTTCGTGGTGCACTAACGTCACCTATTGAACGGAAGTATAAACTACAACGCATGCACGCGCGCACACACACACACACACATCATCATCACGATCGTGTTTAAACTAAATATATTCAGACTAAACAAGACGTGTAGATGTCACCTGGGTCTGCAATCGAGAAAATAATATGCAATCAACTAATTATGAAAGTAATCGTTAGTTGCAGCCATAAACATTATGATGATGATGATGATGATTATTAATATTATAAGTAACATTTGGGGGGAAAAATTATAAAAATGAACAAAAATAAATATATAAATAAAATAAGCAAGCGTCATGCAATAACTCCAATTTGTTCACATAATCTGAGGGTATTTTTGCATATATGTTTTCAGGGAGATTTATAATAAAGTTCCAATCACTTTCAAAAACAGATCACATTGGGCAGACCTTTTATTTTGTACATTTATGTACACAGAATGTTGCTATTGCCACAGTGTCATTAGGTGAATACTCTAAACCATTGCTTTTCACAAAGAACCTAAATTTCATTTTAGTGGTGGAAAGTAAGTAAGTACATTTACTAGAACATCAACAAGAATATATCATTTACCCAGGGGCAGCCAAACTTTTACACACAACTGAAAGAACTGCAGATGTGCAACAATAAACTATGTTCTAAAATCCTTGTTCCTTAAAAGTTCCTTTTCTTTCTGTTCTGGGAGAGCATTTGTAATAAATTACAGAAGTTTACAAATTACAAATCGGCAAAACACATTCTTACAGCTTATCTTGCATCAGAGCAAACTTCTTCTTTTAATGGTGAATTGCAACCGGGTGGAGCTTTACCGCCACCCACTGTTTCAGGGGATAATGTAATCCTTGTGCTGTATCTTGTGAAATCGTGTCGTTTGTGAGCATTGTTTTAAGGATTGTTTCATCCCTCCCGGTTCCAGTTTGTTCCTTAAATAATCGTCTCTCATTTATTATTTAGGACGAACAAAGGCAAAATAAGCCACGGCCTAATCACAGCTTCTGCTTGGATGCCTTCCAGTGGAGCGTGGAGATGAATTTAGTTCAGTATAAGTCCTAAGTCTTGCTGGATGTGCTGCCTCTCTTTAAGATCTCCACTGCAAAACCTCTGCCTTTTCTCCAAATTAAATATTTAGTTTCTGCTTTACTTATTTTATTATCAACTCTTCTTGGAGTGTTTTTAAACAGTGTTTTTGTAGGCTGACCTACTTGTTTGGTTCTCTTGAATGCTACACGGGCTGGTGCTCATTAAAACGGAGCATCAAATCCTTTTATTTACATGACCTACCTTTGTGTCCCGCCAGATTTGAAGAACGGAAAAAGAAGCTGACTTGCTGACATCCTATCCCGACCCTCTTAACTCCTCTGATTGGTCCCCAGACACGAGGTCCCGTGTTCTCTTGCTGCTGATTGGTCAGAAAAGCCTATCACTCTCCGCTGTCGTCGGTGACGTCTTCCGTACAAATGCGACGCTAGCGGGAGTTTCGGGAGTCGTTCGCGCGTTCTGCTGTGAGCCTGGAAGGAGGTCGCGCTCATCCGCACATCGTGACGCCGGGGCAGGTTAATCTTGTAGCCGAAGAGCTGCTGTTTTCTCCGAAGACGAGTTGCACCACAACGCGCCAGCATGCACGTGATCAAGCGAGGTGAGGCGCTTATGTTGGCCGTTGTTACGATGGGGAGTAAACCGGGCCTCAGTTAGCTTCGCTGCTATCCCTCTGTCAGCAATGTGGTTCTACCAGTGTTCCCGTCAGGTATTAAATCACACACCCGGTGAACCAGCGTCGGGTTCATGTCCAGCTCATCCTCCTGGATACTGACGGCGACTGACCACAGTGTAACTTCTGAGTCCGTCTGCTGCAGGTTTTTATTGAAGCTGTTGTTTATGGACTCAGCCATAATGAGCCTTTGTTGTAGTTGGCGCCAAAAAGCTAAGTTTTACGACCCCACCTGAACGTCACCGTGGACCTCAGTGTGGTTGTGTTTGAGGAAGCGCCGATTAGTTTGCTTAGGTTGTGCGGTTTGATTGATTAGAGAGAGGAAACTGTCGTAACTATATCGAGAGGTCTGTTCGATGTTTTTAAGCTTTGAAAATGATTTGTAACTTTATCATAAGTCTCAGAAAACATATAGGCTATGTAAAAATATTACACCGATTTATGTTCCCATCGATCAGTCGATTAATCCCTCCAGCTGTAGTTATCTAGATCAACCTGAATACCAGTGCGGGCCTCAGTGAGATCCTGGTTGGACTCTGGCCAGTGTAAAAAGAACATTAGAGTGTGGAGACTGCTATTTAGTTTTATGAGAGCAATTGGACTTTAAAAGAATAAAGATTAGATGGACGACAAAGATACCTACACATCAAACTAAAATAAAAAATAATCCAAAAATACCAGTTCATGATACTGATCAAAAATGCAAAGAAACTAGAGGGAGTAAATAAAATGTTTAAGATTTATTAATATTTACATAAAAAAATGATCAGTTCTAAATGAAACATGTTGAAAAACTTACAGTCCAGACTTGGGTCTCAGTAGATTTGTCATGAATTATTTTTCATGAATTACTTTTTCAGTCACCTGTTAGTTTTCTCTTTACTGATTTAGTGATTGTGTGTGTTTCAGACGGACGCCAAGAGCGCGTCATGTTCGATAAAATCACCTCTCGCATCCAGAAGCTTTGCTATGGACTGAACTCTGACTTTGTGGACCCGGCCCAGATTACCATGAAGGTGATCCAGGGTTTGTACAGCGGCGTCACCACTGTGGAGCTCGACACGCTGGCCGCAGAGATCGCTGCCACTCTCACAACCAAACACCCCGACTACGCCATCCTCGCCGCTCGGATCGCCGTCTCCAACCTGCACAAAGAGACGAAGAAAGTGTTCAGTGACGTGATGGAGGACCTGTATAACTACGTCAATCCTCTGAATAAACGCCACTCCCCCATGATCTCCAAGGAGACCCTCGACCTTGTACTTGAGAACAAAGACCGCCTCAACTCGGCCATCATTTATGACAGAGATTTCTCCTACAACTTCTTTGGCTTCAAGACTCTGGAGCGGTCCTACCTGTTGAAGATCAACGGCAAAGTGGCCGAGCGGCCGCAGCACATGCTGATGAGAGTGGCTGTTGGCATCCACAATACAGATATCGATGCAGCAATTGAGACCTACAACCTGCTGTCAGAGAAGTGGTTCACCCACGCCTCTCCTACGCTCTTCAATGCGGGAACCAACAGGCCTCAGCTGTCCAGCTGCTTCCTGCTCGCCATGAAGGACGACAGCATCGAAGGCATTTACGACACACTGAAGCAGTGCGCCCTCATCTCCAAATCAGCCGGAGGAATCGGTGTGGCCGTCAGCTGCATCAGATCAACAGGGAGCTACATCGCTGGCACCAATGGCAACTCCAACGGGCTCGTCCCCATGCTGAGAGTTTACAACAACACAGCACGTTATGTCGACCAGGGTGGCAACAAGAGACCCGGAGCCTTCGCCATGTACCTGGAACCCTGGCACTTTGATGTGTTTGACTTCCTGGAGCTGAAGAAGAACACAGGGAAGGAGGAGCAAAGAGCCAGAGATCTTTTCTATGCCCTGTGGATCCCTGACTTGTTCATGAAGAGAGTGGAGAGCAACCAGGATTGGTCCCTGATGTGTCCGAATGAGTGCCCCGGGCTAGATGAGTGCTGGGGGGAGGAGTTTGAGCAACTCTACACCAAATATGAGAAGGAGGGCAGGGTCAAGCGAGTGGTGAAGGCTCAGCAGGTGTGGTATGCCATTATTGAGTCCCAGACAGAAACTGGCACGCCGTACATGCTGTACAAAGACGCCTGTAACAGAAAGAGCAACCAGCAGAATCTGGGCACCATCAAATGCAGCAACCTCTGTACAGAAATCGTTGAATACACAAGCGAGGATGAGGTAGCAGTCTGCAATCTGGCCTCCATCGCTCTCAACATGTATGTCACGCCAGAGCGGACTTTTGACTTTAAAAAACTGTTGTATGTGACCAAAGTAATCGTCAAAAACCTGAACAAGATCATAGACATTAACTACTATCCAGTGCCTGAAGCCGAGAAGTCTAACAAGCGCCACAGGCCGATAGGAATCGGTGTCCAGGGTTTGGCAGATGCTTTCATCCTGATGCGTTACCCCTTCGAAAGCACCCAGGCTCAGCTGCTGAACATCCAGATCTTTGAGACCATCTACTACGCTGCCCTGGAGGCGAGCTGCGAGCTGGCCGCCGAGATCGGCCCGTACGAGACATACGAAGGCTCTCCTGTCAGCAAGGGCGTCCTCCAGTACGACATGTGGGAGAAGACGCCCACCGACCTGTGGGACTGGAATCTGCTGAAGGAGAAGATCGCCAAGTACGGCGTGAGGAACAGCCTGCTGCTGGCCCCGATGCCCACAGCCTCCACCGCCCAGATCCTGGGCAACAACGAGTCTATTGAGGCCTACACCAGCAACATCTACACCCGCAGGGTCCTCTCTGGAGAGTTTCAGATCGTGAATCCTCATCTGCTCAAGGACCTGACGGAGAGAGGACTGTGGAACGAAGAGATGAAGAACAAGCTGATTGCTCACAATGGATCCATTCAGGTATTTCACCCAGGTCGCATCATTTATAGGAATTCAGCTTTTTACTTTATATTTTGTTTGGTTAAATTTAAAGGTGTTATTTAAAAACAAACAAAAAAAAACATTGCTTTGTTTCAGCTCCAGTGCTGTTCTCTTTTTCCCAACAGGACATCAGTGAGATTCCAGATGATCTGAAGCAGCTGTACAAAACCGTGTGGGAAATCTCCCAGAAGACCATTCTGAAGATGGCCGCTGACCGTGGCGCCTTCATCGACCAGAGCCAGTCCCTGAACATCCACATCGCTGAGCCAAACTACGGAAAACTGACCAGCATGCACTTCTACGGCTGGAAACAAGTAAGTGACACCTTCATGATAAAGAATGAGACCTAAGCACCATGAGTGCAACAACGTGTTAAATTCTCTTTTCCCTCTCACCACAGGGCCTGAAGACGGGAATGTACTACCTGAGGACGAAACCCGCTGCAAACCCCATCCAATTCACGCTCAACAAGGAGAAGCTGAAGGAGGCGCAGCCGGCCAAAGTCTCAGAGCAGGAGATCAAAGAGCTTAACACTGCAGCCATGGTTTGTTCTCTGGAGAACCGAGACGAGTGCCTCATGTGTGGATCTTAAAGGTTTCCTCTCTCCACTAATTACACTCTTAACCTGTTAAAGCTTGAGGTTGTGTTAGATGAACCTGAATCTGACTTGACGGTGAGGCTTTTGGAGATGTGCCTGATGATGTACAGTATAAGTGTTTTCCTAACAATCACAAGTTCACTAAATGTTTTACATTAGTTGTTCTTTGGTGCACTGTTAGGAGTTGGTCAGAATGTAAAGAATAAATTTTATAAAGTGTTCTGTCAACTCACAGATGTCAGTGGAAGACGGCACGTGCTTACCACAAAATGTATTTTATGTTAGAAATGAATAAGCTTTGTGATAGAAAATAAAGTTTTATATGCAAGTTGTTTGATTTGTTTTTTGTTTTACAGAAACTTTTGTTTTGTGGTTTTGAAGCTTTGGTCAAAGAGACCAAACAACTTGTAGATGTCACACTGGGCTCTGTGCATTTACTTCATACACAAAACAATCATCAAAAAAATCTGAATTTTTCTTTGCTTGATAAGGAAAATATTCAGTGCAGCCATAGTTTCCTAGCACCTGTGTAACTTCAGAGGGGAAAATGTCTTTTACTTTTCAAAGAATGAAAATCGGAAACTGTTCTGATAGTTATTTTTTTTAAATATATTTTTTATAAAATAATGAAAACATAATTTACACTTTTAAATGTACAAGTTATTACAACCCAAAGAAAACAATGTTCAAACAAATGTTTTTTTTTTTTGTCTGTGTCATGTACCCCTGCCACATGCAGAACGCACTGATGCACAAAGATGACGTCAGAAAATAGAAAACCATAAAATAATCATACAAATCAATTTTATACAGAGATCAGAAGTAAAACAAATAAAAACACAGTACCCTCTCATCTTCACTACTGTCTGCAACAGTGGCCAATGTGTTAAAAAATAAATTATCAAAATATTTAACATCTAAAAACAAACCTAGTTATACAATATTACCATTAACTTTAATAATGCATTATTGATTTGTTCAACAGGGATCGTTGTGTATGCTATAAATAGCTTAAAATTATACATGACATGAACAAAATTTATATATATATATATATAAAAGAAATCTTGCCCCTTTTACATAAGCAAACTAATGATTAAGACTTGCAGATACTAAAATCACAGTGACACCTGCGAAGCTGCATGAGCGGAGGATTTCCTACTGGAGGAATAACAAGTGTGTCACCTGGAGCCGGATCTAAACTGTCCAAACCTGAAACAATATGAATAAAGAACAAACACAGGAGCTTTCCGAGAAGTCTCTGAACCATATTAAAGCCTGAATTTGTGTATGACAAAATGGTAAAGGTACTATTTCTGAACACCGCAGAAAAGTCCAAACAGGTTCAGGTATAAACGTCACTGGTATCAAAGATACTGGGATGACGACAGCCCGCCTTGAAGCTGTAAAACAGTCTGCAGAAGAATGAGGAAGTGGTGACATTAAAGCAGATGCAATGTTTTGTTTTTTTATGGGATGAAGAGAAGCAGGAGAAAATGGCAGTTTTCTGTCTAGTAAACGCTCCAAATACAACACTTGTTGCCTATTGAGTCAGTGAAAGAAAAGAATGAGAGCAGGAGTCAGCCAAAAGGATAAAACCCTTTTTCACAACATATACAACTTTCTCTCCAGATGGTGATGTAGTAAACTTTATGGAAAATCAATTGAGAAACTTTATATCTGTCTGTTTTGGGCAAATCCAGCAAATGAACTTCTAACTGATTTGCCTACACCCAGAAATATTAAAGGGATATCTACAAGTGGCATAAACAACACGTCAAAATCTGATTGCAGACAAACTGAAATTGTCTCACAGTACAATGCATCATATCGGCCACTCCTAATTGATGGTATAGTGTATAATTAACAGCATCTTGAGAAACCTGAGCGAGTCGGAAGAGTCACACAAACGAATCCAGTCAGACCAGGGAGGAAACCTCCTGATGAGGGATAAGTAGCTGTTCAACAGGGCAGAGCAGGAGATGAGAATTTAGTACAATTTTTTAAAAATCAGCAATTCTGAAAGTGAAACGGGAATATAAGACTCATCCTCTGCAGGGATGTATTGTCCATTCAGTACCAGAATTTAAAAAAAAAAAAAAAAACACAGACAAGAAACATATTTCTGTATGAAAAATAGATATAGTAGACAATATCATTAAGCAAGCCTGCAGTATAAATAGTGTCTTCTGTGTTCATTTGGGTTTATCACAGAACACAGGGACAAATCCTCTCATACACGCAGACAGACTGGTTCTGATATGAAGGAGCTTCAGTGTTGTCCAGTGAGTTTCATGTACAGTAAATGTCTTCTATAAGCACACGTTACTGACGTAGCTTCATTTTGATTAGTATGTAAAGGAGACGCAGTTCCAGGAATGGTTGGACATTTTCGGGAAATACACTTGTTTGCTTTCTTGTTGATGTCCATAATGTTGGTCCATAACCATGTTTGGTTATTGTAGTTTGGCCCACTTATCAACACAAATCGTTAGTTACAACCCAGTTTCATCTGAAGAGACAAACATTACACATATTTTTCGATCCAGAGTGACTTGCACTTTCGGAGGATGCGATTATTTCCCATGTCCAGCGAGAGTCAACGTCTATAATCCTGCTTAGCAAAATGATGCCACTTTTCACTCCAGAACCTGCCTGAGAATCATGACGTTTTTAAGTTTTCTACAGTATGAAAACAATTCAGTGACGGTTGTCATACTTCACTAGTACACAGTATTAACACGAACTGCTTCTAACAAAGTCAGCATACTTTATTTTCCAAAATGTAAACAAGTATAGGCTAAAAATGGGGCTCAAATTGTAGCATACAGCATAACTTCCTGTATGATATTAGTATTTGGTTCCTGTAAAAGTTTGCTTCTCATCATAAGTGAAGACTTGTAACATTTAAATCATTTAATTATACTGATGTTTGAAATCCCTCTTCAAAAAGAGTATAAAATAAAAAATGTCTGGCTTGTTTTCAGGGCAGATTCTGATCGGGCTCCTTTTTTTTTTCCACACACAGAATATGGGACAGACACCAGGATCAATGGCCAAGCAACCAGGCCAGACACCGGAAAGTTACTGCTACTGGCCAAAACAAAAAAAAAATTAAAATAAAAACTTGTGTAGAATCTTGAATTAGTGTATTTACAAGTCGTACAGATTAAATAAAGGAAACAGAATGTGTTAAATACTGACCTTTAGATGTGCTGGTAGGTGTATTACCGTTATTTAAGAGTTCGAGTGATAGTGGTATAAATCCTTACATCTAACAGAAAGCACGTAAGTGGAGATACTTCTCAGAATGTCCAAATATTGCTTTAAATAATATGATAAAAGGTTATTTAAAAGTACTGTACTGTGATAAAGACTCAAGGTTAAAATAATTATCCAGTATGTTGAGATCTGAGATGATGCGGCACTACTGGAAACAGTGAAAATTAAATTCAAAACAACGCACTACATTTGAGATATGATACTGGTATCACTGAGTTTCTGACATCGACCATTTACTCTCCACGCGCTGATGGCTTGTTTCACATCGATGGGCCACGGTTCATCCATGTAAACGGAGGAAAGAAACATACTGTGGCCCACAAGTTTCATATTACAGTAAACTCATTTGTTCATCACTCAGCTGTCCTTTAACAGATCATCACAGTCAACCTGTTTCCCACACACTCACATTAACACACACATCAGAGGGTGAAAAAACACATTTAGCCTTGAGCACAAACACTGTTGTGCAGTAATGCTTCAGAGTATTCCTGTACCATCAGTTACACACACACACACACACACACACACACACACACACACACACACACACACACACACACACACACACACACA
>JBBMJY010000026.1:10405412-10416031 GCA_037833715.1 Toxotes lorentzi | reverse complement strand
GATCTACATTTTTCATTACAGTCAAAGAAATATGCCAGCTATTAGTTCTATGAGTCCACCTACAACAACATGTACAGCTGCATCTATCTCACCCAGACCTTTTCTCATCTTTATTGGCATTTTTCTGTCATTGTTTTTCTACAGGACAAGTTTGTGAATACATAAAGATGGATGATGTTCTGTAGATTGCATTCTTACTATTTGTTTATTGTTCATATTTGTCTGAGGCCTTGTTATATCCCTGTAAAAGGAGAATTATTATCTGTAGTATTTGAGACAGGTGAAATGACAGTTTATATTTATAATAAATGTAAAGAAAGAGAGTCTGAGTCTCACCTCTTGGAGATGAGGTGCTGCGGCTCTCTGTAGGGAACCGGCATTAGGGCCTTGTGTGAGCGGGTCGGTGGAGGTGGCGGGGGGCCCATGGGGGCCCAGCGCTGCGGGTTGGTGACCTGTACCCCTGGAGGAATAGATGGACTGTCCCATCGCCACGCTGGACGAGGGGAGGGCCGGTAGCCTGCCGCCAGAGGCTCAGGTTCTGGCTTCTGCTCCATGGTCTTCATCTCATACTCCTCTGTGCAGCCCCTGAAGAGACAGAGGGCGAGAGACAATCAGTACAAGTGAATCAAAAGCTTGAGTCTTTAAATGTTGCCGCTCCCTTCTCCCAAACCCCCATTTTGTCTCCTCAACACAGCCTTCATCCATAGTGTTTGATCCTCAGCTGCAAGTCAGTGAGAAGCAATGATGAGAAGCAGCAGCCTGCTCTCTGAAGACCTAAACTGCAGCTGAACCAGAACTATGGCTTCTGTACTGAGTTCAGTGAGTAAAGACTGCTCAATAAATTTCCTCAGAAAGACTCAGAGAAAGACACATTATCGTCCTCTCATAACATGCTCTGTGGATGCTCAAACACACAGCACACATGCAACAGAACTCACTAATGAGCTCCCCTGACACTGGTGGAGGGAAGGGAGAGAGGAAAGGAAACTGATTATTAGCACATCAGGACTCCATCTTGCCTGCTGCTGTGAGACTGAGGTCAAGTGTGTGTGTGTGTGTATACCCAAACTGATAGCCCTCGAATCCCATCAAAGAGATCCTCACTCAAGGTCTTAGTATATACAGTGCATTTGTACATGGATGCACAAGGTCATAGTTACTACAGCTACAATTCATGCACAGTTCAAGTGTATTTTTCTCTAAAAATCCAAAAACAGAATCAAACCGTAGTTCTTAGATTAAAATAAAATGGACAAGAACCCTTTCAGTTCCCTGTCAGAATAAAAAATTTAAACATCAGGAGAGGAAAACAGCCCGCAAATGAAGATAAGCTGGCATTTACTCTCATCAATTATGAAATCACTGAGAGAGCTCCCAGCTGGAAGGGTGGTCATCTTTATTTATCAGCTCAGGACACAAACAACACTCAACTAAAGATACTCTCATTCTCATAGCAGCCTCACGTCTGATATCTTCTACACATCATCATTATTTTATACACAAAGCTTATTACAGGAGGGCAGGGGGCATAAAATATGAATAGCTGACGTACTTAAGACAAGACAAATGGAGAGAGGAAGCAGGAGAGAGGAGATGAGAGAGGAGGGTGACAGTGGCGGTGGAAAAATGGTGTCAAAGTGAAGAGTTAAAGTGAGGTGAAAGTGAAATTCACAGTGAGGTGAAACAAGGCAGGAGTGGGATAAAAAAAAAACTTAAAGAGAAACAAACCCAACACATCGAAGACTGAAATAACAGAGGTGAGGACACTGTGTGATGTGTCCCTTAAAGGGTCTGTTCACCCAAATTAAGGCTGCAAGTAACAGTGGGAAAAATGTTCATCACAATTTTCAAGGTCCAAGGTGAAACTGATTAACCTAGATTAATCTGAAGGCCTGGTCACATGCTCCCTCTATCTACAATAAGAATGTAAACACATCATCAAATGAAAACTGCAGAGACTACTTTGATAAAAGTACTCATGTTACAGTGTAGTACTCATGGTTTGGAATGACAACATGTTGACTGGCAGCTGGTGTGATCCCATCGCAAGCTGGTCTCTATTTCATTTTAATTTATTATTGCATTATTGTTATTTTCACTGTCAATTCTTCTGCAGGCTATTTTTTTTCCATTAATAATTTATTCTACAAAAAAAAAGAGGTCAAAACATTTCACTGATCTGAAGGTGACACCTTTAAATGTGTTGTTTAGCCTGACCAAAAATCCAAAACCCCCCAAATGTCCAGTTTACAATGATAAATAACAAAAAGAGGCTAAAACAATTACTGATTATAAGAATAGTCGCTGATTATTTTTCAGTTGATTAATTAATCGACAAATCATTTCAGCTGTAGTTGAAGCCCTTGTTCTGTTTATATCCCTAGAGGGATATAAACAGAACAAGGATACACACACACACACACACACACACACACACACACACACACACACACAAACAAATTTAGAAAACACTACGAGTCGCAGAAGATTTCAAATGACAATACAACTATATACAAAAGTACAATTACAATTTTACTATTTAGAAGAACTAATTAATGCACATGAACACAACATGTTGTCAGGACATTTTGATGAATACAAGCAACTTAGTCATTATCCATACAATTACATAACAGGAGTACATGCTCTGATCACACACACGCACACGCACACGCACACGCACACACACACACACACACACACAGAGTACAAACCTTAGAGCGAACAGAGCCTACATTTGTTGACATACGATGTTTCTTCCATTACACTGGCTGAAGTGACACAGCTGGAGCTCCCCAACACACACACACACACACTCACATGGTCAAACACACCACTGACATCACACCTCTTCTCCACTGTGCCCGTCCATCTTGCTTGTGCACGGCGGAGGGAGAGCGGCAAGGAAAAACACTTCTAACTCCCGTCTCTCTTTCTCTTTCTTTCTCTCCTCCACCCACTTCTCTCACTCTCGGTGGTGTTGAGACACGTCGTCCTCGCCGAGCGCTCAACTCAATACGCTCAACCCTGCCTTTCTCTTTCTCTCTATCGCACCCCCCTCCCTCTTTTTCCATCCTTTTCATTCGCACAGGGCATGCATTTTTAATTAATCACTTCCACTCATTTATTTTTTTTTGTGGTCTCCTCCTTTTTTTTTTTCCTTCTGCAGATTCCAGGCCTTAATCTCATGCAATCTGCTTGCCTGGCACACAACGGCAAACGAGTCAGAAAGAGGGAGGGAGAGGGAGGTAGAAAGAGGGAGAGGGGAAGAGTGAAATGCAAGACTCTTAATTATCAGCTGCTCCAATGCCACAGTAGTGTGTGCGAGTGTGTATGTGTGTCAGAGGGATTTAACTTGGTGTAATTACACTGCCTCCAACATTAAAGAAATCTAACCACTATGCGATCACACAGCCAGCCACAATTACTGTATTTAGGAGCCCCGTTTCTCAGTCAGAAACACACACACACACTGTGGTTATTTCTTCACCTCTGTAACTTCTCTGACACCACATCAGAGTCTCATAAGGCCTCGTTATTCTGTCTCAGTCAGGGCCTTATGTGTAGATGAAAAGGTTGGAGAAGGGTGACAGAACGGGGAAGAAATAGATTGCTGGAGAAGAGGAAATGAGATGAGATGAATAGATACGAAGGAGGGAAAGAAACAAAAGAAGGCAGATTTTGTTAATTGATGTTAAACAAATGCTTCTTTCTTTTTTGTCTCTGTGCCTCGTTTTTGCTGATTTCCTCTTGAACCACACTCCGTTCTTTCTCTCTGTTCGCTCGCTTCCTCTTTTCACACACTCCCACACAAAATCCTCTCAGAACATTGGAGTCTGGCCACTATCTCACCCATGCTTTTGTGTGTTTGAGTGAAGAGCGTCCTGCACTCACTCCAGCTCGTTCTTGTTCTTCCACTAACACTCAGCACCCTGTCAGTCAGGCACAGCCTCAACATCTGCATCTGACTCACTCTCATTAGTTTAGCTTAGAAGGTATATAACGTGCAGACTTAAACGCACCTGCGAGGACCCCGCTCTTCATATGGAGGGATGATGACCACTTTAACCGTGACCGACGTCCTCAGCAGGTCGATCATCTGTTCGTGAGTAAGAGTCACTGCGGCCACCTTGCAGATCTCCACCAACCGACTGCCCTGCCTTAGACCTGCCTGCCAGGCAAAGCCGTACTCCTCCACCTGGACGAGAAAACCACAAACGAAGTCTTCAAATGAGCCAGTTATGTACAGCCAAGATTCTTCACAAATGAGTATTTCAGTACGAGATCTGGTGTGGCAGATGGTGATCTGACGGTACCTCAGCCACAGTGCCATCCAGGCGAACATGGAAGCCCAGTTGTCCCAGTCCGTTTCTTCTCAGAGTCATATCCACCGTCTCACATCCAATTGTTAACGACTGGCCAAAAGGAGGACAAAAAGAGAAGAGAAATTAATTCGATTTACACTATTTATGTGTTGTTATTATATATGTAATAAGAATAATCTCTAGGTATCTCTAGGTAACAAAACATCATAAAACAGCCTGAAAAAGGAAATGATTAATCAACCAATATGTACAGTAAAAGGCAGCATCACCTATCAACCAGCATTTTGGGAACTTTATCGGTCTCCAATCTGCATGTATTGGGTACTCTCAGAGAGATTAACTCAGTACGGGATTCCTATATAATATAATGGATTAAAGCAGGTTTTGAGGATTATCAGCTTTGAATTGACTTTTTTTAATGTACTCAGAACAAGATTGTTTTCAAAAGGAACCCCCTTCTTCATCTAACTGTCACTGCAGTTTCTTCTGTTGTGTTACTGTTGTTTTCTCTGACTGTGAGTTTACGGCTTTTCCATGTGGCTGAGAAAAGCTTTCAGGGAATGAAAAACAATACCCACTGAGGAAATCCCCTGAGTTTAATACTTCAAAGCAGATATAAAAGAACTAAGACTTTACACAGTCTTGTAACAAAAACAATTCCAACAAGTCTTGATATAAAACTGTAATAATCACATATTAACAAGCTCACAGTGAGCTGACAAAGTATAATTAAGGCCTTTAACTGGTCTGAAGACAAACGTTTGCAGTGTGGGGCTAAAATCTGAGTCTTGATCTCCTGTTTTTAAAGGTTCTCTGTGGGGTTTTTACGACTGGTAGCTCCATAGGGCCATGTTTATACAAGCAACTGCCCATTTTGTTTGTACTGTACACACTCACAAATAGGCACGTGTGTGCAAGTGAGCATGGTTTCATGCAGCAACAAAACAATGCATGAAAAAAGGCGGCAAAGAAGAAAACAAGAAGCCAGTGAACAAGAAAATAAACATCGTCACAAAACACTGCAAAGCCGATTTAAAAAAAATGTATTTTATGAGGAAGAAAATGCACTCAACATGTTTCTTAGGCCTCAAAGACAGACACAGTGTTTTGGTGAGTAACAGTGAATGTAAACATAACTTTGTTTACTGCACAGGGCACCTTTAAGCTTGCGTCATCCTACTTTGTCCCTACAAGCTATGTGCCTTAAAGCCTGAGATTTCCTGATCCTCTGCACTTGAACTGAAACAAGCTCTGATCTCTCACCTTTAACCTCTGCACCACTTCCCTGATGTCCTGCGCACAGCCCTCCGGTACCCGCACAGCAATGTGGTCTCCTCTACCGTAGAAGATCTTCAGTGCCAGACGCTCCGGTGTCCAGCCGATCACGTCCGCACAGAAACAGTTGAACACCACCTCTTTAGTGGAACAGTCTGTGAGGAGGACGTATTCAGCCGACAAACCCAAGGCACAGGGGAGCTCTGTCCCACCTCCGCTAAAGTCCTGGGCCTGGACCCTCCAGGCAACGGCCCCTGCAGCGCCCAGCTCCGCTCCCTCTCTGGCCTTTGAGCGCTCGCGTTTTTTGGATGCAAGTGAGATGAGGTTGTTCAGCTTGCCGGCTGAGTCGAGCGGTGTGCTGCTGACATAGTTCTCAGCCAGATCACGAAGATACTCCTGCCGTGTTCGTGTCGCCATGGTGTGGAACTTCTCTGACTTGTGTGCTGCATTTTCTGCATTGATAACTTTGGCAAGAAGGAAGTTACGAAAGGTTTCTGGGTCCCGGAAGGTGACACCACTGGGAATGGGTGGGCCAAAAGGGGGCACATCCTTCATCCTTGTTACAGCAACACTGAAAGCAAAGGGGAGACGGAGGGGATTTAACGTGCGAGACACCATGACTTTTATCAAATGAGCATGTTCTCACTCTGTTCTAATCATTTACCTGTAACACGTGTTTTCAGAGCAGGGGTTGTGTACACGCACAATGACGAAGACGTGCTGGAAGTGTGAACGGATATTCTGAGGGGTGAAAGGCAACGCTCCTGGCTCCTGAAAGATTATGGTGACAATGTCGTTCCCTATGTGCCTCTTCCTCAAGAGCTGAGGAAGAGAGGGGAGGAGAAGAGAGGGGAGGCGAGAAGAGGCAAATAAATAACATGAGTGAACATAATTGGCACTGACACCACTGACTCAGTAAACGACAGAAAGTCTGACAAGGGAAACAAGAGATTGAGACGCTCACTACTAGACACCAAACAACAGCTCTTTATGTAATTTGTTTTTCGGATTCTGTGTGGGCTATTTGTGTCTGTGTGTGTGTGCTGGTTTGTCCGTCTATCTGTGTTCGTGTAGGAGACATGGCACACAGTCCAGGCTGCGTCTGTGGCGCAGTGCTTGCCAATCCTCTCTTCATCTGCAGAGGGAAGTGTGAAAGTACCAATTATGTAATGCAGCCCGGTGTTTGGACACAGATATACAGATTCTCCAGCACGGTGCCACAGGAACATCCTTCACTCGTACTCAGGCTGCAGACTGAAAAATTCTGATTACTGTGCTTAATGGAGTGTATACAAACATTAGCCATAACTGTCAGAATTGATCACTTGGAGCAAGTTGGGTTTATTTTACATTTGGGATATTTTATCAACACCTTTCTATTTTAGTATTCATCCTAAATACCCCAAATACTGATGTGCAAGACTTTTATTAATCATACATGATTTATTGTGCAGACCTGGCTTGTACTCTACTTCCCTCTCCCTTGAATAAAAGAGCCTTCTTACTATCTACTTTTCCACTTCATTCTTGATTCCTCCGTTGATTTTAATTTAACATGCTTTTAATGTCAGATGCTGCCACCTAGAGGCTCATCCGAGCATGTGACTGCCCTTGCTGCTGCAGTCTTGAAACCTCTGGATGGAGTTATTGTGCCACTTATAAAATTACACTTTATAAGAGTTGATACTAATATTAACCATTCAAATACACTTTTAATCTGCTCAGCTGAAAGCTGCAACCAACATTTTTTTCTTTACTCACCTTTTACGAGAAATTTAACGGGATGATGTAACTGGCAAAAAAGCGTGTCTGCATCAACAAACAATACACTGCTGTGTTTATGGAAATAAAAGTATACTTCTGCAGTTTACAAGATTAATTTATGATATTTTGAAGTGTTTTAGGAAGAACACATGACTTCTCCACAGCCTACACTGTTCTGCGGTGATGAGCTTGACACAGTACTAATCCCGAGCCCCCACAGGGCCTGTCTGAGCACGTGTTCATCAGTGTAAGCCTCTCACGCAAAACACTTATGCAAACTATTAAAAATACCCACACGCAAAATGTTATCTTACATACAGGTCACTTACATGCGGCCTACGCTGCAAACACACAGCGCCCAGGAGAATGTGTAGGAAGGCAGAAGTGAAAAAGAGGCAGAAAATAAAGAAACGACTCACTACTGAACCCCACCCAGCTCTGATCCAGTTAAAGAATGAGAGGCAGACAGAGGGCAAAAGAGAAAGCCAGTGAGTAGGAGAGGGGAGAGAAGCCAAGACACGGAGAACAAAGACTATAAAAAACACAAGAGGCTGAATAAAAGAGGAAAGAGACTCTAAATGAAGAAGGCGACACAAGTCATGAGTTTCCACTCCATGAATTCTTGCTGTGGTTTACGACCTGGAGCAAACAGCAGAGGCTTTAACTAACAACCACATACAGACTTTGAAAGGCCTTGGGTGACAAAGGATAGTTATGGATATAGTTTTCAGCTGCAACATATAGCCCCAGGTGATAGTGCTGTCTTTAGGTAGGGGTGCTCATAAGCTCTTACCTGCTGTGGGTTGTTGGGCATGTACGGCAGCATAGTGGACACGTGGAACATGACCTCGTAGCCCTGGTAGGTGGTGTACAGGGAGTGGGTGCCCGTAGAGTCCGCTGGAGAAAGGAGAAGGGGAAAGCTGTAAATTTCACGCCAGAAGTTGTCAACTACAGATACACACTGTGAGGTGTGAATTACACACATGGTGTCAATGAGCACGGCCTGGGGTTATGACAGTCGGCCTGTCCTGCTCCTAACAGCTTTACTCAGACATGACAGGACCGTTAGAGAAATAACCCAAAAGGTCTCACTGCTGGAGAAGAGCTGTGAGTTGAAAAGTTATTTTCTCACAGGCTGCATCAGTGGAGGATACAAAAATGCGTTTTGGCGAGGCACGCTCACCCCCGCTTTGCTGTAGTGAATATGCTAATAGATGTCTCATCACTTTCTTCAGTGAGCAAAAGGAGGAAGTGCTATTATTATTGTCACAATAGGCCCGATGATAATTTAGAAAAGTTAAACAAGACATGGAGGCTTTACATGCTGCTCTGGCCTGACATCATTCAGTTTGGACATAGGCGGTGTTGAAAGAGTCAGGAAAATGTTACCAGGTCTGTCGCCATGACTTTTACCATTATGTAAAACTGCCACTGAATTTACAAAAGGAGGTGCACGTCTGAAAGAGGATCTTACTCTTTGTGTCGAGCTGTGCAGCGTATTTGGTGAATCCTTTGAGAAGCACCTGCTCCCCCAGCAGCTCCAGGAAGGCAGAGAAGGCGGGCGACGCCTCCTCGTTGTTGTACATCTCCTCCTCTGTGCTCTGGCCTGCACGGCACAGCAGAACACCCACCTTGTGCTTCTGACTTAACTACAAGGCAGAGGAGAGATAGCATTACCATTTCAAACACAACCAGTTGAAAACCACATTCAAACACAGCTGAAACACTGCAGTCTGTAGCTTGTGTTTCTATTGGAACTTAATGTTGAGGTAGATGTTACAGATAAACATTTAACCCAAACGTATATCTCAGCTTGCTGCACAAACACAAACACCACCTGCACAAACAACAAAAATCCTACTGCTGGCAGAACACCTCTGTCTTGCACTTCACCCTCCATTTATAAAAGGCAAGATAACATGGCTGAACATTAAAGTTTTTTATGGTTACACACTCAAACACACCACACCCTGCTTCATACAGCTTTCACTGCCCTCAGCCCAATTTTGTACTTTGCACCAACACTAAATCAGTTATACAAATTTCAGACACTTCTATACACACAACTCAGCATTGCACAAGTCTCTGTTTTACTTTATCAGTTCATACTCTTTGCTTTGCAGCCTGACTGTTACTGACTGACTGAGCAGGTTCACTTTCTGTATTTTGCCCAAGGACAATTTGAATGGTGGCATCGTTGCTGCTGGGATAAACCGTCCAATTTCTGTTTTTATTGCATACGCCTGAAAATAAAATGCAAATACCGACGCTTAACTCACCCCCTGCTCATCCAGTTTAAGGAGCTGCTCTGTGACTTTGGGCGTGCTGAGTGCCAGTCTCAAGCAAGATAGGTTGAGCTCGGGGACGACCTGCTCCAGGACTTCTTTGAGCAGTAGACCACGCAACGTGCCGTGTCTCCCTGTAGACGCCACTGCATCCTCTAGAATGGAGCCCCGCAGGGTCACCAACTGTACATAGGGAAAGAGCAAGAGCTGTAAAACTAGAAGCATAATGAGATTGTAAAACTGTAAACATTTCAAATGGCACCGAAAATGTCAACAATTATTTCATTTTTGTGCAAACTGCATACAACATTCTGGTGAATTAAACTCGTCGATCACAGCATTTCCTTGTTTTGATCATTGTTTTTTGTAGCCAACTAAGAGTCTTTCAACACTTGATTTAGGATTTTTCTCCCAGACTTGCAGATCATTTCAAGCTCTCAGAGCATTTTAGGTCTAGTCTTGCACACATAGCGTGTTTTAGATCTACATGTATATTACAACTGTATGTGATACTATTATTGGCATTAAGATAGTTGGATTGATCCCTGTCTTACTTCACAGGAAAGTCAAGGGCCAGGCTCAGCTACAGTATGATGCCTCTGGAAATAAAGGGTGAAGGATTAGATTCTCTCACTTCTCATAACAGTGCCCTGCTGCCCTGAAGCTACACTTTGCCTTACACACACACACACAAACCGCAAACGTCTCTGTGTGGAGGGTTTTATGTCCGGCAGCATTGTGAATTAATATTCTGCTCAGTATTGTGCTGCCACAGTGAGCTGCTCCCTGGTGAAGGGAAATTGACCTGCTTCAAAACAGTAAAACTAAAATAACCTCAGATACAGTTGGGTGGAATGGATTGCTCCTTCTCACCACACACACACACGCTTACAACTACACGCACACACACACACACACACACACACACACACACACACACACACACACACACACACACACACACACACAC
>JBBMJY010000026.1:10357045-10405312 GCA_037833715.1 Toxotes lorentzi | reverse complement strand
ACACACACACACACACACACACACACACACACACACACACACACACACACACACACACACACACACACACACAGGTTCATTAAAAATGCATGTCAGACGCTGGAGCTGGAAGGGGCCGGAGAGACAGTTGAACCTCAGAGACTTGGGTCTGCCGCAGAGAAATAAAACCTGATTGACACACAGCTGAAGTTATGGGGCTATCGTTTCAGCTCGTCAGCTTCTGTGCGGCAGTGGGAGTGAGCGACGTGTGAGTGTGTGAATGTGTGACGGAGGGAGAGAGAAAGGGGAGAAAGAGGGAAGTCTCTCCACCTTGCTGTGTCAGCACTGCTGCACAGAATTAAATGACAGACTTAAGGGGGATGGATATTTGAGAGAGGCTGCGGCTTGAGTGGGAAAGAATAAAGTCTGCAATCAATCTCATTTTTCTGTGTGGGAACAGTAGGCCTGGGTTTACTGGCTGTGTCTGTTAGCTGAGCTCTGTGTACTTAGATGGCGGAGAGGCTCCATTGTTGTACCAGAGCTAAGGTGATGAGGCCAGGCAACCATGTAATCCAGCTAAAAACAACACCGCAACAGGCACACAGAGAACTACGCTCAGGCGAAGACTACATGAACACAATGAACAGAAGCAAACGCTTCTGTATGTTTGAGTGACCTTGACAATGTTAGACAAATATCGTATAGATTAAACTCATTATTCATAGAGAGATGAGATCTCTCTGACCCAGCTTACAATGCCTTCACTTTTTAAATGTCCAACAAAAGAGAAAAACTGCAGACTAACACAATTCAAGCTGAAACAAGTAGTCAATTAACAGGACTACCCAGCGATACAGATCATTGTTCATTATAACTCTTTGTTGTGTATTTTATTTGTATAGTGAGTTAGGTGAGTTGTCTATGTGTTCTTTGTTCACTAATACCATACGTAGCCACATTTGTTGCCCTGGAAGCAAAAACAACCTCTGAAAGTAAAGGACCACACTGTAGCTGAGTCTTTAAACAAATGTGAGGGAGACTGTAGAGAATCTTAACTAATTCTCCACAATCATCGGTCTATCATTTAATACATTACGAGTATTTGATCCATCAAAGTGGAAAAGTGGTTGGCTGTGCTTCCTCTGAGAGCAAGCCAAACTCTTTGGGGAGAGCAGCCAGTGTTTGGTTTGGCTTTAATGTGCTGAGACTGGGCAGGTGGAATTTTCCACTGGTGGAGACGAGAGAGGGGGCGAGGGGTGAGGGGTGAGGTTATAATCAGGGCAGAGAGGGTGAGAAGACTCACAGGTAGGGACAGAAAGGGAGGGCTGGGTAAAACAAAAGTAAGTTAGGAATTAACTTGAGCGTGCATACGCTGACTCATCACTGTCTCCCGGGACAAACACACACACACACACAAACGGCAGACTGTGCATACCTCGCTTGTTCTGACGATGAGGCGGTACTGATACTGGTCTTTCAGGTCTTTGGTGTCTTCCAGTTTCTCTCTGCGGATGCTCACGGCCACAGGACCCAGCTTATCATCTGTCCCAAAGTAGTTTGAGTGCTCTGGTGAAGGACAGGGAGAGGTGGGGAACAAGGTTAGAGTTTGTGGACAAAATGTTCACAACACAAAATGTTTATTCATTCATGTGTGAACATGAGCCTGTGTTAAGTCTGTGGTAGGATACATTATGAATGACAAAGTTTTTCACTCTTTTATAGACCAACACTTTATAGACTAAACAATTAATCAAGAAAATCATTATGATAAAATCATAATAATCAATTAATTGCAGCCTAACTTCAGTTTGTAACATAATATCTAAACACAAGCCGCTGTACAAAAACTCCCGTTGTAAACTGGAAATATTATGATTTAAATCAGTAAATATCTCAGTAAAGAATAGGTAAACAAAACTCCAAATCTATGCAGGCATACGACTGCTACAGACCCATTAGTGGCAATAACAAAATAATACTGATGTTCACAACCCAACACAAATAAGGAGATTAAAACGTATATATAGTATATGTGCTACTATCTATGTAGTCAGTAGGACTGAGAGAGGAGGGGCATTAAGTCAAGGACAGGACTAAGACACTGACATGTTATCTAGTAATCAATACTCAAGTAATGACAAAATCAATTCAGCTAACACCAGAAATAACCCCGAGAAAATGATAATTACCGCTAAAGAAAGGTGAGGGTTAGGCACACGTGAGACACTGGACATTTTTTGCGATGTTGTGCGTAGGAGCTTCTTTAAAAAAGGGGACTTGATAATTCGACTTTATGTTCACCAATAGCCTGGATAAAACCGTAAAAGAACAAATACATCCTCAGCCTTTTAAATCCAGGAAATTAACAAAACGTGGTGTCATTAGTCACCGGTTAATATTCTGTGGCTTATTAGCAGTGTTGGCATACCACAACATATTCATCCATTAAGAGGCTGAGACAACGTTATCAACATACTTCACAGCAAAGCATCTTGCATGTCCTCTTCCAAAGCTCCTAAGCTAAGCTGTGCTAATGCCAACGCCATAGGCAGTGTGGGAGTCGAAACACAAATTCTCCAGACACTCGGGGAGGAATCTAGCTCGACAAGTACTGGAATCAACCGGGACGACGTACACGTTAAGACAGTCAGGCCTGCTCTGCTTCCATGCCATGTCCCGTGGCGAAAATGTCAGCCTTCTGATGAGGCTTCTCTGACGTGTACACAGGGCACGTCACAGCTCACACACACAATCACAGTAGTGTTCAGCTGGAAACGAGTCAGAAGATGAACATATTTTTGGAATGATAACCTTTATCTGCGTGGCTGCAGGCCTGTCTCTCACACACATACACATGCTTGCTTGCACACATGTGCTCCTCGCTGCATCTGTCACTAATTAGGATGCAGCCAGATGATGCTTGCCAAAGGGAAGTTTCACCCACACTGTCTGAAGAGGTGATGTTGACAAGAAATGCCCACATGCACACACAGGGACTGGTACACACTACAAACACACACACACACACACACACACACACACACCCTTCGTCTCTGAAGTTAGGTGTTACTTCTGACACTGAAAACCAGATGTAAAACAAAGCCGCACCAGCTGACTATGTTAAGTGGTACTTGTGATCATGCAGAAAGGCAGGTGGTGTATCATCAGCTCAGAGTTTGCCAACAGTTCGGTGGCAGGTACATGTGTAATGAAAACTCTGGGAGCGTTGCCAGTTCGGCCTCGCTCTCCCCTGCTCAGGCCCAGCTGGATATTAACGGCCTCAGGATGAGATGTGGCGAATGACACTGGAGAAACTCTGGACGGACAAATGACATCTACACTGCCAATCTTTAGAGATTTTGGACTGTTTGTTGGACAAAACAAACAACACAGAGATGTCACCATGGACACATTTTTAATAACTGTACTATTTTTTTAATACTAAAATATTGTCTTAATTATAGACTAAACAATTAATCAAAAACTACTGAGTACAGCTGCGAAGTCCTGATAATGAAAGTAATCCTTTGTTGTCGATTTCCTGTGGAGAGAATGAGCATGTGTTTGTGTGTGTGAGACTCAGTTTTACCTTTCCCATGAAAGTAGTCTCTGTAGTACTTGGCCCCCAGGTCTACGTGTTCTATGCTGTACAGTTTCAATCTGTCCAGTCTCATAACCTGCTGTTCAACAGGCACCTCCAGCACTGAGACGCTGGCGTTACTCCTCCTCAGCCATCCCCTTCCTCCTTCTCCTCCTCCATCTCCTCCTCGCTCTGCTGACGAGCTGAGGAAGCTGATGTTGCGCTCCCCGTGGCCTCCGGTCTCATTGACAAAGTGTGGGCAGCAGAGGAGCAGTGGGCTCGAGCTGTGGGCTCCAGGAGGCCCGTCCAGTGGGTCCATGCTCAGGGATGGTGTTATGGAGCCAGGGTCGAGGCTCAGGGTTAGGTCCTCAATGCTGGAGTAAACCGGGTCGTTCAAACTAGGAGCAGAGGATCTGGAGACAGACAGGGACACTGAAGCAGCTGATGCCCCCGTGGCGGTGTTCCTCCTCTGGGTGACAAAGCTGCGCTGAGCCGCCGCCTCGTGGAGGTCAAACAAGATGCTCTGAGCGTCAAAGTGGACAAAGCTCTTGGGGCACACCCACGGTTTGTAGGAGGCATCTGCTGAACCTCGCCCTCCATCTTCACTAGTCTCTCCTTTTCCTCCATCCAGCTCCCCTCTGCTAGCGTTTCGAAGTTTCTTGAACAAAGAGGAGGTCCCCAGTGACGACTCTGTCCCTCCACTTTTCTTCCTCACTCTCTCAGTTCCATCCTTCCTTCCTGTCCCTCTGTCATCCCCACCTGTGGGACCAGGTGAGGGAGCAGAGGGGAGAGGTGCACTCGGTGGTGAGTCTGGAGCACACAGCAGCTCCCTGAGGTGTTTGGGTGCTGAACTGCGCTGGTCAGGCCTCTCCTGGTGGAACTGGCTGAGCATGTCAAAGAAGCTCTGCTCAGGAATGCCCTGGATGTCGATGGAGGAGGTGCTGCCGTACTCTCTGAACAGGTTCCCCACCCCGCCACCTCCACGAACCTCCACCTTGGAGCAGAAAGGGGAGAGAATTTTAAGCCCGTCGTGACATATTAATTTTGGGAAACAAAGTAAAGTTAGGTGCTTTCACACCCAACGTGCTTGATGCATTCAAAACAAACTCTGGTGTGTTTGCCTGCGTGGATTGGCTTGTTTGGACTGATGTCAAAGCTGTCAATCAAACTCTAGTGTGGTCCAAACAACCAGACAGAGACCGCCTGAAAAGGTGGTCTTCGAAACGAACAATGGAATGTTTTATTTGTCACGTGAAAGCAAAACGTACGAACCAGAGGATTTTCTGATTGTACATGTGCGATTTTAGCATCAGTTCACAAGTTAAAGAACTGTAACATCTTCTGACAGTGAACTGTCAAAGAAGTGATCTGTAGTAATGTAAATATTTCATGAAGATCATTTATTAACCAACACATATTTACATCATCATTTGCAAGGGTTTTCTCTAATACATAAAAGCAGAGGTGTGCAACGTCAGTTCTATATTAAAACCTGAATGAAACATAGCAACCACACAGTAATAACATTATTAAAAAGACCCCTCTTTTTTATCATTATTCATGACATAAGACGTTAAGTTGTAGTCTCAACTAATAAAGCTTACAGTTACTTATTCTATGAGCTCTTGGTGGCAACATAAATATATGCATAAGGCACATTAAAGTGATGCATTACTTGCTTACAGCCACCAGAATCTGATTTTCCTCTGTGTTTCTATGCAGATCTGATGAAGCAGGATGAGAGTCACCAAAACCACACTACAGATGTGAGACCTCAGAGGAAGACTTTAAGGCTCACCTCATTCTCATCCTGTTCGCTTAGCGTCACTTCACTGTTGGAGCGCTGTCTTAACGGTGGGAAGACTCTTAGGCTCAAAGGAGAACCTCTTTCGCCTCCAAACCCTCCCACTCTGAACTCTACATCCTTTGACCGTCGTCGTGGCAACCTTGCGACTCCTCCCCGCACCAACCCGACCTCGGATGACAAAACTGACGATGAAACTGAAGTGGAGCAGTCATCTCCATAGTGATTGCTGCCAATCTGCCCGTTCTCAAGCAGAGACTCCCGGGACTGTGCACGACGTGGAGGCCACTCTGCGATGCGTGCTCGAACACCCATTTTGGGCACAGACATGCGTGACTGGATGGCTGGGTCTGTGGGGCCAGGGGCTGGGTGGCCATTGGGGGTCTGTCGAAATGGAGTGTGCTGAGGCAACCCTCCTCCTCCTCCATCCAGAAGGTCCGAGGAGGTGCAAGTGACCCCTCTGTCTCTGTAGCTGTTCATGGCTCCCCAGGAGAGCTCAGGGCTAAGGGGCAGGGGGCTGGCATCCCATGTCAGGAGGGGTGCTAGGGAAGAGGCAGAGGAGGGGCCCCACACACACTCTGCTGACAGTGCTACGGCCTCCAGCTCCCAAAAACATTGCTTTTAACTGGCAGGGTGGGAAAGACTTCACTGATCCATGGCGGATCAGTTTGAGTCAGGATCGGCGTTTTCAGTCTGAGAAGAAGAAAGAAAAAAGAATTCATTCCAACAAATCAGTTCCATACAATCAATACATAAAAATCTAAAACCAAAACAAATCAGATTTGAAACACTGGAACATTTTTAAATTAAAGAGCTTGAGAGACCCAAATATTCTCCACAGGGACAAAGAAAAACTGAGCTCTGAATTCACTCAACTGTAAAACAATGTAGGACTGATAAGCCAGAGAGAGCGAGTCAGAGAGACAGAGAGAAAATAAGGTGAGGGGATATGACAGAGGATTTCTTCCGTTGAGGCTAATCTTCAGGAGCCTGACAAGGGATATTATTATCACACACTCTGTGCACTCGAGTGCACGTGTGTGCGCACACAAACACTCACATACCCACAGGACATGAAGGCTGTGGCTGCTCTGCAACAGATTAAAACCACTGAAACACTTCAGCTAACATTATCTGACTAGAAAGTAATGCAGATCCAAACAGAGGGAGCCACACACAATTTAAACACTTCAGCACTGGCACATATTCACGACTCATCTAAATCTTATGTGTGTGTTAGAGTCAGCTTGCGACTAATTTTGTCGTCATGCCGTCACTGATCTCTACATGGCTGAGACACAGAGGCTACTCTATTCTACCGAATGACACCAAACAACAAACAATTAGAGCTCTGTGTAGTTAATATGCTTTGAGACGAGGAGATGAATAGGAACTACGGGAGAGACAGAAAAGGATAAGCTCACTAAGTGACCCAACAGCTGGAGGAGTGAGGTGGGGTAAAGCCAGAAATAGAGTGATTGGAAAGAGTCAAGAAAGAGCAAGGAGGAGAGCGGTGCATTGCTCAGTGAACCACAGCGGCATGCTTTAATCTGACAGTCACACAGCATCAAGTCTTAAAATCCACAAAGACTCGTTTATTCAAGAGCGCCTCGTGTCTCTGCTGGGGTTTAATGTAATGATTTTTACAGGCATTACTGTCTAACATGATGACTGCACGGGTACAGGAATACTGTCAAGTCATTTTGGTTTTAACCCTATATTAATGTTTACTTCATGTTATGCTAGTTTTGCATTCATTGTGAAGCTCCAGACAGACTGGATCTTTGCACTCTGTGGTCCAGGCAAACATTTTTCAAGTCATGGTCACATTTTTTGATTCTGAATGCCGTGGTTGTTTAGAGAGACCACCATGGACTTTTCATTCAGGAAATATTACAATGTGGTTATGACTCCACCGGGTGACACAGCAAGCAATGGCGCTGGCACGGTGGTCCGCTGCAATCTCGGCTGCCTCGTACAAAAACAGCACACTGTATTTTGTGAAGCCTAATGTCTATGTTTGGGGATCTTTTTAATAGCACACAGAATGCAATTTAATATCTGTTTCACTTTCATGCTGGACTAAAATAATCATAATCATAATCCACTGTTAAAACAATTCCACTTTTGGTTTAAAGGTATGTCATGTCTCAGCCTGCGATGGGATACAAAAGCCAACCTTTTGACAGTGTGTATGGCAGGCAAGAGAAAATATTTAAGAACTTTTAATACCATTTAAATGTAAATGTGCTCAATCCGTCCATCTCTGCTGTAGTCAAACTGCTAGTGTTTCTTGTGCTAGTGCTCTAGTTTCCTTTCTCCGGAATTTCTGTCTAAGCTTTTTCTCTGTTCCTGGATTTAAGTTCTTTTATCTACATAAGTCTGTCCTCAAACTGACACAGTCATTCACATATCTACACTAAATACTGCAGTGCAGTATTTCCTTTTAAAATGTGCTCTTGTTAGGATCCATGTTTCAAAGTTTCATTTTTTCCTCTACCTCTACCAGGCTATTCCACGTTTTTACAACTGTCATGAAATACTAAGGCTTCTGGATTTATTTAGACTGTATTATGTATTATTCAATTCAGCCTTAACATTTCATTGAACACGGCTTATCGAAGCAGTTTCCTCATCAGTGTGTTCAGCTTTTATTCAGACAGATATTCACCTCTTAAAATGTTGGAGCGGTAAAATTTTTACTCCTCAGACAAAAGCTTTAAGGAATAACATCATACGATTCAACCACAAGCAGAGAAAACACACACCCACGCACGCACAATGTTTAACTGTATAATCATTAGGGTTAACATCTAACGACATTAAATTTTAAGGACTTTCGCTGGTGCTGCTGTTAAACACTGGGGTTTAAAAATCGCAGGAAGCTACACTTTCCAGGAAGTTTCACATTGGGAACAATTTTGTTGTGAAAACAAATCTGAGCTTGTTTCTCTCCAGCTGCCTCAGTTTTTGTGAATCTTGCAAATGTCGATTCCTGGGGTGACTTTCTCGTTATGAAGTCCAATTGGCATAAAGTTGAGTTTTTTCATTGTATCGAGGCAGCTCAGAGTAGTTTGTGTTTGTTTCATGATACACAACGCCTTTTATGAGTCCCTGTTGAATAGATTTTTGGCCCCAAGACTGAATTACTCATTCAGTCATACACGCACACAGGCACCCTCAACACAACTCTTTCACAGCAAACAAAATCCCCCTATCGTCATACGGCAGCGCAAATGTATCATGTCTTTGTTTTTGGAGAACCACAGGCACTTCCGGGCCAAAGGCGCCCACTCTGATCATGCTTTCTGACAGAGTCTTTCCTCATCCAGAGAGCTGTCCTGTGATCCACTAACAGGCCCAATCCCAGATTATCCAGCCCCAGCTGCAGGAGCAGCAGAATGGCTTCATTATGTGTCTGAGGTGCCTGATGAGAGAGGCAATGCAGAGAGCGCGGTTTGCTCTTTATCAGTGACTTCTGTCAGCACAAAGCCCCATCAGTGAGAAACATACTGAAGTTCAACTGACAGCCACAGGGTGAGAGATACAAACTGGTTACCTGGAATAGCCGGAGTTTTCCCTCTGAGACAGTTTGACATGTGAGATGTTGGTGTCTCAGTCTCATCAATACAATGAGACTGTTGACAGCCATGCTACAGGCTCTGTGAGGTTGTACTCTGACACAGTGGGGCTTTGAGCTAAATACTAACATCAACATGCTAATACACACACAGTGACAGTGTTAACATGCTGATATGCAGGAATGATGTTTAAAGTGTTCAGCTGAAGCTGATGGGAATGTCTTTAGTTTCACATGCATTTGGCTGTACACCAAAGTACAGAAATGTTGAGTGTGAACAGTTGCTGTTTTGGTGAGATGGAGCAGAGAGCAAGAGGCTTGTTTTCAAAGTAAAGCACTTCTTTTTAAGCCAGTCAGCATCATTATGAAATATGATTATTAAGAATCGGGCAGACACAACCAGCTTTAGCGCAGACTACAGAAGATAAAGCGCAGACATTTAAATGCCTTTTAATTACTCACAAATAGTAATTAGTTAGCTCTGGGATGTACCCATTCAAGCTCTTTCCATCTCCCTCCAAACCCACTCTGACTTGCCCCGTATGATGCAGGCCTGGTCCATGTACCACAAACACACACGGAGGCTGGTAATTACACTGGTTAGATGGTCGTAATGACAGAGTTAGAACAGGAGTGCAGCTTCCAAAGCAATGACTGTACTCGACATGGAGGAGGTGCCATTGCTGTTGCTGCCACAGTGTGCAGACCTGAGATCAGTGTAGAGTGTTATTGAGAGCTTGTCACAAATGTAAAAGGAAGGAGATGAGGAGGGATAGACCAGTCATATGTTTCTGTCAGTACCAAAACAGAACGCAGTCTAATTCTATCTGTAACAGGGATGCATGGCAGTGAACACAACTTACACAAAAAAATGTGCGCACATTAACCAAAAGCATCTGAAAATCTACAATAACCATCTAAATGATAATAAAAATACAAACATAAACTGCTCTAACAAGACATAAAACAAATTCCCCAGATATAAAACATCAGCAGCAGTAACTGTGTGTGTTTAAATCAAGCAGACGATGCTGGAGATGGAGCTAGATTATGAGCTGGTTTGAAGAACAGATGGTGGTACATATGACTGGCAGACGGCAGACAGGAGCAGAGCAGAGCACGACACTGTAATACAACACAATACAGCACTGGCAGGCAGACAGGGCACAGCACATCCAGCATCCATGCCACCCTGACTTCTGAAGGAGAGAACAGACCAGGAGGTGCCATCAGATCTCCACTGACCCTAAACACATTCTCATCAACCTCGTTTAGATGTGAAAAGGCACTGAAGTTAGAGCCTGCTGTAGTGATGAATAAAAAAAAAAAAACTAAGGTGACTCTTCAAGAGAAAATAACCTCAGGCCATGTAAGAGAGTTTGAAAGGTGTGCACTATGAGCACCACAGAACCTTGTTTCCATTTAATCAGCCAAAGAAAATAAAACGCAGAGCTGCAGACTTGAGACTTGAGATTTGGACTGTACACCTAAGGACTTGAGACTTGACATGAAAGAAAAGTGCCAGACAGACTTTGCCACGCCACACATCTTGAGAATTTTAATTACTATTTCTGTACATTCAAAGAACTTGAAGTTTCAGCTAAGAAAACAAAACATGCTTAATAAAAGCTTTGAAAGGAAAAAGTAAGATGCTGTGTTTTCTGAAGTCTGTCTCCCATTTATTACAGTGAAACTGCAAGACAAAGACACAGTAAATGTGGCGTATGAGTATTGCATTAAATAGACTTGAATAAAAATTAGAAAACCCCTGCACACTCTCTCTCTCTCTCTGATGGGAGGAATATTTATTTATGACGTTTTGGTCAAATTTTTTCAAATATACATTTGGGAAAAATCCAAGCACTTTCTTAGACGGTCAGTAGTCAGACCTGAGAGAGTTAAAAATATTAGGAATTAAAAATGGCTCTGGTGAAAAGTAGAAGGTCAGTGCAAGAGTCTAAAATTAAAAGAGATGAGTGAATTGTTAGAAGGACAGTGCCATTAAAAGGAAGTGGTAGATGGGACAGTGAGTTCAAGGTCAGAGGCCCGGATGTTTCTTTGTGCTCTGTAGCGGAGCAGTCAGAAGAGGCATGATGAGAAGTTACAGGACGACTGCCGGTGTCTGTCTGTGTTTTCCTGATGTGATTGTAGAGGCAACCTGGTTTCTCTCTACAAAAACAAAATTGGACAAACAAATTTGATGTTGTGCTGGCATATGTGGATCTACAGGGCTGTTTCTGACCAGGCCTCGATTTAAAAACAGGCTATACGAGAACTGTGTTTACTCTTCCTACAGCAGGAAAATGTTCTCCACAAGCCAAACCAAGCGTCATGACAGGTAACGACATCAGCTCTATTAATGCGGCACTAACCCTGGGTTTCTGCTCAAGGTTCACCAACTTAAACTTCAGACTTACCACCAAATACGAAGCAATGTAACACCTGTTTCATGCTCATACTGACCAAACTATGAAAGATATCAATAAAAACCAGCACGGCTAATACTGCAGAGAATTAAACACTTTAAATTAACATGATGAATTTATGGATATTAACAGAACATTTTTGTCACATCTGCCTATGGCAGAAGAACTATTCAAGACCTGGAAGACGCCTCAGGGCAAATCTGAGACTCAGATACAGACTATCCCGAGTCCCCTCCATCAACAACAAAACTTTACAGGAAACTCTGAAAACAACACTGACATATCAGAACAGTAGGCTGGAAGGAAACACAGTTGAGGCCTCTGGCTCTGGCCTATATTGGGATTGTAAGTGTGTTTGGCTTATCTGGAGGCGACATCTCTCCATCTCAGGCTGGAGCTTTACTAAGCTTTCCTCTGCACTCACTTCCCTCCCCAGTCTTTTCCTCAAGTCTCTCCCGACCCCGCTGTCATTGTCTCCAGTGATTTCCGTCTACATCGTTTTGCTGAATCCCGCTGATGTCGCTCGTGTCACTTTCATCTGCCTGTCAGGCTGCTGTCCCATGACACTGAGACAGCTCAAGAGGAGGAAGAGGATGAGGAGGAAGGCCAGGGGTAGGGGGTGAAAAGAGCAAGACTCAGTTTGCGTGCGTACACGCACACACAGTCAGACATCTGCTTAACAAGTCTTAAGATTTGCATCCACTTGGAGGATCACAAATCGCAGCCCACATCACCATTCATTATCATCGTTATTCACTGGTTTATCTGTGGGAAATGGATCAGACGAATGGCGAAGAGAAAACAAGGAGGAGTTGAGGAGATGGAAATGGAGAGCAAAAACAGAGAGGAGGCTGAGATGAGTGTGTAAATATTCAGATACTGCAGCACTTGTATACGATATCTCAGTTTCCCTAGCTGCCTAAAATTTTCAGAAATAATCCGGTTCATCGTCAAAGAGAAAATTTCTTTTTACTTTTCCTTTTCTCACAGGAGCAGGAGATCAGAGGTCAACATGCCAAGAGCTACCCACTGCTCAAGGACATTTTGAGAAGGCAGAGACTTCGGGGGGGGGTCATGAACCTCAGATGTCTAGTTTAACGACGGCCTTTTTAATCTTAAGCAATAGAGTGTTTAACAAGCAGCTGTGTGTTTCTACACATAGTTTCATATTAAAACACATTTTGGTATTTGGACTGTTAAAAGAATTTTTATGGAAGCAGAGAACATGTCAGGTGACCTGTTTTTCATTATTAGTACATAATGTAGATGAGGAAGAAAAAAAAAGAAAAAATCTACAAAATAGCAGGGCAGACAGCTCACCCTTATACTGCAGAAAAATGCCCAGGTTATCAAGTCAATTAATCTTTTATCAAGTCTTTGAAAGTTAATTTTCTATTAACCAAACATTCTGCATGTGAAATAAGTTATTTTCCAAGTTAAAATGAAGCAAAACAAAGCATATAAAACTAATATCAAGATAGACGGTAAAACAAGTTTGTTACTTGATTAAATACTAAATTGAAAACATGACACGTTCCTACCACCTACAAGCACGTACATGCACATGTACACACACACGCGCACGCGCACAGAGAAATGAACGGAAATCAAAACCAAACGCAATCAGCTTACATTCTGGCACCAGCAGACAAATACAACAACTTGCAGATTTCAGTGATTAGAAGAGAAATGTTTACAATAAAAGCATCAAGCCAGTTCATAAAAGTGGATGACACAAACCTAAAACAAATGTTTGGTTTAAAGTCAGCTACAAGTTTGCCAAGTCCATACCACCACACCTCAGATCACAATTAACCATATATAATAGTTTGATTAAGGATTAAATTGCACAGACACAAACACAAAGATACACATCATAATACAGTGGGTATTAACGTCACCTTGTTCTGCCTTCAGCTGTGCAGGTGCAGCAGGTGTGGTGAGGTCTGACGTCACCGTACAGGAAGGGAGGGCTCAGTATTTTACTCTGCAGGAAAACAGAAATGGACACCTTGTTAAACTGAAGCTGACTTCTCTTCAATGTTAGACACAGCTCAGCTTCAGCCTCAAGCTCTACAGTTCATTTCTGACAGTTAATAAAAGAGGTTTGTACGATATGATACACAACATGTGCACACAACATACACATACGGCACATGTGCTATACTGATGCTTTTAACCTTTTGTATTTCACATAATCTGAGTGTGGTGGTAATAATTCAGGGCGTGTGTGTGTTTCAGTGAGCAGAGCAGCTGTAATCAGTTCCACGCTCGTCCACACAGACGCGTCTATTGTTTGAGAGGATTCTGAACAAAGATGCCTGAGGCGGTCTATCTGTACTGTAAACACGTTTGCATACACACAGGCTGGCTTGCACACAAACAGAGTTAAAAACACCACTTTTGCCTCTGCACAAACTGATGTTGTTTTAGCTCAAACAGAAAAGAGGAAATAATGTGCCTACAAAACATGAACCCCTTCAGATGGAAGAATGCACACACAAACTCCTGTACTCCGAGTGCTTATCTCCATCGACCTCTGCTTTTCACGTCCAGCCTCGTCCTCACCATCTACCTCCACAGTCCAGCTTTTTCTTGAGCACAGGCAGATGGAAATACAGAGGAAGAGTGGAGGCAAAGTGAAGGAGACTGTGCACTATGATTAGAGGTTGAGGCCTGAGAACGGGGGAAGGGGGAGACACACTCTTCAAATACAAGAAGGACATAAAGAGCGGGTGAAGTGGGGCCAATGGAGGGGGTGGGTGGGAATCAGCAGACATAATGTCCTGAGAGGGAGGTCCATTAGTGTCTGACAAATACAGTTCTAATCAATACTGATCAATCAGGGCCCACTTATCCTACCATGGCTACCGTAATAATACTGTCTTAGCAGAGGGGGTGGGGGGGTGGACAAGGGTCAGTGATTGTGTGAGTATCTTTTTCTACAGCAAAGCGTCAGCTCTTAACAAAGCCAGCGTGGATTTAAGGCTCAGGCTTCACTCCACTGCCCTGAAAATGAAATTAAACTGTAAGTGAAAATTTCCCAACCATGGTCGAGTTTGCACCGCAGACCCCGTCCTCAGCCTGAAAGTGATAATACCTGCATGTCTGTACACGGTGTCTGTGTGCAGGCACTGCATGCAGCCATCATCACACACACATCATGTCACACTGGTGAGATCAAATCCCATGCAAAGACAAGCACCCACACACTTTGAGCTACAACGATTATTCAACAGACAGAAAATTAATCAGCAATGATTTTGATACTCAAATAATCACTTTAGCTACTCAGACAAAACAAGATATTAGAGGACTTAATCTTGGACTGAGGAAAATTAAAACAAAAAAACAATTGGCAAAAACAATTGATCAAAAAAAACGAATCAGCAGATTAATTGATAATACAAATAATCATTAGTTGCTGCCCTTCTCACACAATAACATGCACACAAACAAATCTCTAAAAACTGGCCGAAAAAAAGTCAGTGATGCTCATAGTGCAAACTGGACGTGTCATTCACTCAGAAGTAGTAGTGAGGAACCAGAAAAGGTGATAAATCTGCTGTTTTACTGGACATCTGACACATCAAGATGCAACCAGTGTGTGGGTTCCCTTTAGAAAACAAAAGACATGGGTGTTTTGATGCACATTTTGGTATTAACAGGTTTCCACAAAGGCCAGCTGACAATTGACTTCTGACTCACAACCACAAATGGCATTGCAATGTGGCCTGAAGCTCAACTACAGCAGCAAAGGGACTCATAGCTGGTAAACCACAATACTACTGCCACTGGGGTTAAATCATCACCTCTGTGACACAGACTCAGTCTAAAATGTTTGGTGTGAGGATCAGAAAGTTGTTATCTGAGGCACTGCTGCTATTCCTGAAGTACCTGTATCTGTGCTATGTTTTTCAGCCACAAAACATGTCTGTGAAAGGTGCTGAATCTGTAACATCAACAGCAACAACATGAAAAGTCCTCTGGGTCTGGTGAGTGTGTGTATCAGAGCAACGGTCTCAAAACAGCGAGCAGAGGAAGTTCGACAGAGGATTCACGAACACCGGGATGAACACAGGTGACCTCGGTGGCTTCATAAACACGACATCAGTGAACCTTTATGTGAAGCAGCACATAAATGGAAGTCTGGTTCAGTCTGAATTTAGAATTAGAGTCTAACTGTCACAGAGCCAGAATGGAGTTGGCTTACTCCCTCTGTGTGGGTGTGTGTACATACAGTATGTTTTCAGGACAGTAGGACCATGAGTTCAGCATAAATAATTCTATGAATAAGTAAATTCATCTGCTAGCTCATTACAGTAGAAGCGCTGCCACCACTGATGGGATAAAAAAGAGAGTCTGCATATGCGTCTGCAGGCGTGTCTGTGCCTTCACCATCACTGGCATTATGTTGTGATTAAAATGGGATTACTGTCACAACTCAGATGCATGAATATTTCAGAGCATTTGCTGTGTCAGTACTCCTCCAGAGCTCAGCCTACTGAAGTTTTTCTTCACACTGTGTTGTTGAAAAGCAGCGAGTTCTTTTCTAGACAGAAGACAAATCGTCACCATGTCTGTGCAGCCTCAGATTGCTGCTCAAATCTGGGCGTCAAGTAAGTGCATGCAGGAAGTCAGCACAATGACCTCTTATAACTTTCAAAGTTTTGCCAGAAGCTTTGTGAGTTTTCCTAGCATGTCAGCATACTCCTAGAGAACTGATGTCTATATCAGCTGGTATCAAAGCCTGTAAATTTAGCCTTACTAGTTAGTACACATGCTGCAAGAGAGGGAAGGAACCCCCTGCAGAGAGGGGTGGGCAGCCCCATTCACACTCCAACACTGGGGGGTGGGGACTGCCACACTTTCATCCTTTTCACGTCTCCATTCCTCTGCACGACCCTTGGTCATCCCCCGTGATTCTCACCACCTCATCTCATTCGAATTGAAATGGGAAACAAAAAATAGACTCTGCTTCGCTTCCTTCCTCACAAGAGATGACATGTGGCTCTGTCCTGCTGTGAAGATCTTCATTAAGATGAAATCAGGATGGAGTGGGAGTGTCGCATGAGGGCAAACCACCGGAGAAGCAGCAGAATGAGAGAGAGTTGCTCTGATCAACCAGCAGCTGATCAATGAGTGAAGATTTATTCTAAAAATGAGATTGACGGTCAGCCGATTACGGCGTTCCAGAATGAATCTGCAAAGTAAGCATGCACAGTCTGCAGTCCGATACACATCAAACACTGCATTGTCACTGTCTTGCAGAAAATCAACAAACACAACGTTTACCGCGCTTCATCAAAACTGTTTTAGGCTGTAATTTCTTCAGGGTTTCTGCAGGGTTCATTTAACACTTTTTAAAGAACGTTTTAACCATAAAGCTAAATTTATATTTCATATACATTAAAATTTTTCTTGGTGCCTTATGGCCTGCAGATTGTTCCACCAGTTGTTGTAATTTCTAAGACTCATATTGTTAATTATTACAAAGAAACTGATGATTGCACCGTGATAACGACATTCTAAACTGAGCTTTCTCGACACAAACAAAACCAATAAACTAACTCAAAATCAGCCGTTTCTCGATTTTTAAAAGACTGAGTGAAGTCCACTGGCTTTGCGCTTCAACTCTGGGCAACATAAGAGGAAAATACAGTGATGAAGTCATATGCAATACACAGAGCTCCTTTCACCAAAACCACTTGGAAATGCAGCTGTAGCTGTTTGATCGCTGTGCTGGTGCTGGTTGCCATAGGAACGGGAAGGTGCACCTACAATAAGATGTATGATGTAGGCGGTGAGCCGCAGGCAATCAGGACACACAACCTGAGAGGTGAGCAGTAAATGATAATAAAACAACGCAGTAATCCACATAACATGGCCATCACTTTGCAGCCTGATGTGTGCTGTCACTGCAGCAAGCTGCAGCAAAGCTCACGCACAACACACGCAGCATGTACTTCACTGCACAACTCTAAACTCTTAGCTCTTTAAAAGGTGCCACCGTGGATCTTAATTTTATTTAACTTTTTCTGTCTGTAAAATATTCACCCAAGTGTCCTCGGATCTGTCCCTTCTCCCCCTGCCGTGTAATCATCTCCCCTCGCTCTGTCTCTGCAGGCTACTCACGACCACGTGCCACGCGAGCATCAAAGCAAGTCTGAATGGGCTCAGAGACATGAAAAAGCTTAGGGCTGTAAAATGCACTCATCAGCAGACTTCTAGCATCTGTTACTTGTTTTTGTTTCCATAGCATACTCTACAGTCTAGCAAATTATTTGCATTTTCCAAAGATGGTCATCTTAGACATTATCTGTGCTGAACTAACCAGCCATATGCCAAGCTGGAGAGCCAGCTGTACGGAGAGGCTTTTCAATTACATCTGCAGAGGTTGAACCTACTGACAGAGTAAGTAAGGAGGATTAGCAGAGGAGTTTAAAGGGTGAAGGGTGTTTACTGTATGGCTGGAAGTTTATTGGTGAGGCGGCTGGTCAGACTAAACAAGACATCTGAAGATATCACTTGGTCTGTGGGAAATTATAACATATTTCACTTTTTATTCTAATTTTATATACAAAACAATCAACGTATCGCAAACATATTCTGCAGATTAATTGCTAACAGTTAATAGAAGCCCTGATGAATACGCATGCAATAAAAACCTCTAACAATGTCTCACAGTAACGTCTTAGGGAGTCCAGGCCTGCATGTTTACAACACATCACATATGAAAAACAGAATTAGTCAGTGCACAGACATTTTCTCACAGCCATTCTCCCGGCTCAACAAGGCATATCACCTGGCGTCGGCCGCCTGGCGGCATGCGTCTATGATTACCATCTAGATTTTGTCAGCTACCTGTTGCAGCTGCTGGAGACCATTTTATCTGACTGTCACTGCATTTTTGTGCAGTAACATGCAAGTCAGACACAAGACGAGCTGAAACGAACACACTGGCTTCACTGATTCTTTGATCCAAACTGAGGCCAGAAGGCACATTCCTGACAAGACTTACACGTGTTTCTCTGCTGTAAAGGGGGACGGCGTGCAGATGATTAAGTTGTAATTCAACACTTCAACAATGTTTTATCAAACGCAGGACTTCAGTGTAGAAGATAAAGATACTCAGATGACAGCACACAACACAAAAACATAAAGAAGTGAGACATGAAGGAAGCCAAGCCACAAGCCCTCAGCCTCCTCAGCTCTTAGCCTCAGCGTCTATCACCATGGGTGTGTGTGTGTGTGTGTGTGTGTGTGTGTGTGTGTGCAGTGGTAGCAGTGGCTCCTCGGAGTGACTTACACCATCACAGCTGTTGCAGCTCCCACAGAGATGTCTCAGGGGAGAACAGCGGGCTACTGCTGCTCCACACTGATTAACCCGAGGGCGTGCACAGGGACCATCGAGGAAAACACTCGCTCACACGCACATTTACACACAAACAGTGACAGGGCTGCGTGTTTACAGCACCTAGGATATTACGGTATAGCTTAAATAGGATATTCATTAAATAATTCAGTAGTACCCATCTTCTATAGCAAGGGGCTATAGACTATAGATTTATGTTATCCCTTTGCTTAAATGGTGTAATTACTGTGCTACTAAAGTAAACATGATGCAAAATTTTGTCGAATTCCTTTATCAGTGTTTAAGCATATACTTCAATTTCTTGAGCTAAAGATGCTTGAATTCAGTTACTGTGTGACATGTTAATTTACAAGTGAGGTGTCAGAATAAAAAGACAATGAAGGCTGTTCATTACAGGATTTCCCTATAAGAGGAACATCCATGACCTCTCTGCCCAGACCCTGCTCACTGTAGCTGGCTGGAAAACACGCGGCTATGATTAATCATTACAGACAGAACCATTAAAAAAAAAATTATCATGCCTTGTACAGAGACAGCTGGGTAAGCACAGCACGCCTGCCGTTGCACTATAAGAGTGACATGCTTTTATAATTGGGAGTAACGTTGGAATCATGTTTGCTCACCTGTCAAGAAGATGACAGCTCTGAATGGCAGATTGTGAGAGCAATTCAACTGTAGTACACACATCTGCCATATTCAATCTGTCCAACACAATAGTGATTAGCTGGTATTTCCCCTTTGTACTGAGCAAGTGCGGCTGAGAGGAGCGGACACAGAAACTGTGTGATGTGGAAGCAACAACAGATTAGCAATTTGTGCTCCTGTTTTGAACACTCACCACTAAGTAAGAGGAGCGGACAGCAGAGAGAGATTTTCTCAAATTAGCCTGAAATATCGTCAACATTTATAAAGCTGTACACTGTAATTTGGTTGCACTCTGAGGTCAGCTACAGTGCGTCCAAGAAAAATCAGCCAGCTGATTGTTATTAAGGGGTTAGTAATCACTGGTCTATTATCATAATCTCTTGCAAATCCCGTAAACACACACATACACACACACAAATGAAAAGCCAGTCATCAGAGCAGCAGAGGATCTGCCCGAGATACAATCATTTTACTGCCTGCAGGTAACAAATCACAGCCTCCTTCCAAGCCCAGATCAAGGCTTTGTCACAGTGGAAGAACAGACATGTTTGCAGCTGTTGCTTTTTTTCCACATTACGTAGTAAATCTTTTCTAGAGCTGGAGGTTTTCAACGCAGTTGCGTTTCTGTGACATTTAGATTCCAACATGCATATTTTTCTAGTGAGCTATAGAGGTGTTGCTGGGATAGAGTCAGGCTAGCTGTTTTCCTGTTTCTAGTCTATGCTAAGCTAACGGGCTGCTAGTTTAAGCTTCAAATTTACCAGACTGACATGAAAATGCAATATACAATTCAACATACATGAGGCATGTTACCAATAATAAAGGAAAATGAATTAATAATAATAGTAATTAAATATTTAAATGAACTAAATCTTCTGAAAAATTGATAAAATCAACAAACTAAAATATCTGTCTCAGAATAGCACTTTATTAGAAACTTCTTTCTAGGAAACTTATTAAGAAGCGATTAGGGAATAACAGACCCATGAATTAAAGCATTACCATTTATATTGTTAAATATAAAAGAACCTAAACTCAAGAAAAAAAATATTCATATTTCTCAAAGTAATGGAATCATCTCAGTCTGCCACACATGTTCTCAGGGTTTTTTTTTTTTTTTTTTTTTTTACAATAATACCTTCACACAGAGGAAGCGGGGGCAGGAGTGCGTCAACGTATAAGTGTGTGTGAGCTGCTGGTTATTTCAAGGTTCTTCCTGTAACCAAATCAGAGCAGTGACAGACTAATGAGGCTAAATGATGATGAGGCTTCAGGAAGAGAAGACCTCCAGCAGGGAGAAGATTAGATGTGTCAAACAGCTGGGAGAGAGTCAGGGTTTTCCTCCGGAAGCTTGACTTTTATAGAAACACTATATGTGCAGCTCTCAGCTCCATCTCTGAGAAGTTTGCTGCTGTAGTCTACTGACGTAAACAGATGTAGACTCTCATTCAACAGCCCCCCTCCGACTCCCAGCCAAGCAACAGACTTAAGAGTCCATTACACTACTTCCAGTGACCGGATCAGCCAGGGTCAAGCATCGGGTAAGCTTCAATCAAAAAATTCCTAAAGCACATTCCTCCATGCACTTCACTAAAAACAGATTATTTAATCAGTGCAAGCACAGAAATGAGCCAAAAGGGGTATTTAAGGCTAAGAATGGGATCTGGCAACATTCAAGAACTACTGAAGGAAAAAAATAAATAAAAGACGACGCAAAACAGTCAGTGTTTCATGACTTTAGACGAGAAAACTGTGGTAAGTGATCACGCTGTATCGGTGTCTGACATTCTGTTTCCTTCCACAGATATCAGACTTCAAGGAGAGAAAGACTCAAGGCACCGACCATGAACCTCAACATCCCTTGGTTGACGTACCTTGCCATCTGGCAGGTGCAGTTTCTTGAGCCACTATAGACCTGACAGATATAAGGAACATTGTGCATCACCCCATACATGATCTAGAACACGTTTCTGCAGACTCACTATTATTTCACACTGCCTGCCGTTTTAATCTAGAGCTGCAAAAAAGAAATTCGACTGACATAAAATGAATCAGCAACAATACCGATAATCAAATCATGTACCAGGATTTGATGCTTTTCTTTGCCATACATGACAGTAAACAGAGCATCTTCGATCTTGGACTGTTGTTCAGGCAAAACAAACACATCTGAATGTGTCATACTGGTCGCAAATTATAACGGACATTTTTACTATTTTCTGGAATTTTGTATATTAAACAACTTATCACAAAACAGGAAGACTAATTGATAAAAAAAATTTATTAGTTGCAGCCTAATAGCCTAATAACAGAAACCTTCTTTTAAACATGAAGGAGATGACAGTACCTTGAGTGACACTCCCATCAGTTTTGTTTTTAACATGGCTGATTAATGAAAAGTGACTGTTGTCCTCTTTTCTGCAACCTCCTCTGCCTGATGCATCGACACACGGGTGTGTTTGTGTGCGTGTGTGCGTGCATGCGTGTGTGTGTGTGTGTGTGGTGTGGCTACAGTGTAGTCCAACAAAGAGGCCTCTGACACAAATCCAACCAGTCTTTCTGTCTCACCCTCTCTTTTTTTCACTAGGCCTCTCACTGTTTTTCTGATTTTCGTCCTCTGAATGGCGCCTTTGAAAGAAGAGGCAGTTAGGACCTTATTCTACAAGCTCCCAAAGGAATAAATGAGCTCTCAGAGACAAACCTGACTGCTGCAGATCATCTTTCCCTCGGTCATTGTCTCTCCAGAATGAAGGACTCCCACAGACTGTGGGTCAAAGTTTGTACTTGGCTAAAAAAAAATGTCACTACACTCGAAAATCAAGGTAGCAAAGCGTGATTTATGGTGGAGTCATAGGCTTTAAAAACTACAACTGAAGCTGCCTCCACATAGCATTTGTGTAGCTGTATGGCCTAGATAAGCTCAGCTGGTGGACAGAGTGTGGCAGGGCTGAGAGATAGTGGTTAGAGATAAAGGTAATAGTGCCCGGTGGTTCCCTCTGATGCCTGAGAAATGATGGACTCCTTTGGGGATTTCTACACAGACAGTATGTACTGTAACTGGATTTGTACCACAGTCAGTGGTTAGGCCGCCACAAAGTGTGGGAAAGGCTTGGCACAATGTGGGTGTAATACTGTAAGGTCAAATTAATCTCAGAACAAGTAAAAGGGTTTAACTGCTGGCAAATTTGGAGATTATTCAGTGCAGTTCCCTCTCCATAAAATGCAGGATCAAAAGAGATAAGGCACCGTTTTCAGGTTATTTCTTGCCTCTTTCTTAGCAGGACCTGATGTCGACTGTTTGATAACACAGAGCAACACAGCCGAAGAGAAAGTGAGGACCTCACACAGAAAAACCTGCCTGCAAAAGAGATATTTTCACAGATAGAGAATTGCAGGACAACACATTTTTGCACACAGATCCCAAATATATTGCTACATATTTCTTCCTCTCACCTTCACCACCACGACATATTCCCAGTCCTCTTTCTATGTTCATCAGCAGACATGTTTAGCCGAGCTGGAAATTCCAAATCTATCCCTTGAAACAGAGTCTGAACTTGCCTGCCAGGGAGCAGAACCATTCAAAGTTCAAATGTATGAAAACAATTTGATCTGAACAGCAGAAGTCAGTCAGAAGTCTGAAATAATGACCATAAAGAGCAGCTGACGTGTGGCTTATAGACTCTGGTGCAGGCAGACACAGTCAGTCTTTGCTGTAATGTGAGGAAACACTGTCTCACTGAAGAGGACAGGATTGTAAAAACCTGTAAAAAAAAAACCTGCCTGGAGAAATCATGTCTTTTAAGATACTCTCCTGTCCTCAACCAAACTCTCTTCGTCTACATCCGGGATGAAGGTACCACCCCATCCCCACACACACTTACCCCCCCTCCACCCTGTCCTGAGTTGATCCTGATCCAGAACCCCTCCAATCTATAATCCCTCTGACTCTACACAGGGGCAGCAGAGCAGCAGCAGCAGGCTGAGAGCTGCTAGAGGAAATTAAAAACACATCTACCACTCCCTCGTTCCTCCCTTTTCCTCCCTCTCCTCTTGAGTGAGGCCAAATACTAGTTCCTCCTAGTAAAGTCTGCATACTAAGTTTCAAACCCTTTCTCAGTTTTTATTGCCACAATCCCAGGGTCCCAGATTATGGAGAGAGAAAGAGCTGTGACTGCGTCATCTCAGTGTCTGACTGATAAGAAAACCACAGATCACAACCGCTTTACTCAAAGCTCTTGTTTTTTGTGTACTGCAAGGCTAGAACTTGACAAAATTACAAACCCAGGAGAGGCAAGTTTACCCCAAACCTATTCATAACAGCCTGAGTCACGTCTCCTCTCTCTGTGGTCAGGCTGGTGAGAAATTTCTGGGATCAGAGTGCTTTTTGCCAAAGAAAGACATTCAGACAAAGTGGGGGGAGCGGCAGACTTGGAAATGTTGAACAGGAAATACAGGCAAGGAACATGGAATATACAAGGAGGAGGAACGCATGGGGGAACCCCAAAAATATGATCCTCTATGTTTTCACAGCCACTCAAGCAAATTTTTAACGGCTGACTGAAGTTTCCCACAGTCTGAAATTTGGTGAGCGCCTTAAAACTGCTGACTCTCAGCACAGCTCATGCAGAAATTGTTCATTGTTTAACAATGATGTACAAACAATGAACGTGTGACATGAGCATGGGAACCCTTTTTTATGTTTCTTTTCTTATTTTTATTCATTTATTATTGTTATTGTAGTTGACGGTTTGTTATTTGGTTGGAAGTTAAGTTGAAAATATTAATAAAGATGAGATGCAGTGTTGGTCACTCAAAGAGAAATCGGAATATTTTTCTGCGTGTGTAGATTTGTGTGTCTCTATGCCCGTCACTCTTCTGGAGTAGTTTCATGTAAACATGTTCAAACGGCCCAAACCCACAACCCCCAAACAAAGACGCCAGTTGCTGGAACTCCTGGCAAAACAGGAAATACAGCTTCATCTCTGCAGCATGCATGAAACAGCCAGGATGACTTTGAACAAACCAGGCAATCGAGTTTCTCTACTGCATGAGTCACTGCGCACCTCCATGAACAAAGAGTAACAATTTGTTTTTTTTTGGCAGTCATACCGACAGCATGCTGACCTACATACACACACACACCTCCTGACTTAATACAGACAGAAACTGTAGATGTCAGGTGATTTTTATCACAAGTAAATTACAAAAAAACACTGGGAACAAAACTAAAACTAAAAATTGAGACTGTGACTTGTGTTGGACGGTGTGGGAAATGTTAAGCGAGTGGGGTGGTGCGGCTCCCTTCAAAGCCTCTGTGGAAGGTCTTGTTAATGAGACGAGCCGGTCTCTTTATGTGCCACATGTTTTGCAGAGACACACACAGTTTTACCCTCAGTCCACACCTTTCTACTCATTAGTATCTGTGTATATATATCTCTATCTTTTCCTCTATCTCTTTCGCCAGTTTTTCTAGGCAGCCTCCTGCTCTTCCTCTGCCTTTTCCTCACACTTCTTTTGTGTCATCCTGGCCGCTCTTCCCACCTGTGTATTAATGTTCATTTCTCTCTTTCTCCCTGCCAGATGGACAGAGCAGAGTGAGAAAGAGAGAGAGAAAGAGAGAGAGTGTGTGTGTGACAGAGAGAGAGGGGGGGGGGGGTGACAAAAAGCAGAGCGTCCAGTTCTCGCTGGGTGGCCTGTGTCCAAGCTGTTTGCTGACGGCGGCGTGTCACAACAGCAGCTCACAATGCAAGCATTAAGCTAAAGCAACATGCGAGCACACAAATGTCTGTACATTTGAGCACCTAATGAAGCCTCTGCTGCAGCCACCCACTAACCACTTAGCACTGTGGTTTTGCTCTGGTGCTTTTTATAAACACAGACCTGGAGAACATGGGGAACAGGTGTCGCACATACTCACTGGCAGTTGTAGGAGGTGTAACAGTGACAGAGGAGAAACTCTGCACCTCTGTGTGCCTGTGTGTCCAGATCTCCATCCCTCTAAGAAATTTGCCAGTGGCAAGGCACTGACAGGGGCAAATATTGACTGAGGGCTGGCTTAGGCCCTGCTTCCGTGCTCCAACACTTCCCCTTGGACTTTAGCTCAAAATGCTGAAGTACACATACCAAAGACACCCAACCCCTTCCAGTAAAAAAATAAAAAATAAAAAAAATAAGGAGAACAAAGTTCTGTTCTGTTCCTGATGAAACTGTTAGTTCCCTATTTCTTTGGAAAAAGTCTAACTGTCACATATGCAGAAGGTCAACGCAGTGATTCAGAACGTAACTAGTCTTCAGACAGTTTGTAATTTCTGATAAGCTGCCATCAGCTAGTCTCTTAACTGACTCATACAGGATCAGAATCCGGGATCCCTGACTTGGCTTATATATGCTTTACCAACTGAGCTAAACCCAAACTGGTGCCGCAGGCACACTCAGAATCTGTGTAGTGGCATCCTGAAATGGTACATGCTGTTTTAGGGACAAAAAGACCAACTGACTGTGTAGCTTATGTAGCTGGCTTTTAAAACTTCTACAGATGAAAGAGTGACATTGAAATTGAGGTCTGAGCAGGAAAGCAAATAATCTCATTTCCCACAGAACTGAGCTACTGCCTTAAACATTATCAACAGCGCAGCAACTAACAATTATTTTCATTATCAAGAAATGTGCCAGTGTTTTTTGCAATTAATCAATTTGTCAATCAATCTGTTCGGTCTCGAAAATGTAAAAAAAAAAAAATTACAGTTACAGTTTCTTGGATCCCAAGGTGAACTCTTCAAATGCCTTGTTTCCACCAATCCATAGCCCAAAACTCTCATCAGATCAGTTCATAGATTCATTCTCTGTCAACTGACTTACTGGTTCATCTTTGAAGCTCTAATAATGTGCTTCAGGTAGCAGTAAGATCACCATTTTTTCTGACATTAAGAGAATTTACAAACAGGGGCCAATTAAGCATCAACTTATCATCATTAGGCAGGTATCAGCTGATCGAGGTATGGACAGAGGAGTAGCCACGGTGTCACTTAGAGCCCAGATGGTTAAAAGTCTTTCTACTCGATCCCTCCGTCCACTACACTGGCCTCTACTGAGCCATCTGTTTAACCAACCAGACCGTGCCAGGCCAGGCCAGGGCAGGCCAGGCTCTGCCCTGCAGCCTCAGAGCTGCCCTGCTTCTTCGGAGATGCAGTTAGTTTTGGATGTCATCTGCACTCCCTCGTTCAAACTGCCTTCTTTGAGTAAACAAGTAACCTGTCATGCAAGAACCAACAGGATAGCGCACTACTGTCCTGTAAATCCAGAACATCCATTTCATGAGATGTGATTAGATGAGGGAAAAAAAAAAGTTTGTTTACGCAAAGTCCTTGATTCCACTGTGTTTATGAAAAAAACCTTTTATATAGAAATAAAAGTCATAAACTCTGACCTGGACAAACACAAAAAGCAGTTATAGCACTTCTGGCAAAGCGTAATTGTACTATGAATGTACTGCAACATGGCACTCTCATGGTAATTCCAGAGATAATATGGTCTTGAGGGGACAAAGATCTTTTATGAGATGGTAACGAGTCTTCATGGCTGTCCAAACTGATCACAGCATCTGTGCAGTGTTGGACTACATGCCACTGTACCGTAGGCTGCTTCAGAGTGGAGCTCTGCCATTGTTTAGCAGCTTAGACTTGGCGAAAACTCGCATTCAAAAGGAGCACAACCCCTTTAAGATCACATCACTCATTGTGTCTGATCAGTGTGCTTTTCTCCCTGTCTTCAGCATCTATCTGATACCTTGCATAAAAAGCCCAATTTGTTCACCATCCCCACCCAGCGCTCCCCTCCACACAGACTCTTCAGACAGCTCTCTCTTTCAGTGCAAGACTCAGCCTTTGTTAATTATAAATCTCAGCCTGTCTTCTTCCCTTAACAAGCATGGAGGGGGTAAGTAGCAAATGCATCAGATGAGGAGGGATATTACGGAGGTAAAGGGGAAAAGAAATGTAATTTGAAGGAGGTATAAAGTATAAATAGATGACATATGAGAAGGGACACAGAGAGGAGAGTTTGTTTTGGGGAAAGAGGGATAAAATAAGGACCGGGTAGCAACTGAGGAAACGTGGCTGACCCCGATTCTGCCATGACTCCTCTCTGCTCCAAGGAGGGGAGGGGGAGTCCAGACGTAAACCTACAGTGACAGGGCTGCTGCTCCAACAACACACCCCCACCACTGAATCAGCCTTCACTTGCCCCTGCTTCCCCCTCCTCCTCTTCCTACACTTCTGCTCTTCACTTTGCACTTCCACAAAAGAGGAAACTTCTTCAAGTTCTGCGTGGAAATCTGCTATGTTGTGAATGCACAATATTTGCACATAACCCAATCCAAAACACTAGAACATTCAGCCACACCAAAAGCACTGTAAACAATTTGGCTTCATTAATAGTGTGGTCTACATTTCGCAGTGCAAACCATCCTTGCATGTAAAAAAGACGGAGAGAAGCCTGCACATGAAGAATGCAAGGAACGTGGCGCTATGGGCCTGTTTTATTAAGAGAGGGAAAATAGGCATGTGATGCTGGCAGTACACTGGGAGAGAATGGACTTGCTGGAGCTCAAACTGGACTGTAGTCAGGCCCCTGGGGCAGAGGCCAGCCCAGCACAAACCAGTCTGGAGGGGGGCAAATAAACATGCCTGCCTGCCTGGCTGTGAGCGCTGGAAGGGCCAAGAGGGAGGCTCACTTCAAACCACAGCAGGGCTACTTCACTGGTGTGTTTATGACCAGGAAACTGCCTGACAACTCACATACACAGCTCTCACAAACTCCCTGCAAGATGGACTGATCCACTCTCATATGTGTCCACTTATGAGACAAATAAAAACACCATGCTAATATAAATAATCATAAATTGTGAAGGATAAAAACTTATGCAGATAACATTTCTAAGTAGTGAGACAAGAGAGCTGCCGCAAGCAACAAACTATCAGCTCACTCTGGGAAGAGGATTAAAAGCACTAAGCTCACCGTTTTGGCAGGAAACCCTGAGATGGTGTGCTAAGTGGGTTAAAGCACACCCCAAGTCTCATAATCGTCGGCCTCCCCCTCCTCCTCCCTCCTTCTCCCCACCGTCTGCCAAAATCAGCCGAGGGGAGCGTTTTCAAGTCCCACAGAATACTTGGAGATGCCGAGTTTGAGGGAGTGAAATTAAATGGAAAAGATGTGCACCAGCATGTGAACATGCAACTTCATGTGGACACGACTAAGCATCAGGATTACATGGAGGACAAAAGCTGAGTCTTGCTTGCCCTGGGGAGGATATTCATTTGTCTTTTCCAAGGGTCTGCAGCTCTTCCTTTCACACCCACTCTAATATGTGTTTTCACCTCTACCCCGCCCTCCTGATTCTTTTTGTGAGGGTACATCCTCAGTGTTTGTAGAGCTAAAACTTTACGTCTGCGTGACTCTTTTCATTAATCTGTGTGAGCTCAGCAAAAAAAAAAAATTAAAAAAAAAAACACACATCTGGAATCCACACTGAGTCCCTATCCAACACTTGTAAGCAAACACATACCCCCCCACCCCTTCTCGCACAACGTCATCAGCCAGACACTGTGGTAACATGAGTCTATAGTGAAACTGTAGTACTGTAGCTCGGCTCCACTCTATCACAGTCCCAGGCCCCAGAGAGACCAGGCACTGTTTGCCTGCAGGACTTTGACTAGTGAGAGCAAACAGAGTACAGTCGGTCCATTGAGACTGAGCTGAAACACAGAGCTGCAGAAAGCACTATACAAACTGACGCTGTGAGAAAAGAGAAACACGTAATGTACCCACGAAGGGGGGGGGGGGTTAAACCAGAGCAAATAGCAACAGAAGCAAATCTCAAAGATACCTGTGTGTTTGGTAAGTAAGTGCTAGGTGCAAAAATAAAACAGCGTCCCCGTCCACAGTTTTTGGCCTCTAGTCTGCAAGTGATGGACAGGAGTTTTCAAAACCATCTCGAAAAGGTGCTTGGGATTTCTTTCAACCCACTGATCATAATTTTTGGGGCAGTTGCTAAAGAAATTAATCCTCCAAAATAGAAATTTAATTCTATCGCCTTTATTGCCAGAAGCCTGATCCTTCTTAAGTGGGAGGATGAAGCGACACCCACCTATACTCACTGGATAAGGAATCGAATACAGTTCTTCCAGTGAAAGAAGATTAGAATCACTCTGGCAGCCATTCATCACCCATGCAGATAACTGCAAGTTAGATATCAAACTCTGGATGAGGTCTTGTGAGGATGTGAAAGCTCCTTAAATATGCAGAAAAGTGACAATATATCTGTCGCAAACGTTTATTCATTCTAAAGGTGTGTCGTGATGTGACACTATAGTAGTAAATTTGCATATTTGCCATTAACTTTTCTTACACTGAAAGTGTCAAAAAATAGAAATGCAAGCCCATGTAAAGGCTTTACACACACACACACACACACACACACACACACCTGCAAAATGAGAGGCAGGTGGTGAGCACAGGTGAACACTATTATAAAGGGGGGTTTGTCTCCACTGAAAGAGGATTACAGGAGTACGGTGTGGTTCCGTGTGGTTCTTTTTAACTCACAGTAGCATTGTGTGTGTGTGTGTGTGTGTGTGTGTGTGTGTGTGTGTGTGTGTGTGTGTCCAGGATTAGCCCATTTGAACACCCCATTATAGAAAGTTTAAAGGGAACACTGGACCTGTCTGAAAGTCAACCTTGACCTATATTAAAACCTTTTGCCCTCAAAACCAGCATGTGATTTTAGTGCTAAAGTAGTAGTAATAATTTATCCATACTTGTTGGTTTTCCGGTTGCAGAATCAATCGCAAAGGAAAGGTGAGGGGGACTTTCACACGCCAACAGAGATCTCAGCCCCTCAGAAATATCTCAGGCATCTGTACAGACAGCGGCATCTCTGAAGTGCCATTTGGCCAGTAATAACAGCATGGAAGGTGTAACTGCTCCAACCAGCCTCAAATGAAACTCCAACAGAGGGGCTGTATCAACACATCGCCATCATCACTTTGTTCAAACTTGGCTGAGGCGGGGATTGTGTGAAGGTCTACGCGGCTGCCACTTTGCTCATTCTTTACCCTGCGATCCAGAGTCATCACTGTCCAAGCTACTAGAACTAAAGCAGAGTGCTGTCACAACAAGCTAAATCCAGCCAGAAGTCGTCTCGCTTTCTCTCTGTGTTTGGTTTAAAGCGTGGCGTGAGTCCAGGGTGTGGTTCTACAGCCATACAGGCACTCACGCATGCATGTGCACCCACTGTGCTGCACATGTGCTTACAAAAGCATACACTGGCTTACTTGTTTTCCAGGTGCAGACAGTTGTGGTGTGGAGTGAAAACATTTGACTAATGACCAGAACTTTAGAGAGAAATATATGAGAAAAGGGAGGAAAGGTGAAAAGAGGGGAAGAGGAGAGTTTAAAGGAATAAGGAGTTAAATGAGAACATCAATACCACTCTGTGTGTTCACTATGAAGCTAGAGCCGAGAGTGACGGTTAGGTTAGCTTAGCATAGAGACTGAAAAAGGGGGAAAACAACAAGTATGACTCAAGGAAGTTAGTGCAGCCAGTACAGAAATACTCGGGTACATAACCCCCCACCCCACCCCGTAAAATCACTACTTGTTGTTTTTTACATTTTGGTTTTTGAATGTATTAAACAGATCAGAGACACTGGGATTTAGAGGTACTGGCAGGCAGATTTGGTGCCTTTAGACAGAGCCAGGCTAGCTGCTTCCCCCTGCGTCTTCATGCTAAGATAAGCTAAATGGCTGGATCCAGGTGGATTCAGGCTCGTCTAACACTTTGCATAAAAGGAAATAAGTGTATTTCCCAAAATGTTGAACTATTTCTTTATAAATTGTGAAGGGAGGAGAAAAACCCACAGCTTCGAGGCTCCCCATGGGGCTGCCAACATTCCTGTCAAATTCAGACGTGTGAACCACTGGAAAAACACACCCCTCTGTCGACAACTGTGCTTGTGAGTGTGTACATGCACATCAAGGGGGGGAGAAAAAAAAGAGTCTGCTGTCGTTGCATGGCAGAAATGTGCTTAATGGATGCAGCCATGTGTGCGCTGAGGTGTTTGGGCTGAGAGCAGCGACAGAGTTCATGTCTGGCAGAGGGAAGGGAGCAGAGAGGTTGCCTAAGTGCATGTCTGAGACAGAGGAGGAGGGAGGCGTTTGAGCGTCTTTCAGCAACAAAGTGGGTCAAGCGAGTTTCAACCAGGGGCGGGCTGATAGTAGTGACCTTCAGCACACACACAAGCAGTCACCTGGTGGCTGCAGCACAGAGACAAGTTCGAAAACCTTTTCATGTTGCATCTCTTATTTGTACTCATCCCAGCAAGAGGAGATCTGCTCCATATACACAGTCTCTCCAGAGACAACCACACAACAGACTGTGCATTTCCTCCGCACACACACAATACACCCTTGCTCTCTCTCCAAGGCTCTCACCTCTCTCTAGGGGGAATTGTATCACATTCACATACTTTTTTATCGCCACTCACTTCCACTATGTTTTGTTCTCCTTCTTTGTCTTACTTTCTTTTGATTATCAGTGTTATTTCTCAGGTGAAGCCCTCATCTGACACACTGAACCAGACAGATTATCTAATCAGAGCTTGGCTGCAGAGGTCATGGGGAAAAGATAGAGAGAGAAGGGAGGACCCATCACGGAGGTGAAAGAGGAGAGGGAAGTACACAGGCAAAAGACCTCCCTTTTGGCCTCTTCCTCTCTTTCCTCCTCTCCCTCCTCCCCTGTCAGGCTATTTCTCTCCCTCTGAGTTATCAGCTCATCCGTCTCCCCCTCTCCCACGATGATAACAGCCTCTGCTGTTGTGTGGAGCAACACCCACATCTTCTGTCACTTCCTTCTCTCTTCCACTGCTCTCTGGCCTACTCCTGTGGGACAGTTAACAAAGCTGTCACTGCTGCACACACTGAAGCCATGAAATACACACACAAGCTGAGACACTCAAAAGTTGCTGGGGAAAACAGCTGTTTTTATCACTGTCTTAGCCTACAACAAATAATTACACACTGAGAAGTGATGCTTGTGATGATTGTCACATGCTGTAAAGGAGTAGTTACCATAAAGTGGTAAAGTGTCATCCATCACTTTACAGCAGTGTTGTGCATACTCTGGAATCAACTGGGCAGCAGCCAAGTGTGCATAGTGGAATTACCTCAAACTGAAGACCAAATACAGTCAAAAAGCTAAGCATTGCAATGCAAGTGTTTCAAAGGGTGGCATCAGCAGAGCTAATTACAATAGTACTAATTTAATCGAGCACTTAAACAGCACTGGAAGGCATACTAAGTTCTCACATGCAGAAACAGCTCAGGAGACGTCTGCTCAAGCTCAGCATAAAAAGCCAAAAAAAAAAACTGAAGACATTATGTGTATAGTGCTGGATGAACAGAGGCTTTATGGGAGAAGTAGGAGCCAGATTGTATTTTCCTGCTCAGATCTATCTTTCAGGCATTATCCTCATCCAACTACACCGAGTGAATGAAGTGCTTTTGGAAGAAATGTGCCCATAGTTAGTATCACTACACAAGTCAGCACCTTATAACTGCTCTGTGTGACTGAACACTGAATCATTTTGACTTATGCAGCCATAGTATAAACATACATAAACAGAAACACAAACTCACAGTGCACTGGATACTCATCAAGATCTTCAAAAAGCCCCAAAACAAAACAGCTGTATACGACATGTTTCTCAGAAATCCCCTTACGTCCCTCTTATAGAGCAGACTTAACTTTTTATCTGTACTGCCCTGCCTCAGCAACAGCATAAACACATTAGCATACCAGAGTCTCTCTGTGCAGAGTACACCGAATGAAATAGCCCGCTAAATAGCCTCCATCCCAGTATCAAATCTGATTTGGAAAAGAGGAGGAAAAAAATGCACATTTTGATACAGTACCATAAAAAAACTGGGCCAAGAGGCATTCATGGAATGACCACATGCTATACTCAATTAGCATTAAAACAATGGCTCCACAGTCAGTAGTCAAAGCCCAAGATCTGAGCTATGAAGAGGCCATATGTATGTATGCATGCATGCCTGTCTGCACTCACACCACAAAATGAGGGAAAAGAAAGAAACACTGACTTTTAACATTGTTTCGTGAAACACTTCACTTTGAGACGGAAGAAAAAGAAACTTAAAAATGTCTTTGAAACTCCCCCATCCCCACCCTGGCTCATACCTACCCAAATGAGGCGGTGTATGCATGTGCGTAGCTGTCTGTCTGTTTTTCAAAAAGGACATGCGGGTCACTAAAAGTAAAACATCCTGAGAGACAGAGGAAGGGGGAAACATGCAAATCTATCTGCACGTTTCCTGATGGTGTTTGCTGTTACGCCCTTTTATCCAACCTTTTTTTTTTCCCAGGGTGCAGCTGGGGGCAGTGTGGTTCCTCTCCAGAAACTAGGATGAGCTAATCTTAAACTATCCCAACAATGAATGAGAAAAGATAAGAAAAGGGATCTCAGCTGCATGCTAGAGACTAACTGTGTAACATTCGCAAGGAGTGTTTTTAGTTCTGTGAACTGGTCATTCGTCTTAGTGACTGATCCCTGCAGTATAAGGCCACTTCTCTCCCTGATGCCTAATGCCTGATTCATAGCAACACTCATCTACACCACACACACGCATCCTCCTCCATACTCACTCACTTCCTGTCCAACAGCTTGACCTCCAACAGGCACCACAGAGAGAGCCGACGATCGCCTCCAAATAAAATACAGATGGAATTTCACATAAGGTGTCTGGGGACTACTAAGAAGCTTTTATTGCTCAACAGAAAGAAACAAAAATGCGGTCATACACATACATTTCACGATGAAGAAATGACTCACTGTTCAGACATAGCAGGCTCAATCAGAAGGTTTTGTTAATCAAGTGATACGGTATACTGACTGGGATAGAGGGCGTTTAAACTTCCTCATTTACATGAAACATGTCTGACCTCTGATTTAAAACCTCCAGAAGAATTCAGTTTACAATGATATATGACAAAAACAAAGGAAATCTTCACACTTGAGGAGCCGCAACCAGACAGTTTAGGGTGTTTTTGCTTGAAAAAAAAATATCACTGAAACATTTAATCAACTATAGCTGTAGTGCAGCCTAAATATTCTGTGCTGCGGCTCAGACTAAAACAGGCGTAGCGAGTGAGCTTATGGCTTGACAGGTGTGTGATGGTCAAGCTCATGTGTATGTGGGGCACACAAGGTTAATTTACTCCTCCTCACTGCATAAAAACAGATGGAGACAGAATCAGCTGTTTCTTAATCCAGTCATGCAGGATTTCCTCTTTCCATAACATTTCTGCCATAACAGAGCTCTTTGTGGAAACACACACACATTCGCACACAGACATAGCACCTGTCAACCCTGTGTGTGAAGCCTCAGTTAGGGACAGATATGAAGCAGGTGTAACAACACGCTCTTCCTCTTAACGCAGCAGACAAACTCAACTCCCAAGACACGAGAAGGAAGAAGAATAAAGACATTACAGAGAAAGGTGGCGACTGCCCCCCTCAACTCCACGACAAATCATGTTAATGGTTGTGTGTCTGAATGCTTTGGAAGTCGGTAGAACAAAGCCTGTCCCCCAGAGATCGAATACGTGATTTGTTCTTCTATCATCAACAGTGTCTTACAGCAACACCACTGAAAGCCCATCTAACATCATCAGTCCCTTTTGAGAGAGGTATATAGGCCAGAGAGAAACATTATAAAAGAGGCAGAGTAACGGATAAGAGCTCTTAATGTTATGGAGATGAGCACATTCAGTACTGTTCAGGGACTAAGCAGGCCTATAGCCAGTTATCGCATCGATTCTTCCCCCTCACAGTCTTGGATTCTGTTTGAGAATTAAAAAATAACCCAGTCAGATCTGGTTTTTGTACACGTTTGTCTGTGAAAATCTTCAGTTTCCTCTACTTCAGTAAACTCAGATCCAAGTATTCAAGTTTAAACTCACCACTAGACAGGGCTAAGCATGTCCATTTGTAAATCTGTGGAGCCATATACAAGCCTGTGTAAATCACTGTTTATGTACAACACTTTGTCAGGCTGTCTAAATGCTTTGTAGCCAATGTATACACCTCCTATAACCCTGTCAAAAGCTTAGTGTTAAGTCCAATAACCCTGTTTAAGTGTTTCGTGGATGGACGGTGAAGCTTTTTCTCTCACTCTCTCCCTCTGCTACCAACGCTGACCAGGGGGAGGATGCAGGCAAACCTGTGGCAAGAAAGACCTCCTCAACATCTGTGTTTATCCTCAAGCTAAAACCAACAGGCTATATTTACCCCAGTCAAACATAGAGAGAGGAGTCAAGAGAAGAGAGATGCAGCCTGGGATGTAGCCTCTGCTACGTCTGCGTGTCCCATTCTGTCTTAAACCCAAACTGAGAAGACCCTGTCCTCTGAGAATAAGACAGAAAGTGCTAACGGCAGACTGCAAGCACATTTTGGACATTAACATGCAGGACTGTGATTCTCTGATTCATCCTTTCTCCTGATAAGAAGACACAGATTGGTAAACAACACCTTGAGGGAATTTGACCTCTGAGGGAGAGAGCAGAAAAGAGAGCGGAGGCAGGCTTGATAGATCAACTGCCTACCTAGCAAATGTTTTATAGCGGCACAGAAGGCCGTAAAGCAGAGATTCATTTCATGAAACATGGGGTGCTCCTCTTTCTGTAAATCTCTGACCTCTTGACACTGTCATGCATGCTGACTTATGGATAAGACCCTCAAGGGAGGCAAATACATCAAAGAGAGGACGGACAGGAGGTGTGGGCGGCAATACTGTTGGTGGTCTGATGGTGTTTCATCTTTAAAAGTACACCTGCACTCTGACTAATACACATGTATGACGCAGCTCTACTGAAAACGCACTCAACCAGGGTTTTATCCATTTACATGAGACCACTGTCACAGCGGTCCCGCACATTATTATACTATCTTGGTTACGGCCGGTATACTGTAGTCCCATACACATCACAACAGAATTTCATAGAACTACACTATATTACATAATAATCAAAGAAAATCTTATTTTCAGCTCTCTCTCTGCATACATGCTGGCTCTCGCCCACACAGTGCGCTCCCAGTTTCTGTTTTGCTCTCTTTCTGACTGTCTCGTTAGACGAGTCTGATTTCGTTTAAACATCAACAACATAGATCTATGTGAATATTCTGTATATGGTGTCTGGAGTGTGTATATGTTACTGCACGGCAACTGTAATATATGTTATTTTAGTCTATAATCTTTTATTCTATATAAAATGTAATGATATGTTCATTTATTATATTTTCATTTTGCCTTCTTTTCTGATTTCTTCACCTTATGGAATATGTACATTCTGTTTTCAGTCTTAGATTATGTGTTCACACCAAACAAAAAAGTTTAATTACTGTGTCAATGTGACAATACTGAACTGATATTGATTATATTTTGGTGATCTGCAGGGTGACAGTAAAGGGCAGTTTTTAACTGCGTGCTACAGATCAAAATTTAAAAACTCACATAAAAGTAACATTGAAACAAAACTGTCAACACAAATAGAACCACCTGCTCATTAGAGCAAATTCATGTCCCAAATCCATTCAGCCCTGGTTGGGCGGAGGATGTGTTGCAAGGTGTAATGATGTGTGGCTCAGATTAACCACTGACACGGGTTTAAGCTGTGTCACAGTGTTGGATTTATAAGGAGAATAAACCAACGGTATGAGCCAGCAATAAACGCAAGGAGAGCAGTCTAAAGTGCACCTGAATAAGAAATTAATGTCTGTACAGTGTGGCAGGAAAGTCAGCTGATGAAGCCTGAAATCTATAAACTCAAGTTCAAGACAATACTACATGTTCAGCCCACATGTACACACACACACACACACGGCCATCACTGTGCACCCTGACACAGACCAGATGGCATCCTTAGCCTAAGGTATCGCACTCCCTCTCTGTGACCTACGAGGATACTCCCAATGATTGTGATGCATGTTGTTTGAAGTGCTTGAGAGTGTGTGCGTTCTTGCACACACCGTGAGAACACGCAATTGTTCATTTCTATTACGCTTTATTTAACTAAGACGCCTCCAAGGATTAAACAGAAACCTGGCAAGAGACTTTTCGTTCTAAAATTACAAACAGCAGGAGGGCTGCCAAGGTGATGTGGTTGGGAAAAGGAGAACTCTAACCCGAGCTGGTGCCAAAACACCATCTCTTACACTGTAAGAGACCGTCTTGGAAAAACCCAACAGATGACCGTGACTGCATGCTTGTGTGTAAGTCCCTTAATATCCTTGTCAAGAATAAAGGAACGGGGGGAAATCAATAGCTGATGAGTCACCTTTACCAAGGTTGTACATGGGGATTCAACAAAATGTTGACAGGTGAAATAAGTCAGGTGGCCAACATTCAGCTCTCTTTGAAGACAGGATCCTTTGTTCTCGCAGCTGTCTGCTCTAAAACTACAAAATAAGTAGCAGAAAATATGAGATGCTTCCCAAGATCACAGACTGTAAGCAATTGTTATCTCGTACCGAGTGGAGCCAACCACAAGCTGACTGTTGGAGGGACTTTACAACAGTGTGACGTGGGTTATTTCAAAGTTATAAAATGAGAATAGATAAACAAGGATAATGTGACATCATTGTAAAAATATCTAAACAAATCTGCTTAAACATGTATTATGGACCTAGCGGTACTTTCCTAACGGTACTTTGTGTACTGTTGGCAGCATGAGGTTTAATAGAGTGAAATAAATTCAATGTTGCAATAACTTGGATTCAGTTATGTAGCCCAAACTGTACAGCCTGGAGAAAATAGTAAACAGAAACTTGTAAATGCAGCACATGGTCCAACTAATGTAATTCTGAACTACATGTGTACTGCAGTTTGTTTGTTTTTTACAGCAATCAATTTATGGCATTTCTGCACTGACAGACAGGTAGAGTCTTACAAAAGAAGACAAGAAAGGAGCATATAAGGTAAGTGTGTTTGTGAGATACAACAGTGAAAGCTGTGAACAGTAAGATGATCACATGGATGGAGACTTTCTCAAACCCTAAGGTATCACAAGACCAGTGTGCCTGATCCATGTATCATTGAACAGGACACACAACTTCTGTTTACTCCATAATTGTAGCGCGCTTTGGATTGTCAGCTAACAATGTTCCCCATGCATAAATAGCTACCCAGCTTATTTTTGCTTTTAATATGTAACATTTTCAGACACCCGTGGATGGAAATTTCTTCTTTGAAACCATTAACAGAGAGTACTGGCTGACTCTCTCACTTCTCTGCCCAGCCTTTGATGATAAAAATAAACTGGATTTACAATTTGGAGAATCATGTCATTACTATTCAGCATAAACTTTACCCTTCCGAACTGTACTGACTGCATTCAAGTCTGATTTGCTCTCAAACTGAAGATAAAGTGCAGGAATTCCCCATTGTACAGCAAACAGTGGCCAGTGCTGTGCTCAACAAGTACTGTTACAGCCATGGGCAGATTGCTGAATGGGCCTACAGGCCCAGGGTCACCCTGGACCACAGCCGCAATATGAAGTGACTGCTAATATTTCTTCAACAAGATGAATCAACCAGAAAGAAACAGAAAATTACTATAAAGGCACACACACAGACCAAAAAAAAAAAAGCAAAACAGCCTCAAGGACGCACAAAACGACCAAAATGACACCTTAAATCTGTAGTTCTTGCTCCTATATAGGAGGGTGGGGGGGGCTTTTACATGTCTCTGCCCAGGGGCCCAGTGTCTCACAATCCGTCCATGGATACAGGCATTTAAAGCAGTACCATAACCAGTCTGAGACACTTGTTCATTCTCAGATTTACCCTGGTAATAATAATATTCCATTAGTTCCAGATGGGAGACAACCAGAGTAAATGATGCCCAGAATATGTGCTGTGTTGCCATGCTCTGCTGCTCTAGCCCGACAGATCCATCATCCTGATCCTCGACGTGTCATTTCCTGAGGGCTGGGGAATACAGCAGCAACACGGGGGCTTTCTATGAAAGGGAGACGACACGGCGAGGCATCATCACCTCCTCATTGAGTACACACACACTCACACACACATAGATAGATATCTACTATGCACTTGCAAATCCTGCGCACTGAGCACACACGCCTTTTGACAGCTGAACAGAGTCTGCATGTCCAAACAAGCAGGAGCACGATCAATCCTCCTTTTATCACCACGATTGAAACATGTTGCACAACTTATCACGACAAACCAGTGGCATTCACAACTACTGCAAAACTCCTACCACCAAAAAAAAAATAACCTGTGTGTAAAACAATTCCAGTGAAGCTCATTCTGAAACAAATCTCAAGCCAAGGCAACTTCCGACCGCAGCGCAACTACTCGAAATTCAAAGCTCGTCCAGGCTAACTAGCTGGCTAGCTGCGCTCCCAAACAAAGCTCCCATTGTCTGGAACTTGTAGTTTCACCGTTTTCTCTTGGCCCTCACAACTGTGATTAACTCAGGTACGAAAAACTACAAATCCGAAGTCTGCAGAGCACCACAAGCATGCGCACTGGAACCATTAATGATGAGGGAGGCTGTGGAATATTTTGTGGCTAATAAATCTTTGCGGGTTGCGGCGTATTCGTGCGTATGAATCCGCTCTGTTGAATGACCGGGGGGTCGAAGTGGAGCCGGCGTGAACGGCTCCAGGTGGCAGCGAGCTTTAACGGCGGCGCCGTGGTGAAGCGGCTGCTCTCTGCGTTGAGTGAAGTTGGTCGGCTCGGTGCCTCTCGGCGTCTGCTCGCTAACGTTTAGTTCACTCGTCACTTTTCAGCGCTTTTGAATCGCCCGCACTGTTCAACTAAAACTGTTCGCCAAAAAAAAAAAAAACCCAAAGGAGCACACACCTTACCTAACGCTGCTTCGGTGTTTCCGCCCGGCTTCTATTCCGTTAAAATTATTCCCCAGACGTTGAGGAAACACGGGTTGACCGACGGCCGACTGTCTGTTCACCGAGCGAGACCTTGCCAAGAATGCTCCACCGACACCACGGCGGAGCTGCGCCCGCACTCACTGCGCCTGCGCGGCCCCGGTTGGTGCAGCCCACTGATAGTAACACACAGGGGGCAGCATATTACTACTACTACTACCAATGACTGTGGGCATACAGTATCTACAGTACATAGACATTCAGAAGTTTATTAGGTACACACGGCTAAAGTTAATGCAGCCTAATCCTACCTTCATGACTTTTATAATCGATTTTTTTTTTTATTGAAAACTGTTTTAAGGAGCTGTTGATTCAACTCTATGGTCATTTTGGAGGTTGCAGTTTGTGGTGCTGATGAACTGTATTGCATTGTATGGGCAGGTGTTTCTGTTATCATGTCCACTCCGTTCATATCAGCGAAGGTAGGTTAAATAATAGTACAGTTAATCAGAACCACAAACTACATCCTCCAAAATGAATTTCTTTTAAACAAGTGCGCAAAAAGTAACTGGTTCCAGGTTCTCAGATGTGAATATTTGCCACTTTTCTCAGTTTTCAGTGACAGTAAACTGAACAGATTTTGTATTATTAAACTGAAGTTACCAAATAAAGTAGCAGAAAACAGAAATACTCAAGTAAAGTACCTCAAAACTGTACTTATAGGTCTTGAGTAAATATACTTATATTCCATCAGTGGAGAGAGCTTTGTTTTACTGTGAAGAATGAAGGCACAGGAAACTGCATCTGAATATAAATATATTTTTAAAACAACACTTTAGAATTGTTCTGTATGTTTATCATGCTGTATGATCAAATTTTGATTTAGTGCATCTTCACAAATTAGTCAATAGCACAACCTTGTGGTTGCTAAACATAATCACTCCTCTGATGCCAGTTGGTATTTGAAAATTCAGGTAAGTTTAAAAACTGTGATTTAGTTTATCATGTGTGTTGCATGACACAAAGAAATGCCTAAAACTACGGAGCCTGACTTCTTGCTGAGACCTTCTGGCAATTCTGCTATTCCACAAGTCCAAGTTTTATGCTTCTCATGGAATGGCACAGATCACCCTGACTTCACGTCTCTGAACCAGATGATGTTGCTGATAATGTGAACGGCAGCAAGAACCAGTGATTAGAATGAGTTGAGACCCACAGCAGAAAGGAGCCTTAACTTCCACCTCAGCCTTCTGTCCTGAAACAAAAAAAAGGAAAAAGATGAATCAAAGAAACAAAAAATTTGAAACCTTATGTCCTGCTTGGATTAATAAAACCAAGACAACCAAGATTCAAATGAAACCACTATTTTTGAACATGAATAGGCCACCGAAACGCCAGTAAACCTTTGTGCTTCACTCAGTAGACAGCAGGGGTCAATACAGCTTAAAAATTGATGGGTGTGACTATTACTGTACATCGTCTGAACAACCCAGTGATTAATTGTGTTCTGAATTCTGTCACTGTATTATTTTTTAGATAAAATAACAGTGCTTCTAAACTATGAACTATTCTTTGTTTTAATTGAAAAGATGGGTAAAGCTCTATAATACAGCCAACAATTTTTGTTATTTGTGTTGTATGAATCAGGTACCAATGAAACCATGTAAGAAAACACAACTATGGGGATTCAGAGTGGAACAACTAGGCATTCTGAAGTAAGGAAAAAATAAATTATGCTCTAAATATTTTTGGTAGACATAGAAAAAAACCCCAACAACAACTAGAAAATCTGGTGACAAAAACTGGTATTATACCATAAGATGTTGCCCAGTTGTTACTCCCTGTTCTCCATATATTGTTTTCTTCCATAAGTACCAGTGCGCACAAATGACTGTTTGAACTGTACCTTATTTGCATAACAAGTTATACTGTAAGTTGCTGGCTGTATTATAATGTGTCACCAAAATTTGTACACATTTTGATCAAGTAACATCTTGTGTCTGTGCTCAGTGTGACCCTCAATCGTGCCGTGTAATGTCATTCCCTCAGGAAATCCAGTCTTATGCAGTATCAAGGAAATGAAGATATTTTCCCCTCACTTTGTGCTCTCCTTGCATAAAAATCCTAAGGAACATTTTTGCAGGTATGTGCTAATTCTAGTCTTGAAAGACAGATTCAGTTCATTTCAGAGTAACAGTTTCTTTTAAGAAGAATATTAGATTCACTCAAACTACCAAAGGTTCAAACTACCAAAGTGTCCTTGAGCAAGCTGAATGGTCCATTTCAGAACAACATATATTATATAATTGAATTATGCTTTAATGTATAGGTCACTCTAATGTTGCAGCTGGTAAAGCTAATTTAAGTCACCTTATATAATGCTGGGGATCAATAAAGTCTTATCTTAATCTATTGTAATACATCATAATTTATTTGTTGATAATGTTTTGTACTATTAATCTGAATAACTAAAGTTATCAAATAAACATAGTGGAGTGAAAACTGCAATATTTGCCTCTGTAATGTGGTGAAGTATAAAGCAGCATAAAATCGAAATACTCAAATTTGTATGTAAGTACAGTAGCCGACTTGAGTAAATATACTTGGTTACCTTCCCCTCATCCTTTTCCTTAATGTTGTAAATTATTTAGTTATGTCAGCTGCCAGAATGATGTAGGTCAGCAGGAGAGCCCTCGGAGACTGCATTACCCACAGTGCTCCAGCACACCCTCACCACCACCAGCACAGCCTAGTCTCGTTCCAACAGACTGTGGTGTCCTTGTCTCCGCCCTGCACGTTGAGCTGCACCCTGATCTGCGCGCATGTGCTGGGAGTAAGTGCGTAAACATCCTGCGTGCCACAACCATCCCTATGATATGTACATCAGTGAAATAAGTAGCACTTGTCCCCACGTACGTGAACGGCACCCCGGTGTATTTGGATGCGAAGTCAACCCACAGGCTGACAACTCGGTGCACGAAATGTCACATCTTTTAGGAGGAAAAGCCTGTTTGAATGCGGTGGACCTCCGGACAGCTGGCTGAGCAGCAGCGACAGGGACCCCCGGGAGCGCTTTCATTTGTCGCCAAACTGGGTTACGGCCCTTGATGGTCCTTGTTACTCGGATGCAACCACACGCCCATGCGACGATGTTGGTGGATATTGCTGCTATCAGTGTCCAGGTTAGGTTATGGTAAACGCTAACAGTTTACGTATTAAAATAAAGCTGTTTCGGCTGTTTGGGGCGGAAGACACAAACTGGGACTGGATACGCACAGCATTTTACGCGCATAATTAATAACAGCGTATTATTATTATTATTATTATTATTATTATTATTATTATTACATGGGCTGTCGATCTGTTGATAAAGGCAACATGGAGCCGGAGTGGATCTCTTCATCGCATTATTTCATCTCGTCCACTCGGATCAGTGATACTGTAATGCTGCAATGCCTCTATGCAAGCCTTCGTTGACAATATTTTCCACCTTATTGCCACCGTTTGTTTTCTTTCTTTCCTAAAGAAGTCGCGGACATTTAAAACACACCCCTTCGCATCAAGACTATTGATTGATGATCTGGAACTACCATGCGTGCTGGGAAAGCAGCAGGATAATGAGAAATGCTGGCATCCCTTCGCTATCCTCGGTGACCAAGAGTTTCTTTTCTAATCGAGGACTCGTCTCCATCCCAAATGTAGCCCAGCAGAGGCGACTGAACCAGGCCGCTGCACAGACACGGAGGCGGGTTTGTTGTGTTCAGACTTGGCTGGATGCTGAACATGGTGCCACTTTACAGCTCTGTATTGAATACCTGCTGCCTTGCCGTCGGCTTGTTTCTGTAATTCCCCAGCTGTCTTAAAATGGACGGGGCCTTTTCGGTAAAGGCTATTCAGGGACGCTGAACCGGCTCATGAGTGGCCATGCATGTAGGATTTAGCTTGGACCGGCTTGTCGGGATGTAGGGCGAATATCCGCGGATATTTTCCAAACACAATATAGAAGAGAAAACAGCCCATACTCATGGAGATGGCTGGCGGGGGAGGTGCGTCTACTCTGGGCTGGATGAGAAATAATGAGGACCCCTGCTCAGAGAATTTCAGTCAGCTCAAACACAGACTGCGGTTTTTATTGGCTCCTTGAATAGTCTATATTCCATACAAAAATTAATCTGACAATCAGTTGTGGTTTTCATGATCAACTCCGAGTCTCTCTGAAGCTTTCAGAGTGAAGACACCGGTTCTCAATGGGATGATATTAACTACAGCAAAGGTTATGTATTTATTAGACCAAGAGATTCAAAACTATAAAGGCATCATGAGCCCAGATTTCGCTTTTGTTAAATTCACATGAACAGCAATGTAGAAAATTCATAACAAGTATGTAACTGGTTTATTAACTGTAGGCAGCAATTGAGAGACCAGAGAGAGAAATAATGTGTGGACTTGATTTCACAGTTCACTCTGTGATCAGGAACTCATCAGACTGAAGATATCTTTACAAAGGATTTCATCAGACCTGCTGCTTCTTAGATAAACACATTAATGTCTCCTGTGAGAGCCTGTGGCAGCTGTTTAAAAGACACAGTTGTGGAAACAATCAATTAGGTTTCAGGGGTGTAATACTCATGGATCTGCTCTGCTGAGCGTTATTGTTTGACTTGATGTACATTGTCCCTGAATGAACTTGCCTTTGGGAATACATGTTACTTACACACTGCGTAGCAACAGCAGAGCAGCAACTGGTGACAGGATTTGGCACACTTTCAACAGCGAGATGTGGTGATGGGGGAGTGCAGTTGCAGCTCTCTGATCCTCTGATCCCCTCTCCCCCCCGCTGGTGGTCGAGGACACCGCATCTCAGTCGATGGGCCCTGTATGGATTTTGTGCCTGAGTTGACAGAGGTCAGGCCGACAGCGTCAAACAGCAGTCAGGCTGCCATGAACCCATACGGCAGAGCGAGCAGCACAGCAGCCCCCCTGTCCTGCACCAGCTGTGGGGGCTGCTGCTCCCCGCCTCCCCCTTGCCTAATCCCGCCTGGGCCCCCCTCCTCTACTACCTCCTCCTCCTCCTCCATGCCCCCTAATATGACCCCTCCACCGCCGATGTTTCCGGCTCCGGTTGTGCAGGTGGAGAACGGTAGCAGCTGGAACTCCTCCACCATCTCTTCCTCCGGCTCTCCAGACTCCCACCCTGGTCACCGCTGTGGGGCCAATAACCCCAACCCCTATTGGACGGCAGTGTTCGACTATGAGGCCACAGCAGATGAGGAGTTAACCCTGCGGCGTGGGGACCTTCTTGAGGTTCTCTCCAAAGACTCCAAAGTGTCTGGGGACGAGGGTTGGTGGACAGGCAAGATCCAGGACAAGGTGGGTATCTTTCCAAGCAACTACGTCACGAGGGGGGACGCTGCCAGCTACCAGCAGCTGACCGCAGGAGGGCTGGTGGCAGGCGGGGTGGGTGAATGCCCCTTGGAGATAGACTTCTCAGAACTGCTCCTGGAGGAAGTGATAGGAGCTGGCGGGTTTGGGAAAGTATACAAAGGAGTGTGGCGGGGAGAGGAAGTAGCAGTAAAGGCTGCCAGGCAGGACCCTGATGAGGATATTAGTGCCACAGCAGAAAGCGTACGGCAGGAGGCCAGGCTATTCTGGATGCTCCGGCACCCCAACATAATCGCACTCCGTGGGGTCTGTCTGCGGGAGCCCAACCTGTGCCTGGTGATGGAGTATGCCAGAGGAGGGGCTCTGAACCGGGCCCTGGCCGGAAAGAAGGTTCCCCCGAGGGTTCTGGTGAACTGGGCGGTCCAGATTGCCACAGGGATGGACTATCTGCACAATCAGGCATTTGTACCTATCATCCACAGAGACCTAAAATCCAGCAATAGTAAGTACTGCAAAAATGTAATTTATCTTCTCGGCAAATAAGTAAAATATATGCTAATATCTGATTCTTGCAGTTTAGTAAAAATTGAAGAGGAGTTGTTGTGGGTGGTGGAGCACATACTGTAAGGTCAATGGGCCAAAGGTTCTGTTTCAACAAACCTAAACCAGTTTTGGATGAGATTTATTCAGTTTTCATAAAGATGTTTCAGTTGTTATCGCAGGACCTAAATATGGACACATGATCGCAGGTGGTAGCACTTTGGGCGGGAGTTTGAAAATCCCGTTATGGCATCACCACAATGTGGCTTAAGGAGCCAGAATTTTAACATTAAGATGACCACATACAATTTCCAAGGTCAGCACTGAAACTTCATGCTCAGCCCTCTGTAGGTAACATCTAACTCCAGCTGAATAGATGGGGTCAAACACCAGCTACACATACGAGGGATCACATTTGTAATATAGACCCAAATACTATAATAAGTATACAGCAAATACACAAAATACAGCTGCAGTGTGCATGTTCTATTCTTTTTTTTAGAGATTTAGACTGGCAGCTGGCAGTTTAATACAACAGCCAGCAGTCTAATACAACAGCCCCTCCATAAAACCTACTGTCATGGAGACTGTAATTCTCAGATTTAGATACAAGATACAAGAAACAACATTTGAACCACAATATGGGTTGAAAGCTCCAGAAAAGCTGGTAAATGGATCTTGGGATAAGATTATTTTTTACAAACTCTCTAAAAATATTCAAGAAAAACTGAACATTATAACCTTCATAACAATTACTGTGCTGTTAATGTATTAGACTAGTTTGGTGTAATGTACTAATTAACAGGCAATTAAGTATGTTCCATCTCTCATTTGTTTCTGAACAAAAGAGTGGAACAATATGAATTTGTTGGTTTGATTCCATATCATGTCAAACACTGTCACTGAGACACAATGGAAATAATAGACCAATACTAAAATGAAAGAGTTAAGCAGTGGTGTCAGGGTGACTTTGAGAAACATAATATATTGCAGACCAGTCATCTGCTATGCATCACATTCTCTGTTTAACTAGAGAAGAAAACATGTCCATAAAGAACTAGTTTGAAGCTTTAGGAAATCTGCTTATTCTCTTTTTTGCATAGAGTTAGACGAACTTGTGTCAAAGCTACAGCCAGGGAGCAGTTAGCATAGCTTAGCACAAAGACAGGAGACAGTGGGAAACAGCTAGCCTGCCTCTGTCCAAAGGAGACAGAATCAGCCTACCAGCACATGTAAAGATTACTGATTAACATGCTGTGTCTTGTTTATTTCATTTATACAAAAACCAATGTGTAAAAACCTCACTTTTTTGTGTTATGTTATGTTGCTGAACTGACTTACTGTCCCATTTCTAATATTGACCTGTTTGTTTTTGATGCTTGATTTGTGGTCGTGGTTGATTTGCCAATACGAGAAATCCACTGGGACTAATAAGTGGACAGTTATTAATGTACAAATATTAAGCCTTCTCCTAATCATTTAATGACACTGCAGAAATGTGATTGTCAACTGTTGTCACTGAATTCCAGCGTACAATGTGAGGCTTTAGGAGAGCTGACACTGGATGAGAAACTTAAATTGAGCACAGCAGGGAGGCCTAAGTCCTGGAGAACTGGTCTCCCTCTGCCATCTTTCCCTGTCATCTCTCTCTGCACCTCCTCCTGCCTTTCCTCTTCCTCCTCCTCCTCTTTCCTCCCCTCCTGAAGGAGAGCAGTTCTGCTCTGCAACTCAGTGTGCTATTTTTGGTCCTTTGTGCTACTTGCTGTTTAAAGACGCAGTTGCAGTTGTTGGTGCATCAAAGAAATAATACACAGTGAGCATCTTAAGTGCATTTGTGTGTGTGTGTGTGTGTGTGTGTGTGTGTGTGTGTGTGTGTGTGTGTGTGTGTGTGTATATACGTGCAGATCCACATATGTGTGTTTCTCCCAAGCGAAGGGAGCGGTGGGAGAGGGCGTACATACATATGGGT
>JBBMJY010000026.1:10324872-10356945 GCA_037833715.1 Toxotes lorentzi | reverse complement strand
CTATCTATCTATCTATCTATCTATCTATCTATCTATCTATCTATCTATCTATCTATCTATCTATCTATCTATTTTAAGTTTTGCTTGTTTTTCGTGGTGCTGGGTTTTTAGTTTATGCTTTCCTAGACATATTTATCTGTTCACGTATTGCATGTTTGATAGCTGTGGTCCCCCTTGAAGGCAATGCTGTAAAGTGAAAACAGCAGTTTTAGGCTCATGTTGTGCTGTTTCAGACCATCTGGGTCCCACTCTGACACCCCCAAAATCCATGGGGAAATTCTACATACTTTTTAGGTTTTGGAGTGAAAATACAAATATTGACCAGCCCACAGAGGTTATCTGAAAGCTGTGTTAGCCAACGCTATGCCTCTGTGTGACTTTCAGTCAAAGATAAGAAGGTCATCAAAGTGCTCACATGGGCTCTGTGCACCTCCACTAATGTTAATTCTGCTCTGATCTCACCTGAATTTGTAGTCAGTGCATCTCATCTGACGGGCTTTGAGTTTGGACACAAGGATCCTGATGATGCGGATAAAGATGAAGAAGTTCACCTGAAGGGATAAAAACACAGAAACCACAGACCAGATGAGACAGAGACATTTATATCATCAGTCATTGTGTGAAACGAGATGATCTGAGATCTGAGTTCACACATTCAGTTCAGCTGAGAGAGTATTTTGTGCATCCTTGAATGAAAGTCTGCAGCTTACAATGTTTATAAGTGCCTGTGTGTACATTACCAGAATGGCAAGCAGGATGGGGGTGCGGATTATCCACCAGTGCGCCATGTTCTCGTTTTTCTCCCAACACCTGAAAACACATACACACAAAAAAAATTAAGCAACAACACACAACATGTTAAGCTGAAAAACTAAAACACTGCATGAGGTGAAGGATGAAAGGACACAAAGCCAAGTGGAACATCTGAAGAGGTGTTTTTTCTTTTCAGCTCTTTGTGACACATCACATATTTTTTTATGCTTCATACATTACTGTCTGTATCCAGGCACCTCAGAGTGTGTTGTCTTGTTTGTACTGTGCCATGGCCACAGAGCAAAACTGTGTAAACTCGACTGCACGTGTGTGGGACAGTTGCGATGGAGATTAGGTGAAAAAATTAGCTGTCAGCAGAAAATTTAGTGAAGAAGCAAAATTAAAAACTCACTTTGTGTTTTCAAACAGGTAACGCACAATAATCCAAGGAATCACAAATAACACTGGGGTACCTGACACAAAACAGAAATACGTAAGTACAGAAAGTTCAGAACACTACAGCAGGTTAATTTACACATGATGTGACCTTTTCAGCAGCTAAGAGTTTGTGTGTGTGTGTGTGTGTGTGTTTGTGTGTGTCTGTACCCCAGCCTATGATTAGGTAGCCATAGAAGAAGTGGTTTTCAGGGAATGCCATCAGCACCAGCAGGTTGTGTAGATACAGGCCTTCAACCAGAAGCCAGTAGTAGTTGGCTCCCACACAGTAGTGCATCATCACCTGAGCCACACGGCAGCCGGACACTGCCTAATGTGTGTGTGTGTGTGTGTGTGTGTGTGTGTGTGTGTTTGCAGGACGAGATAATAGGTTGAGAGATTAGATATTAATGCTGAATGTCAACCAGAACTGCTTCAGCTTCAGTCATAAGCAGATCACAAGTTTAGATGCGAACTGATCAGGACACTGAACGCTTTTGTTTTTAAACCAACAATGATCAACTGTCACTTCAGTTTTAATAAGATGTTACAACACAACCAGTGTTAATCACCACCAGGCCAGAGCTATTTGTATAACTGATGCATTGTCTGTACTTGTTAGGTTGAAGGACACTGGATGAAAACTGCTGTTTGATGTAACAATGGATGCAACAGGTTGGAAAATGCATCATCTACATTTTCTGTGAAATGATGCCAATGTCATAATTTCTGAGTTGTTTCCTAATCTCCTTCTCCCTTTCTCTCTTTCTCTTTCTCCCCATTAGTTTGTTTTTTTTGTGTGTGTGTGTGTCCGAACCTGGTCACTGAGGACTGCGGAGACGTTCCTGATGGGCCTGAACTTAGGAGTGTATCTACTCAGCAGAGCGTCTTTGGTCAAGATGGAAACAGCTCGTAGAATGAACGACACAAACAAGTTGGTGTGGATGTAGTTTCTGGTGCAGTGCAGCTTCCTGCAGACAGAGAAAGAGAAACTGCATGATGAGATATTTAAAGATTGTACACAAACATACTGGTTTTGGACATACTGAGTTTGCAATAATAATGAGCTGTACATAACTTTTTCTAAAGAAAGTAAAATAATGTTTTATAGTAAATAAATGAAGGAAAACAAAGATAAGGAGACAAAAATATGTTAAAATAAAGCCATTATAAGATAGGAAAGTGCAAAAGTAGAAAACAGATTGTAGAGATATAGGCCTACCTGAAGACCAGCAGGATAATCAGGGCCAGAGAGAGACTGGCTAAACTAACATAGTAACCCACTGTGTATATGACTCTGAAGTAGGCAAAGGTCGTCATGTGCTTCTCCTGCGTGAAACACACAACCAAAATACAAGAGTAGCTCAATACTGTGGATGTAAAGTTGATATTTAAAGTTTCATATTTATTCCCCTGTGCAGTGTGTGTGTGTGCCTGTGTATACCTGAGCGTCCTCTTGGCTGTTGCACTGAGAATAGTCCCTCCAGGTGCGGCTGGAGTTGCTGGTGGCCCACTGACCATCAGGGCCACACTCCCGCAACACAAAGCCATTACGCACTACACAAACACACAGCAGAGGCTGACACACACACACACACACCTCCTATCGTCTACAATAGCAATACACACACACAAAGTGAGAATAATGTATCTGTATGATTTCTTACCTTGGTTGTACCACGGCAGGTACCATGGGCAGGGCACCCTGACTGTGGAGTTGGGCTGTCCATCAGACCAGCAGGCGTAGAAATCAAACATACGACTACAGAACACTCCTGTGCAGAGACAAACGTGTGAGTTTTAAAATGTTTAATGACCTAAAATGTGTTGAAGGTCACTTGCACCTTCATTAATGTGAATCTTGTTTAATTCAATGCATTTATTTTAGCAGCGGGGTTGTGTATTTTTGTGTGTGTTACCTTTGGGTCTGGGTTCTGTGCTCATCTGGATCAGACATTCATTTCTGTAGCGGCTCCATTCTTCCACCATATCCTTCATAGTCTTTCCTGAAACACACTACACACACACACACACACACACACACACACACACACACACACACACACACATTTTAAGCTAACATCAGTCAGTCTATTTTGGTTATAGAAATATGAAGATGTGTGTTGTTTCTAATATTGTGCCACTTGGGCTGAACCAGATCGTACTGTACTAGACTGCTTTACGTTTACCTAGCTGTATCTAATACACTGGTATCTCAGGGACACGACTGCAAAACATCAGCTTTTCACTTAGTCATGTTGTGTAGGAATTGCCCTCTGTCATTTTCAAAGAAGCGAGACTGCTGTCGAATTTCCGTCAAACATTAAATTTAAGGAGGCAGAAAAGGTGGCAGATGATTGTTTAAAAACATAATGCACCGTTTGATGTGCCATCATGTCTCTCCAGCACATACCACAGTCCTGTAGAGGAGGAAGAAGATGGTGCACGTGCCAGAGACCTTCATCATTCACAGGTGTGCCTGTGTGGCAGCTGAGAGATCAGCTCGAGAGGACACCGCAGGGTCACTGAGAGGTCATCAGGAGGTCACCAAGCGTTGAGTACAGGACGAGGTAGGAGAACTTCCAAATAATTTATCCACTCTGCGCTGTACGAGCTGGAAATACAGAAGTACAAGAATTTAAGGACGAATATTACAAGCTGCTTGACTGAATTACACTAAGACAGTGGATGTTTCTTTCCATTGGTCTTTTTCTTTCTGTCTCTGAATTAAACAAACAAACTCATTTGTCACACAGTGACACATGACACTGCACCCAAGTCTGAGTAAATGTCCAAATTGACCTGTGGAGATAATAAGGCCTTTTCCATTAGAATTAACCTCTTTCCATGTTTAACAAAGTCCAAATGTTCCATATTTCCTCTTAAATAAGACAACTCCCTCTACATTAGCCATCAATCTGTCACAGAGAGGGGAAATGTCTGTTACTTGAAGAGAGAGGAAAGAGCTGGAGACAGAAACATCTTAGTGCTCGTTGGAAGGACGGCACAAGCTAATGAAATTTTCAAAGATTTGATGATGATCATTAAACTGATCAAATGATGTTCACTTGCCTGAGAGACAACGGTGTGGGCTGCAGGACATTTTAGAAAACGGTGAATTCGGACTAGGTGGGACAGTAAGCTGCTGGTGACAGCGTGAAATCATTTAAGGGACACTGGCAGTGGAAGGATATCGTGTATCTGTCTCGCTGCTCTGCTCTGCATTTATTTAGATTAACATGTTATTTGGCCTGAATTAAGCTAGAGAAACTGTGTGTCTTTACCGGATTAAAAATAAATAAATAAAGTTTGTTTGAACTAAAGAAGAGAACATTGGCTGCATAAACTTCAACTTAATCAGATCCGAGTGTTCAGTTCAAAAGGCAGAAAGGCAGTCTGTTAGACCCCCCGCAGAGTTGTATGATGTGTCTCTTTCAACATGCAGACAAAAAAAAAATAAAGTTCCCATCACAGTGCTGATAGTTCAGTCTGTGACATGCTTGTTTGGCGATGACTGTGGAATTTCTTTCTTAGGTTTTATTTTCTTTCTTTTTTCAAATTTTAGTTCTCACGAAGTACACACCTACAGTAAGTTTCTCTCAGTAATAGCAACGAATAATTTTACATTTTAATTTTCTGATAACCTAATACAGTCAACTATAATGACCAATGATCGGATTATGCATTAGAATACATCCAATTATTATCTGATGATTCAAATGGTGATTAATTTAATATTACTCAGTGAATTGTGTCTGATTTGTATTTTTTCTTTCTCCTGATGCCTCCAAATGGAGGTCAGAGACCAGGGATCAGAGTGTGGACCACCATCACAATGACAGTGAACTTTAAAGAGAAACATCTGCTGTGATTATCGATATGTTGCTTTTTAAAAATCTGTGAAATTACCAGAGGTTTGTTTTCTTGTTTACATTTGTTTGTGTCTTTGTTTGATACATTACCCCCACAGGCCACCGGCCCTATTATCATGCTATATCCTGATTAACAGTTACAATGAACGATTCCCTGTTATCCTGGAAATGTCAATGGCCACAAAATATTCATCAAAACACGAAGCAAAGGCCGCGTGACGAGAGCGTGAAAGAGGAAACGTATGTGCAGCTCACCTGAGAGATTCTGCAGAGTCTGCAGCCAAATCACAGAGTCTCCAGCTGTGCAGGAGAAACGTGCAGAAGGTCCGCGGGTCACCAGTGTTGCCCCTGAAGTGTCTATGGTAATGAGATGACAGATATGCACAGAGCGTGCAGAGATACGACTGCTCTTCACTGCCCTCTCTCTCTCCCTCCCTCCCTCCCTCTGCTTTACTAGCATCAGTGTCAGGTGAACAATATTGTCAAAGCCGCTGTTTGGACTTTAAGTGTTTGAGTAAAGCCTCAAACTAAACTTCTCTCTACTGATGCTTTTGACTGTTTTATATTCAAATTTTAAATAAATAAAATATTTTCCACCAGCCACTTTGAAAAGGATCTGTTTGGTTCATAACTCTGCTGTGTTTAATTCAGCCTGGCTTCACACACACATACAAGCGTGTGTGTGTGTAGACCTTTCCCTCTCTCTAGTTTGTAGTGTGTTGCACTGAGAATCTAGGTTTTCTTTTAGGGACTTTTTGTTCTTTAACGACTATGATGAATTATAGTTTTTTTTTTTGTCATTAGGCGTCACTCATACACAACGAGAGACCACTAATCCTCATTAGAGGAGAACACAGGCTGTTTCCCCTCATAACGAAACGATTAATGGTCAGCACTTACTCCCCTCAGTAAGATCACATTGTTCAAGTGAGGCTGAGACTAGAGAATGTTTTGTATTTTTGTATCATAAATAAATAATCCTTTATTAAAATTGTTGCCTGTTAATATTTTGTTGATGAACAAACTGATTCAGGTCCAAGTCGATTCGGAGAATAATCATGATGGGTTTTCTTCTGCAAAAGTGTTTGGCCTTCTCCCCGGCACCTGTGAAAAATGAAAAATGTCGTTTTGGGTTCAGCAGGGCATACTGTCAGAGCCTCTGTATTCAGTGACTAAACTATATTTACTGTATTTTTGATGTTTTTGTTTGTTTACTTTTTTTTTCCTGCACACTGCAGACTTCGCCTGCTGTCAGCTCACAGTACCTTTAAACAGAACTTCACAGTTAAACTGCAACATGTCACAAATGGCCTGTGTGGTGCAGATGCTGTGTAGGAGGAGGGGCTGCTGTCTCATACTCCATCCATGTTGAGTTTGACCTGCATTTTCATTCAGACCTGTCACGCCTTGAAAATAAATAAACTATATTCAAATGGGGTCAATTTTACTTGATTAAAGACTTTCATTTTCTTTCAGTAACACATTACAACAAGCATGTTATTGCAGTGTAATTTCTTTTAAATGCTGAAAGTGGATGTATACATAAATTGGATGTATGAATATAAGGATATAAAAGTACTGCTCCTGTCACATGGTCTGGGCAGATACTAAATATCTCACCTGGGTTCTTCACAGTCAAGGACGGTATTCGCTCACCTGTTTGACACAACACAACACAACACAACACAACACAACACAACACAACACAACACAACACAACACAACACAAAGTTGCTATGAGCTACCATCAATAAGTCACTGACATTTATTTTGAGGACACTAGAACAGCAGCAACCGAAAACAAGCACTGCTGAAATGAACTGGCAGCCACAGTAAACTTGCAGATTTCTCTTAACAGTCCAAAACACAAAGAGGGCTCTGTTCTCTCAAAGGAGACTATGTAAGGAAAATAGTCAAAAAAAACAAACTTCAATAGCCTTGAAGTCATATGACTCCTCAGTGAACACCTCCAGGCGCTGTGCTCTCCCAGGATGAGCTTCACCATCTCGGCTATCCTCCAGGCCTCCTCCTCCTCAGCACTCATCTGGCCCTCCACCCCCTCTGTGGGAGAGAGGTTTTTTTGTATATAAAACAACAACAACATCAGCAGCTCTAACTGTACGACAAAAACCTTTTGTCAATGCCTCTGCTGTTTCTATTGAGCCACAATACTTGGTTATAAATAAATGAACATCTAAGCAAACGAAACAATTAACAAGCAGGAAATATCAAGATAAATGACCAAATGTGTAGGGGGTGTCTTTTTAAGCCACAGTTCTACAATAACACTGCAGTGACTGCTTCTCAGGCCATATAAAAAATATTGTGGCAGAGACGAGGCGAGTTTACAGAGTTTTTTGGCCTTGAACACACCACAAATCAAAACACAGTGGGACGTTACAATATGAACTTTTATCTCTTTAAATACAGAATATACAAAACAGAATTATGTTGCAGTTTGGACTGAATTAGCAACTTAGTGCTTACTTACAATAATTATCAGCTAATTTACCATATTCCACTAACCACGTAACAACCTGTTGTTTAAGTATCACTTCTATTTTCTGTCATTTCTGTTACATGGTCCCCGACTGAGTTGTCTAGTTGTGATATTAATTTCAAAGATAGTTGTGTTTAATATAATGGTTAATATAATTGTTTTTTACCACTCGTGTTTGTTAATGAATTAATTTTAAAGCGTAAGTAAATAGATGGATTTGGACTTTTTCGGCACGACAAGCCCAAAAAACTGCGATGTCACGGCACTTGAAGGCAGCACTCGTCACTGTTGGAGGCTAAGAAAGGGCTGGCTTAATGTCACTGTAGCTAAATGCTCTACCTGAGCTCTTTAAGATGGGTTAACACTACAAAGTCATCAGAAGAAAGCTCTGAGAGACAACTGTAGTCCAGGTCCAGCTTTGTAAGATTTCTTAGATACATGAACAGGTCTGTAGGAAGTTTATCTACACGGTTTCCATCTAGTTTTAAAACTTTTAAGCTCCTCAGGTTTCTGAACTGCTCAGTTTCTAAAGAGGAGAGATTGTTATGAGAGAGCTTCAGCAAATATACTCTCACCAAACCGTGGAAACCCGAGGGATGTAGAGAGCTGATGCAGTTCTGAGGTCTATCTCCCTGAGGTCACTCATCCTGTGGAAAAGTCCTTCAGAAAGGTGCCTCAGCAGGCTGTGATCCAGGTACAGGTCTCGGTGAACAAAGCAGGATGGAGCTCCGTGATGCGGTTGTATGACAGCTGTAGTAAAAGAGTTTTACCAGTTTCCCCTCACATACATTAGTCCACAGGTTTGACAGACAATACAGTATATCAGGTTGTAGCTGTGGAGGCTGAACTTACCAATTGTTGGTAACCCAGCGCCCCCGTGTGGATTAAATCAAAATTTCATCTGTTTAAAGCCCAGGGTCTGTCCCTACCCCTGATGGTCTGCATTTTTGAGACTTGTCATGGTCGGCCATTAATTTTTGATTTAAAAAAAAATGTAATAGTATTTATTTTCCGGTTAATCTTATAATGAGTCTTTATATTTTTGTATATACTCGGTGCCTGAATCTCTTTGCTGCTGTGATGGATGCAATTTCCCCATTGTGAGACTAATGAAGGTGTATCTTATCTTATCTTATCTTATCTTATCTTATCTTATCTTATCTTATCTTATCTTATCTTATCTTATCTTATCTTATATTATCTTATCTTCATTTTAGAAGAACTCTTCTATCAGAGTTAGTTTCAACTTCTTCACATATGGATGATGAGAGGGACAGGGAAAACATATTTGAGCCTGAAAGGTAGAAATAAAATAGTTCACTTCAGTCAACACAGTCATATTTGTCAGTGTGTTTAAATGTAGGCCTTTATCAAGTCAGAAAGATTAAAGATAAAAGCACCAAAATGAAAACTACTCAGATTCTTTACTTCGGTGTAAGTACAAACGTTTTATCAACACAATGGACTTAGATATCAGGAGTTAAAGTTCTGGTTCTGCAGTAAAATGACACTGTGACTGATGTATTTATTAGATATACATTTACATGATTTGATGTAATATGTTATTGTTGCTTGAGGTGGTTTACATTTAATTAAGTATTTGTCTTTCTCCTATGTAACAGGGGTGTATGTACTCTGATGGTTATTGTGTTGCTGTTGCTTCAGGAACAGTTTTGGAACAACACATCATTTGGTGGTTACATGCTTGGTATCCTCAAAGACAAAGGCAACTGCAGTAACAGATAAAATCCTCTAGGTGTCACGACTGTGTCCTATGATGTCATATCGTTTCCAAGTCTGCTGTTTTTCTCCTGTAATGCATTCCCACAGTCGCTCTCTGACACTGCAGTTGCCATAAGAGGCAGATGAAGGCGCAGCCATGCATTTAACGCAGCTAACGAAGTTTTTAGGGCTAAATTCAAGACGTTAGTACAGAAAGAAATCTGCCAAACAAAATGTAATTTTTTTTTTTTTTACACTGACATGACACCATTTGAATGTAAAGACACATGCAGTGTATACAGATGATACAAATACACACACATGCTGCACTGCTGTGTCTGTCAGTGTGACCGCCAATCAAACACCCATCCAGACGCCAGCCAGTTGCCTAGCAACCCCTCTTCACTTCCATGGTGATGCTATTAAAAGCAACAACAAAGAAAACGGTGAAAAAAAGGGATGATGGGCCTGAAAATGAAGTGAGGAAGAGAGGGAGAGGTGTTAAAGAGCCAGCAGAAAGGATTCAGCAGGCTGAGTGTCGCATAGCCGGTTCACAGCTCTGTCTCTCTCTCTCACACACACACAACTTGAGTGTTTTTCCTGTGCTTTCCCTCTTGTCCCTGACAACTGCGATGACTCTCTCACATGTTTATCAGCTTCTCCGTCTTTCTCTTCACCAGTTTTTCTCCACATTTCCTGCTGTCGATCAGTCTCACGTTCCCCTGTTTTCCTTTAGGTTTAAGGGAGCAAATATCTGAGTCAGAGCAGATACCTTTTGAAATGTCGGGTGTCAAGATTCAAGGGATGAAAGTGTTGGTGCCACTTCAGAGAGGAATGAGGAAATGATACGAAAGACGACAGGGGAGGTGGACAAAGAGGGAAAGATACAAAGGGTGTTTGTGTGTGTATTTTGTGTGTGTTTTTGAAGTGAACAACTAACCAGATTGCCTGCCAGTTGGTGTGTTCTCAGATCTAACTCCCTTTGTCCTTCACTGAATCTTTGTCAGATCCTTACATCATTTCATAGCTTCAAACTGATCTGTGCATTAAATATAAGTGACACGATTCAACATGATTGATGAACAAAGTATTTTAAGGAAGGACCAGCTCGAGCCCATGTAGGAGAAAATGTCGACGAAGACATGGAATAAACAAATGATTTTAAAAATGCACTTCTGATCAATCAGATCCTCAAACAAACTGCTTAGAAATCAAAGATGATTAAAGGAGAACTCATTTGATTTCAGTCAGTTTCTGGTCTGGAAAATCTGGATATCTTCACTTCTGTTGATTCGCTTTTGACCATATAGTATTTTCAAGTTAATTCTGCTTTTCTCTTTTGTTCCAGGAAATCAGAAGATGTAGTTGAGAGCTTGTCACTGATGCAGTACACCTGAGCAGGCTGGGCTCAGGTGTCCATAACCACACCTGCAAAACTCTCTCACCCTCTGGTTCCCTTTGTTTTTGCGTTTCACATTCACACTTTCTCACGCTTCATTCCACTCACACCTCATTTGAATTATTGCACGTTCATGTATTTAAATTAGTTGCATTTTTGTAGGACTACATGTGGTCTCCTCCTCGTGGAAAACTCCTGCTGATACAAGTCCACAGTTCTTAAAGTGCTCAGAAAAATCTGAACAGCTACACCTCCAAAACGCTGAGCAGCTTAAATCTGCTGATGAAGATTGTTTGATACGACTGAAAGCTAAATGGCCTCTGAGGTGAGTTCAGATCAAAAGCCCCAGAAGAGCGACTAAAGATAACTTGCCCCTAACCCGTTGTTTCTAAGGTCAAGGATGAAGTTTGAAAATTATTATTTTCTCAGATTTCTCTCAGGTTGAGTAGTAAACTGATTTTCATGTGTAAAACTGGTGGAGTGTCCCTTTAAAGTACTCCACTGTTTTAGCATTTAAGTCTTATAACATTTTAGGACTCATGGTGGTCAGTCAGAAAAAAATGTTACAACTGATGCACCAGAACCTAGGACAATGTCTTTTTCTTTTATTCCACGCATTTGTCTTCCTTGTCAAAACCCGGCACCTACATTACCCACAATGCCACTATAGTTGATTCACTCCACAATACACAGTTTGGATTGTTATGCTAGTGGTAGCCAGTGTAGCCTCGAGCAGAGAGGACGAGCGAGCTGCAGAGGTTTGGTAACCTCAGTACTCTTAAAGATCTGTAATCAGGCCTGGACGCGTAAAATTAGCAGAGAGACCCTTTAACGGAAGTGACATCAAGTTGTGACCATGCAATGACAACAACATTCCTCTTTGTTTGAAACTTTATTCATAATCTTCATTTACCAATCAATAGTGCATTCCCGGGCTAGCAGTTCAGTAAAACCAGTGTTGGAGGCCTGGTGGATGTTTGGATGTTGAATGAAAAAAAAAAGGCCTCGAGGCGAGACAAAACACTGTCATAGCCTTGACGTCCCCAGCTTCATGTCCATTTCTTCTTTTTTTTTTTGTCTCCATCAACACAGAAACAAACAGGATGGAGATCTGTGGCTGTGAGGAGCAGCTCTGCGCTCAGGCACCAGTTCCTCAGAGTTCTCGTCCATTCCTGTGTTACCGGTCGTCTTACTGTGCAGAAACAGACGCGTGGGGTCAAAGGTCATTCAGAAGAGGAAAAGAGGGGTGGGGTAGGATGGGAAGGGCATTGCACATACTCTGGATTCTGGATCCCTTGACAGAAGGGATGTCAACAAAAATACCAACAAATACAGACACAGTCACAAAGCAGCTCTGTGGAGGAGCTATAGTAAAATTCTCTTTTCTATCTCTTTCTATTCCGTTGATAAAGTAATTCAGTAAAGTAAAGCTTTTCACAACCATAAACTTTCCATTTTTGTTTTTTTTTTTTGTACATTTGTATCATATATTCACAAAAACTACTTTGACATTTGACAAACATTTACCTCAAATGACATCAAAGTAAAAAAAGCAAAAAAAATAACACAGCCAGTAGTTTAACTTTTCCGTCTCTTTTTTGTTGTGCTTTTTGTTGTTTGTTTTCAAAGCTACACTGATGTGGAGATCAGGTGTCTGGATCTCTATTTGCACAGACAGCGTGTTGTCAAATTATTCTTACAATAACAGCCTCAGAGTCAGTTCTGCCATTAATCAAAAAGCGACCAACCAGAAATGAACCTGTTTTATTTTATGTGCAGCTAGTTATCCCTAGATGGTCGTAGTGCACGCTGAGCTAGAATGACTTAGCACAGCAAGACCAAAAAAAAAAAAACCAAACAAACAAACAAACAAAAAAAAAAGATGGCGGACTGGTGCCATGGAGAGAGGACCACGGGAGGAGACCTATCCCCGAGGGGCCCGTGGGTGAGTAGACTCAGCCCAGAAGCCATGGAGACCGAGCCTGCAGGTGCCATTCCTCACTGTTGTTTGTTGATTTATCTCCTCTGGGAAACCAGCGCCAGAGAGAGGCAAAGAGAAAATACAGAGCACAGAGGCACGTGAAGAGTGAGGGAGGCTTCTGCATCGGATGCTTTAGTCTCAGTGAACCCCAGAGCTGGGTGACACTGACAAAGATCTGATGTTTATCTTTCAGGAATATTATTAGTATGTATATATATATATATATATATATAATGGAAAATTATTGTCAAACAAATATAATCAAATTCATTTCACTCTGAGGAATAGTTCAGCATTTGGGAAACAACCACTGTTTCTGGTCTTTATGCTAAGCTAACGGTGTGAAAATGTACAGCATACATTTTGACTTGACAAACACAGGCCCAACAAACAGCATTATCAACCGAGGCCTTGCATTAATTTCTGGATCAGAGCTGTTGATGATGTTGTGAGTAACACCTGTGCTTTTCCTGCTGTGACAAGTCAAAATGTCTGCTGTGAAAAAATCACTCTCTGTTTACTATACAGTGCATTTCATTTTCCTGTCCACCATATCATTTGAAATCAGAGTGTGATATTTACTTTACGGGGGTACTGAATGAATGAATGAGGGCTTGATTTCAAACGCAGCTGAGATGAGTCTGATTCATTTCTTAAAGGAGTAAAAAATTGAGAACCACAATGGTGTGCTTTGAATAGTTTAGAAATAGTTTTCCCAGTGTGGTGTGGAACCACTGGCCCAACCTCAAACACATCCAACACCTTTGGGATGAAATGAAATGCAGACTGGGATCCATCACTAATGATCTTGTGGTTGAATGGGACCAGATCCCTGCTGCCTGGTGCCAGTATATTGTGGGAAACCTTCTCAGACCAGTGGAGGCTGTTATATCTGCAGATTAATGCCTGAAGTTTGGGGAATGAGATGCTCAGCAGTCATATACTGTGTTGGTGAAACGCTCACATGGTTTTAGCTGTGTAGTCTATAAGGATAAATCAGCTCTAAACTTTTCGGTGTCTCCCTGCTGCCACTGTAGAGCGGCAGCTGCTTTACTGCGGCTGGCGATGGCCTATTTCTCCCACCACTGGAGCCTCTCTGTATCATGCCGGTCTCTTCAACACATGGTGCCGTCTCTCCAGAGTCCCATTGACACACTTAGGTCCCTATTTACCTCCTAGCGGGTCACTGGAAAAAACTGGGGAGGGGAAATCTTTTACAGCATCTTTCTTTGATTTCCTCCTCCAGCTCTTTTTGAATTTCTTTTACCTCTTTTCTCTCACCTTGGCCGAGGCAGAACGTGAACCTAATTTATTATAATTGCAGATCCCACTTTCCCAGATATATTTGTTACCTATTCTACTGCTGTGATCACAGTCTGTCGCCACCTTCTGTGTTTATAAAGGGCAGAATGGATAAAACAGAGGTATGAGCAAACAGTTTAGTGGCAGCATGCCATGACAGAAAGCAATAGAGCAGATGTAATCCCCATCCCTAACTTATCTAAAGTAACTCTCTGGAGCCGAACGTTACATGCAGGAGGTGGGCTTGCACACAGGAAAGAGGAAACTGGGTTTTTCATGGCATCATAGACTAGGGAATTTCATGCTTTCACAAATCTTCAATCCAACCTTCTGCAGAACAGGGCAGGCAGATTTAAGCCTGTGGTAAAGCTAATATAAAAGCAATATTTGCATTATCAATGATTCAGCTTCACAAATCACAAGAGAAGCAGTGCCAAATTATTTATGTTTGTTTTGACAGCTAGTCATGGAACTCCACGAGCCATATCATCAGTGGTGTCTGATGCTAATGTTGTGTGTTACAGTATTTGTCCTTACAGCTGTGTTGGGAACAATTTTCCAAGCACAAGTGTGTTAGTGTTATCTATCAACATACTTCAAACTGAAAGAGGAAGAAATCTCAAATGGCTCACTCTTGTTGAAGTGCACTAAAGCTGAGTGCTCCAGGATGGAGGTTTGGACTGTCAGGACAGAAGTGTGTGATTGTTTTCCCTGCACTAACTCTGCCTGCAGTCTCCTTGGTGCGTTGTTGACGTCTGGGAGGCTTCAGCATTAGCGATAAAAGGTTGGACCTTGGTTTAGAAACGTCAAAGTGTTTCTCACTGTGAACCTCAGGAGTGGATCTCCATGTAGCCAACAGTGGTTAATGGAACTCCAATCCCATTGGCTATTTTCCATTGTGACATCACTGACGGAAGAAAAAGAGGGGGGAGGCGATGGGAGGGAGGGATGGGCTTCGACAGTCTCAACAACATCAACAACGACACACGACCCAGGAGGGGCTTCGGACGACAGATTCAAGACACACCGGTTTCCACAATAGCACACCTGACCGATTACGTACTACTGAGTATGATGAACACCGAAAGCAAATTAAAAACCTCTAGTAACTGATTACAATAACATGAATTAGCCCTTGAATTGAAAAAAAAAAAAAAAACAGTCCAGAAACTGAGATACATGGCATCCAGGAAAGAAAAGTGAGACAGAAGAGCGATAGGTTTAGCATAGAGGCAAGCTTTCTCTCTACTTCACGAAAGTTTTCTGGTCTGTCCCATTGTGTGGGTAAAGGGCCTGTTGAGCGAGCCCTGTTGGGGTAGGATGTACAATCAAACTGGGCTATGGTCTTGATATGTGTCACACACACCCCTCACTATCCCGTGCTTATGCTCCGAACTGCCTCCGCGCACACACACTCACACACATCCCTGCCCTCCTCCCCGTGTGGTCGAGCTTCCCAACTCCAATATTCTCCTCAAGATTTCGAAAAACGGAAAGACGGAGAGAGAGAGAGAGAGAGAGATGGCGAAGAGAAAAAGAGAGAGCAAGAGAGCATAAACAAAATGCATTTTATGTTTTTAAAACATTTACTAAATCACGCAAATGTCCATTATTCATATGTATGTTTTGAAGCTCCTTTTTCAGTCCACCACAATGACTGTTTCGTATGAGTATAATACAGCATTTTCCTTGTGTTTTTTGTTTGTTTTTCTTTTTTTTATGTTTGCTCGGCTGTCTGCGTCTAGGGAGAGGAACCACAGCACCTGAAGGAGAAAGAGGGAGAAGAGGAGGGAAGAGAAGGATTAAGGAGATGGGTTGCACACAGCTCTTGATACGTCTCCTGTTTTCGTCCATCGCTGGCAGGTTGATTTGATCTTTCTCTTCTGTGTGTGGGCTGTGCTGCTGTCAGGAGTCGATAGAGGAGGCGGAGAGAAGGAGGGTCGATCTGGGACTGCTCGTAGGGTCAAAGGTTGAGGGGTCAGGAGGGTGAAAAGGTCGAGGGTTAGCCCTGGGTCTCTTTGCCGCTCTCTCGTTCCCGCTGTCCGCTCTTGCTCATCTTCATCTCTGTCAGCTGGATGTACCGCAGCACGTTGGTGTCTGTGACGGATGTGAGGCAGAAAGGACGAAATAAAAAGAAGAGTCACATTTTTTACTTCAAACCAGAGTAATCTCATTTGTTAATGCAGTTACATTTAACATTTAATTTAACATTCATGACAGGAAAATAATGACTTTGGTTAAGACACAGCTAAAATGTGGCGCAGGTGTTCAGTAGTAAAAGTGTTATTCATTTTGATTTCAAATTGATTTTGATATTTCAAAAAACATCTAACAATAAAGAGTTTTAAGTCTTGAACTCAACAAACCACGAGTGAGAGAGAAGAAAATGTATCCAAAGCAAAAAAGAAGAGTGAAATTTTTGCTGAAATGTTAAATCCTTAAAGTTTTTAACTGGCATTACTTCCCCACACAGTCACCACATGCAGGGACATTTCCCTGCATGTACACACATACTCTCTTAAAAACAGAGCTCGCAAGTTGCTCTGTTTTGTTTATGTAAACAGCCGAGCTTGTTGACTTCGGTGCATGTGGCTCATCGTGTCAAACAGAGAAAGTCCAGTGGAGCAGGTCGCGAGCCAACAGACACTACAGTATGATATTTAGCATTGCTCACGCTACAAACTCTGCAGCGTTGCAGCACGGTTAACATCCCCATGACATCCCTGATTAAATATCACTTTCAATTTGGAAATAAAACAAAAAATTGAAATCAGACGTAAAAGACGCCCTGCAGAATGTTTGACCATTAGCAGCATTATTGAGTTATTTAAGAGTGGGTCTCAGTTTTGTTTGTATCTTCCATGTGAACAAACAGGCACGTGTGGGATGTGATACACTGTCCTGCCAATGAAATGTAGCAAGGCACTAACAAAGGCAGGGGGAGAAGAGGACTGCTACTGAGCACATATGGATGTGATCACTCCAAATACAGTTAAATAGGCTTCAAGGAAACACACACTCCAGTAACCAGGACTTTTAGAGGTCAGATAATACTGAGGTCAGAAGTGCCAACAATGCAGCCCTCATCACTCAAAGACATTTTTTGACCGAGAGGAAGGCATCAGCACCTTTTTTAGTTAACTGTTACACTTAAACATGTCTAAGTAGTGTCTCAAAGCCCTCCTCACACTGCCAGCAATACAAATGATAAAGACTGGGATCTTATAAGCAACTGACCAGCTAATTGTGACACTTTACTGAATTCTTGATGTTAAAATTGAAATACCACTAAATTTATAGCACTGAAATATTTTCCTCTGAAAACCATGCGAACATGTAAGATTGTTTCACAGTCTTGTAGATCAGGTACTGAAGCCTCTATTGTACAGTTAATAATACACACTTATCAAATCCCTTACAGACATTATGTGGTCGCTAAACCTTAAGACTGTGGTCTTGAAATTATATATTTGATTTCATCTTAAAACTGCATCATACTAACATCAACTTCTGTCATTTGTTATGTGACTATTTAAATATTCTTACCTGTGGGTTCACGGTTCTTGGCGTCACGCAGGTAACGTAGGGCACATTCGTAGTCACCCAGGTGATAGAAGGCGATGCCGGCTCGGTACATGGCCTTGAAGTGGTCTCTCTGGTGGCTCAGCACCTTCAGACAGTACTCCTTCACTCTCTCGTAGTTTACCAGCTCAGACTGCAACAGACACGCTGCAGAAAGGAAGACAAGGAACGAGTTAGTAGTTTTTAAGCTGAAAATGCTTTTAAAAAAATATTATAATAAGGGTAGCACTGATTAATTAAAATATTCGCCTCATTTTGTCCAGTTCAAACACCTCAAGTCTGTTTTAGTGGAGTATAAAACGACAAGTAGGTCCCATGAGTAAAAAACAAAGACGGGGATGTTTTGCTGACATCTCACGCTGTGCCTTTTAATAGAGCTGCGGTGAAATTTAGCCTCCACAGTGCTTCCTCAGGATGGCAGTGAGATGACTATAAATAGCCAACCCTAATGTCTCAGAGTAGAGAAAACAAAAAAAAAAAAAAAAAAGTTGTGCAAGCAGTAATGTCTCTACATGCTGCTGCTGTTGAGCTCTGCATATAAAATATTAGAATGGGGGAAAATTCAGCCCGAGAATGAGGGATTGAACACTGTGAGGACACTTAAGCGTGATTTCCCTGACTTAGCAGGTGTGTTGTAAGTACTGAGGGCAGCAGGAGAGAGGAGGAAAAGAAGGGCAGGAGAGGAGGATGCAGAGATCAAGTGAGCGACGGATACCGCAGAAGTCCTGCGGGATGAGATGCGGGTGGTGAAGTACAGTACTGAGACCAAGCAAAACTTGAACCAGCTCTGCAGTTTGAAAAAAAACTGCCATAAAGTACAACACAGAGTATCTCAAGAACAAGTATTTCACTGTAGTCATCAATCCTCTACAAGTGTGTCTCACTTGTGCAGCACTTTGCTGAAGCAATTCTCAACAGCTCTGAGATCAGCTAAGGTTGGGACTAACTACATTAGTAAAGACAAACACACACGTACGCACACACACAGCTCTTAGTCCACCAAAGCTTTTAAAAGCCTGCTTATGGCTCAGATATCTGATCACTCAAACATTATTCCTCTGGTGATCACAACCACTCGAGGTTTTGCTTCCACCTTGCTTCACTTTTCTCTTTTTCCATCACTCCTTCACTCCCTGCCAGTGTCCTAATCTGTCTGATGATATATCAAAAATAATTTCCCTTCCAGCACTCCCACCCCACCCTTTCCCTCCCTTATCTCACCCCCTTTTTTTTTTAACCCCGTCCTCCATCATCCCTCTCTCCTCCGACTCTGCCCTTGACACACAGATAGCTCTGTGAATAACATGAGTCGGGACTGTTAGCTGGGAGGCAGGGTGAGTCAGGAGTGAGAAGTGAGAGACGGAGAGGGGAGAGATGGCAGGGATGGGGATGGGGGAGGCTGGGGATAAAGTAGAGGAGAGGAGTTGAGACCTATGGGAGACTATAGGGTAACAAGGAGGGGCAGTGTGTTAAAAACAGTGCTCCTCTACCTGTCATCTGCCTGAACCTCAGAGACACACTGTAAAAGGTGAGGGTGTGTGTGTCTGTGTGTGTGTGTGTGTGTGTGTGTGTGTGAGGTGTGAGGACCAGCTTGGAAAAAAGCAAACGCAGAGAGAAGTGGTCAAGGACAGAGTGTTTCATCAAATGAGAAGGACTAATGGAGTTCTGTCAGACATACAGACACTCAAACACACAAAGACACAGACACATACACAAACAAATGCATGCACGCACACGTGCAGACCTTGCCCGTCAACAACACAAGTGGAAAACACTAAATAATTCATCATGGACGTCAGGGGACGGACCAGTTCAATAACAATCAGTGTATTTTGGTATTTAGCGGTTGACTTTGCATGTGTCCGGAAGATAAATGGGGTGTATTGTGCGTACTGTGGGTGTGTGAGTGTGTTGAGTCACTGCCTCAAGACACAGCTATAGACATGAGCTTTCCTCCTTCACATGCTATTATAAATGGGGTACGGCTCTGGAAATGCATCGTGTTATGATGAAAACACTAAGATTTGAAGGATAATTCCAGTTTATTACAACTCAGGTCTCATTTGTCTTGTGAGCTGGGGTCTGAAAATGACATCAGCATCTTAGTCAGACAACCTACAGCTCTTTATTTGTTTGGATGCTTTATAGAATTTTGTTGTTTGCCTACTTATTTTCTTCCAAACATGTTTGACAAGCTTCGTGGGTTTGTTTAAATCCTGTATGATTTTCTTGCTACTCATGTTTTATTTTTATTTTTTATCTTTTTGTAGATACCAGCAGTTAACAATGTTGTCTTTGTTAATACCCATAAGTAGGAAAGTAAATTCTAATAGGCCAAAATTCTCAAATAAATAAATTTTAAAAGCTCCCTCTCTTCTTTTTTTTTTTTTTGAAGTTTGTTTTGTTTCCTCATAATGTCAAATCATTTGAGATGTATTTTATGTATGAAAGATGGTTTGTAAAAAGTAGATCAACTGTATAACCTTTACTATCATTAACACACACACCCACACACACACACCCTAATAGAATAAAAGAACAAAAGCAAGCCTGAAAATGATCTTATTTCCAGTGAAGCTCATGACTCAGCACTGAGCAGCAAGGTCGAAGCTGTTTCCCCGTCCTCAGTGATCGTAAGTCTTCTCAGCCCGGTACAGTGGGAATCACCTCAGATGCCCTTTACCTCTCCTGCACACCTCTCCACAGTCTCCACTCCTCTGTTTGTTTTTACAACCGTCCAGCTACAACTGGACGGGTCCACACACCCATCCATTATCTCCCTTCAGCAGTGGACGAGAGCTGAGCTTTCAGAGGATTCAGTTACACTCCATAATGGCCTAATGGCTGACGCAGTAGGAGAGTTCACTGGGACTCACGCGATACACACAATACACACACACCTACAGTGCAGTAACCAGCAGATACGCAGTAACCAGTGACACAGACAGAGGCACATACACTGTAACACAGGTGACTGCAAACAAACAGGTGTAAACTTGGGTTGACAACACAACCACACACAGACACTACAGACAAACACAGAATCACACACTGATGACTTTAAATGAGCTGTTTCATGCAAACAATGGTTAAAAAGATACATGACTGTACAAATATACACAAACTCGCACGCACAAAAGCAGCATGTGATGACTGGCCGGCCGCACCCTGCTGGCCCATTAGGCAGATGGATGGCATGCCAGAGGGAATGTAGAGTGTGGTGAGATGCATTAAGGGTGCGATAATGACGAGGATCGTCGGAGCAGACAGGGCAAGGACACCGACACAGAGGCACGATAAAAACAGCAGAGCTATGTCACTGGAGCCAGGGTGTCCGAGTCACTGGGGGACAGGTGTGTGTCAGGGTTTCTGTTTGTGTCCTGTCTTATAAGAGAGGTGAGGCTAGAGTGATCAGGAGGTGGTTCCCACAAATAAATCAAAAGGGAAATTTTGATAAAATGCATTTTGAAGCTGTTTCTTGCAAAGTGAACCCGTGAATCCATTATAAATCCTGACTGCAACTACTCACATCATCTGAAAATGAAAACATACAACGAGATGAACATAACTGGAATCAGAGTTTGCCACCAGTCACAGATCTGTAATTGTTATTGATGGTTACTGTGATCTAACTATAGTTTATTTGTTATAACCACGACCTTTTTCTAACCTTAACCCCACCACAGCTTCCTCGTACAAAGACAGAATTTTAAAAATGCTGGCATTTGACAGAAAAAAATGAACTTTTCTGGGTTTTGCAGAATCGTATGGTATCAGTGCTGTCGTCTGGCAAGTCACAAGTACAGATGAAACGTTACTGATCAATCATTCAATCAACAGAAAATTAATATGCAACTTTTTTTATAGTCAGTTAATCTTTTCAGTCATTTTTCAAGCAAAAATGCAAAACATGATCTGGTTCCACCTCCTCAAATGTGAAGATTTGCTCGTTTTGGATATAACAATTTGAGCTCTGGGAAATTATATTGGATCTTTCTCCATTGTCTGACATTTTTTTTTTTTGGACAAAATGATAAAACGATGAATCCAGAAAATAAGGGTAATTAAGGAAATCACATCCATGTGGCGTGTCCATGAGCAAGATCCTAAAACCCTGCCAGCTCCATGGCTGTTGAGCTGAGAACTTTGAACTGTCTATGAAAGTCAATTCCACTTCTGAAGTGGAAAAAAACAATCAGATCTGACGTGCAGATTTTTGCAGACAAGGAATAATAAGATGAAAGACTGCACAAAGGAAAGAAAGTGGTTCAGACAAGGCAGATAGATTTGTCTTAATGAGGGACGCGAGGACAGGGACAGGAATAAGCTGAAGCTTTGTGTGATGCTGCGACGTTGGCTATGTGTGCGCCCATTTAGTGTCAGTGTCATGGGCGCAGTATTTCCTTCTCTTTCCGAGGAACCTCTGTCTCACTGCTAGATTTCAAGAAGGGGAATGGAGCAGAAAAATGTATTTGAAGATTTATTTGAATTTCTAAGCTTTCCAATCCAAAAGGTGCAAAGGCAGCTGTCAAGCTTGAGTGTGTGAATGTGTGTGTCTGTTTGCCTGTCTTTATGTGAGTGTATGTGTGTGTGTTTGTGTGTTTCCACAGCTTGAATGTCGATTGAGAGGTGCGGGGAGTGGGAGTGGTTAACACATGCTCAGGAACCACACTGGTTTGCCTGAAGCATCATGTCTGAAAAAAACAAGCCTGCATAGACACTGGCTTTCATTTAGCAGACAGAGCACCAAAGCCTGTGAGGAATAAAAGGGAAAGGGGAAAAAAAAGAGAAAGGCAGGGAGCTGAAATAAGACAAGAGAGACAGGGGGCGAGGGAGGACATAGATAGAGACAGAGGCAGCACTGACAAAACAAAATCCAGAAACAGCCGAGGGAAAACAATGACAGAATCTCTGTATGAGAGGTACAGAGGACAAGAGGAGAGATTTAAACGAAGGGGAAGAAGCAGACAGAGCGAACAGGGGAAGTATGGAAGTGTTTTTTTTCTGCTTTGTCTATCATTTTCCTCTTTTTCTGCTCTTCCAGGCTACATTTTTTTTCTTTTTGTTCTACATCACCTCATCTTCCCTCTAGACCCATGCCCCCCTCTTCTCCTCTCCTGTCTACCTCCATCACACCAGACGCGATCCGGCTAATTTAAAGCCACTTGTGACCCTGGTGATTTGTCTGCTGTCCATCACCTTGTAATTAGTTGTGCAGGAAGATAATGGCAGATGGAGAGACTCATTACTCTCCCTGACGCTCTCACACAGACACACACACTCCTCACACATCCCTACAACAGCATCCATCTTTGACCCTCGTCCTTCCCTCCTCCATTTGTTCCCCTACAATGTCTTTGTTGTCCTCAGAGCAAAGACCGCCCAGCCCTCTCACCTTTCACCAGATCTGCTCTCTCTCCTTTACAAAAATCTGATCCAACATGCCGACGTCACAGCTCTCGGACAGCGTAGCCGGTCTCTCCAGTCACACTAAGAATAGCTCCACCCAAAGCGTTTTTGCGAACGCCTTTCACTGTTATTGAGAAGGACAGGACTACAGTTCCTAGCTCGCTGTATCACAAGGGCTTGTCTGCACTGACATGACACAGCATTTACTCCAGCTTCGCCAGCCACCACCAGCATCATCCTCCTTCTAAGCCCCCTTGTTTCTACTGAACACCCACTTTTTTCCCGTCTCCCCTTGCACCTTTTCTCTCCCTTTCTAGTGTCTTAATTTCTAAGAAACTTTCATTCCTGTTGTCATGGTTGTGACTTTCAGGTCTGCATTACTGCTTATTCACATGAGTTAGGTTAACACAAACTGTTGATAGCTTTCTTACTTAGATATTTTGTTATCTACACACATACATATATATTTTTATTCCTTCTTGTCAGTACCTTGTTCCCATCTACCGTTCTGTTCCCCTTGTGGTACTGTGTTGCAAAATGTCCCTCCTGATATCAGTGAAGCTTGATTTTATCCTGCAGCAGACAATGAGTGTTTCAGTATTCGTTCATTGGCTTCCTTATATCATCCAAAATGTCACACACAGGGAATATAAAATAGGCTTTTTTTCCTTAAAGGAAATATACGTAATGACTACTGTGATTTATCATTACACAGAGATGATAAAAGCTCATCTTGTCATCAAATAACTTTTACTTAAAACAAGAGGTGCAGCTGATCTCTTTGATTGAGTGTCACAGTAGCAGAAGACTAATACAGCTCCATATGGTGTCAAAAACCCCTCCTAATTACTCACTCTTATTGCTCATCTTTGACTGTGTGCGCCTCAGAGGCCTCCACAGGCCCCTCTGAGGGGGGGAGCTGGAAACGTAGAGTGCCAGGACCAGCCTTACCAATGAGTCAGTGAATATTTTCGATGAGCATGACTATTCTGAAGAACATAGGCAGAGTATACTGCTAACTGTGGGTATAGTGAAGGTTAAGAACTCAACATGTATGTTGATTTTGGAGGTATGCTCTGATACACCCTGAATACTGCAAGACTCAGATTTAAGGAATAATTTGGCTTTTTTGGTGAAATGTGCTTTTTCACTGTCTTGCCAAGATTTAGAAGAGAAGGTCAAGGTCACTCTCGTACCTATAAATCTGTTCAGTGTAAGGTTACAAGGTGGTTAGTTTACAGCTGGTCCTCTGTTCACATCGTTTCATTCAGACCACAATTTGGGGCAATATTTCTGATATCTCCCACTTGGTGAAAAGAACTGCTATATTAACAATAAACTATTTGGAAAAAATTGCTTTCATTTATATATAAATAAAATCCAGGATTAACACTAGTACAATAGATTAATCTAATTTAAAATGAGCAGTTCTCTGTAATGTGTATCTAGTTTCAGTTACCAGTGAACTGCTCCAAACATGTAGCACAGCAAATGTATCTAATTTAGCCTAATTAAATAATTTACTACACGGCTAACAGCGATTAACCATTGTGGAATAATAAATGCTCCCAAGGAGGAATAACGAGAGGCTTTCCTGTTCTTCCCATTCTGCTTACACTACGTGAATGCAGCATTAGCACTAAAACTAAAAACGGATAAAAACAGGTAGCCTGGCTCTGTATAAAATCCACGTACACACATCTACCGCTCACTAATTAACATATTACATTTTGTTGGTTTAATTCATACAAAACCAAAGTGCAAAAATGACAGTTTCTGTTTCCACAGGGGTTTGTGTAAATTAATGAGCTTTAGAATAGCTGGTAGCCATGTTTTATTACCTTAACACAGAATTAGAATATTTCCCCCTTTTTCCCAGACTTTATGCCAAGCTCAGCTCGTCGGCTGCTGGCTGTAGCTTCATATTTAGCAAATGCACATGAGAGTGGTATCATCTAACTCAGAAAGTGAATGAGCATATTCCCCATAATGTCTAAATATTGCTTTAAAATATATTTATTTGTATAGCTGTTCTCACAGCATTTGTCTTGATCCCCCCTCTATAAACCCCTGGCACGTTGATTCCCTCATTACACTGACTCCGCCTGTGATGCCTGGAAACTGCTGGTACATCAAACATATTTGCATGGATTACCAACAGTGTCCTGGGAGTGAAGAGTAATCAAGTAACCAGATTATTCTGTTAGATCTCACAGAGAGCAGAGGGAAGCTTTTTTTTTTTAAAGTGAAAACTAAAAACCCACTCCCCTCATTATTTATTGATTACTGTAAGCGCTGAGAAAAGATTTTTTTTTAACTTCAATAATACTGTATGCTGAGTGTTTCCACCGTTTACCACACACCCCTGTCATCAAATCCCAATTCATGCATCACAAAGGTCCTGGCTGTGCCTATATCTTCAACCTTACTCAGTTTCCACCCTCCCACATTGTTCCACTCCCCTAAAATAGTCGCTGACTCAGGATTAATGCTCATCTACTTAAATATTTATACAAGTGAGGAAGCTATCATCTCTATGACTTCACCAAAGATGAAATCATTTAATGCTCTCCTCTGCACTTCGCAGTTTCCAGAACTCGGGCTGAGCAATTTCCTCTTGTCTGTAACAGAAGCCTGCAGAGACTCATGGTGGTTCTCTGTGGGGTTTCTTGAGGACTCTGAAGGAAATGAAGAGAAGTTCATGAAGTTATGATTTTATTTAATTCATTACTATTGGAATACTTATTTTATGCCTTTAGATGTTTGAGGGCCAAATGAGGATCAAGGACTATCCATATCACTTTTACTATCCTGAGTAAAAACAGACATTCGAACAGTAGATAAGTGCAGTTTAATAAAGCAATAGAGACTTCTATTGAGGATACATCTGTAGTTGAACTCTCTGACAGGGATATAATTTTGTTGTGGCCCTTATCTGGGCCATTATCTGATTGGTGATGTCAGCTGTGGACACTGGGCAGGCTTGTGCCTTTAGCTCAGCAGATCTTTGGCTACTGTCCGCTACTGATGTCAAACACATTGCTTCTAAAATCTAACCAAGCACTCTCAAGTCAAATATTGTCAAGCAAAATTAAGACTGCATTAGCAAACATTCAATTCTTGTATTTTTCCACATTTGTCTGGGTAATCTATGTGAAGGAGTTGCGAGGAACATGCACTGTGCATTATAGTGGTAATAAGACAGATGAGAGTGTTTGGAAAGGTCAACAGAGAAAAGAGCCAAAGGTTTGGCTCCAAACTTCATGGTGTCAGCCTTAATCTGTGAGGTAGTAGAGCTTTCCTACAAAGTATCTGAAGTAAATGAATGGCATGAGCTTTCATCATTTCTAAAATGATACAGCCATGTGTTGGCAGCTAGTTGTGTTTAGAAATCAATCACTTCTTAGAGGCAAGGCTGCAAAAACACACAGTCTGGAGACCGTCCAGTGGCAGAGAGCATGGACCAGAGCTTATTCCAAACAGTATGTATCATCCTGTAGCAACCTGTCAAAAAGATCTGAAAATACATACATCCTATCAATAACTTTAAACTGATTTGTAATCACTTAGGGGCAGAGTAAACATGCTGTGAACACAACACACTGACATATTATATGGTGAACTTATTAGCAAACAAGTTGATTTATACAGTAGATAAGGAGCAACATTAGTGCTCATTTGGAGTTCCGTTTCTGGCAACTTGATGAATGTCCAAATCCAGTATTATTATTTTTTTCTTTAGCTGCTAAATGCTCCACGATGTTCATAATTTATTTATTTTTATTTTTTTTTTATGTGAAAGAGTACCACTGGGAATCAAATCTAGTAAATCTACTCGGCTGAGAGAGCTAGATCAGCAAAACAGGCTCAAAACAACCTTCACATTTCACTGCCGTCACTAACAAACAAAGGGTGTAACAAGGACGAGTTTTCAATGTCAACCCCTGGCAGTGCACGTAACGAAGCTTCAGTGTCAGGCCGGAGCAGGCCGAGTAAGGAAAGCTCAGATAGCGACCAACATGGCTCTTTTATCAGGATGGAGCTCTACGGATAAATATAAACAGCTAATTGGTTTACTCTGCTCTGTCCACTGGAGTACGGGGTGTTAGATATGCCCAAATAGCTTCGGCAAATTCTCATTACTGATGGCTTACAGAGGATGAATATTCTGCATTTCTCTATCTTCCTCTCGCACTTGCTCTCGCTCTCTCTCTCTCTCTCTGAGAGTGTCAGGAAGGGGCATCTGTTTCAGTTTTTTCCTCAGCTGATGCTGTGACTTTCAACTAGAGCCTAAAAAAAAAGCTTTGACAGCCACTTTCAGTTTATTCATTATTTCACAAAACAGTCAGTCCATTTCAAAGGAGATTACATAAAAAAAAAAAACAACTAACACATATTACACAGAACGCATCGCAAGGCAATCTCACAAAGAGCATTATAATAAACCTCTGAGGTGTCAGCAGATTGTGATAAATGTAATTCTGCCAAATACAGAGATTTATGGCATTTTCTAAAAACGGTAAACCATTACCATTTTTTTTTTCACTGCACTAGAGCAGTCAGTTTAAATTTGGCACATCTGAAACACTGACCCCGCTCCACAGGGATGACAGTGTGGGCTGGTCCACCATTTTGGTGCGGACTGAAATATCTCAACAGTTACTGGATGGCCTACCATGATATTTTATATAAATAGTCATGGTTTCCAAACAATACATCCTGATGATTTTGGTGATCATGAAGAATATTATTGTTTGGGCTGCTACTTATTCTACCAACCTTACTAAGGTACTTAGTTTTCACATTTGCATTTTATCTGTAAATGTGTGCATCAGCCTGGTTTGGTATCTCAGTCACTTAATTTTTCTTTCATTTTTCTGTCATTTTTTTCAGTCAAATTCAGAAATCCATGCACATAATACCAGACATCATTTAAATCTTCCAAGATTCAGAACAACTTTGTCAATACTCTTATCAGATTCAGCGCTTTTGGACTTTTTAAATCCCACCAGCACGATCCTCATTCCTGTCTATGTCTTTTTAAACACTTGTACATCTCAACTAAACTAAGCTACCTTTAGGTCGTAGTTTGAGTTTGTCCAATTATTTAATTTATGACTTTCCTATCAGCTTCAGATGTTCTTTATATTTAGTGCTAATTAGCAAATATTAGCATGTTAACAAAAATAGTGAACATGGTAAACATTATACCTGCTAAATAGCAGCAAGTTAGCATGGTCATTGTGAGCATGCTATAGTGTTCTGACATTAGTATTTAACTCAAAGCACTGCTGTAGTCCTGTTTATTAGATTAGATTAGATATTAGATTAGATTATTATATTTATTAGATTATTAGATATTTATTTTTAATTCTCTGTTGGTGTTGCAGGCTTGCCCACTCTTTCTTATGTTAACTGTGTGTTTTTGTGGGTTCACATTGTTCTATAATCTGTTGTACAATATTAATTATAAGGAAGTCTGAAGAATTCAACTGTGCCAATTTGAAAACACTGCAGGGCTTCAATGTAAGCTTGTTTCTTCCATTTCCTTTTCTTCTCTGGCTCCATCTCTCCCTGAGTCCCTGCCTGTCCCCTCGCTTCCCTCTCCTCTTGACAGATGACTGAATGTTATTTACTCTTTTGACAAGTCATCTTGGGCCTGTCAGGGTTGTGATATAAATCAGTTTGGTCGGGATTGGATTTCTCAGTGTTGTCCTCTCCACAATGAAAAAGTAAATAAAAATACAAATGCAGTTCTGAAAACCCTCCCTTCACCACTTAGAGGTTAAAAAGGCAAACATTTTCCATCTCTCATTACCCTTTCTTCTCTCTCCTTTACAGTCGTACCCTCCCTCCTCTGTCGTATAATCCCCTCACATTTAAGACTTCTGTCCAGTATCTCCCGCTCCCTTGGTTTTACTCCCTCCCCCATTTCAGCCTCTGCATCTTTTCTACTGTCTCACCCCTTCCCCCATCCTCCAAATCCCTCTCTCTCTCAGCTGTGAGGTAATTCAGAGGGCTGGTATAGGGAGGACAGTACAGTGTGAGTGGTACAGTAGAGGGAGTGCCAGTCGTACCCCTGACAGCAATGCCATGCCATCTGCAGCTCTGGCACACAACGTTCCCACAGCTCTGCTCTGGCCACCCCTCCAATGGCAGACGTACATGCACAGAGGGGAGAAAAAAAACACCAACCTAACCTACCTCCATCCCCCTTCTCACCCTCACATGACATCTCTTACCCCTCCTCTTCCTCCTCCATCCTCCTACGAGCACACTGCATAGTGCGTTTCCTCTACAAAGCACCTCTCCTAACTGCTTATACAACCCTGCCTTCTCCTCCTCTTAACCCCTCTGTCTTACATTCTTCTCCCCGTCTCCTTTCCTCCTCACTCTCCTCTTCTGCCTGTATCTCATGCATTCCACCACGTCCCCTGGTGAGAGAGCTGGCAGGAGATGAAAGGGAGGAGTTTTCTGTTCTGTTCTGCTTTTGTAAGCAGGCATTGACTGTTCACTAGCAGTGGGTTAGAGTGGACTGGAGAAATCACTCCATCTGTGGTGTTGCACATCGCTGACGCCATTCTAATGTCGGCCCAGGAGCCTCCATCTGAAGCAAGATCAGGCTTAGAGGCTGTGCTGTGGTAAATCTTCAAGGCTGTTGAGGATATGGAGCAATAGCACTATGTTTAATTATGGCACTATGATGAAGGAGGGGCTTTTATTTTTGGTCTTGCTTTGACAGATGTTGATGGTGACAGCAGGCTCATTAAAGGCTCGTTTAAGGCCTGTAATTGCATGTCATGGTTCAAAAGTTCATTGATGTCTCTGAGGCTGTGAATACAGGTCTCATTCTGGGACACAAACATATTCAGAAAAGAATGTATATTATGAGGCGCCACGATTTGACACGATTTTCCAGTTGTTGTGGGAAGAAATGAGTTTTAATGTTTTCGTTTCTGTGCTCGGGCCAAATGAAAAAGTAAAACATTTGGGAACAGAATTGAGTGTTGTTCCGCATCATTAAAGCTGGTATAACTTTAATGGTGCATACGTATTGACAATGGATCACGTGACAATGTATTATGTAAAAGTAAAAGGGGTTGTTCACAGTAATAAATCCTCAATTGGCACCTGAATCTGCAAGTCACTCACTGATCTCATAGCACAGACAAAACTAGTGGGCATCTGGTGAACATAGTGGAACAATTAGCAGCTAAAAAACTGGATATTTCCCTCAGGAGTTGGTAAAGACCAACAACAGAGCTAAAAAAGAGTGAATATTGAACTTGCATTCATCAGAGGGACAGAAACACTCCAGTTCACAAGAGTTTAGACCCAGTAAAGTTTCAAACTGGCACATTAGCATAAATGAATTTTAAATCAGCCCGTTCTAACAGACAAAGTGGTGACTTTGTCTGGTGACTGTGTTTATTTCATTGGGAAGTGGATGGTCATTAACCGTCAGTAAATGTGTCCAACGTCATAATTCTGTCTCTGCATGTAAATACAAAGAATATTATTGTAAAATGTGAAAACGTGAAATGTGAATTTTTCTTGGTTTCAAACGCGTGCTTGTTTCACTGCTGAAAACAAGTCGTGTTTTTATTTTCCTTCCTTTAACAATGTTTTTTTTAATGCGATGAGTGTGTGGAAATTGCTGGATCATTGTCATGGCGAGCAGAGCAACTGTGAGCTGCAGCAGTTGAATAAAAAGGTGGATGGTGTCACGAAACAATTCCACTCATCCCCTCCTGCTGCGTCTCTCCGAAGGCTGTGACTTATGACTCATTCACAGATTGAGCCAGTAAGGAGGAACAAAGGGAGATTTCAGGCAGAAATCAGTAGCGAGCAGGAGTTAATGAAAAGTCAGACTGATCACTCTCACAACAGGCTCATACCATCCTGCTCCTTGTTTTATTTTCTGTACACTTTCTAATATGCATTTGAACTGATCTAAACTTACAACAGCCTCTAAACTGCTTGATAAAAGTCCGTCTAAATGAGCTGTTTTAGGAAACCGCTGTACCTGTTGTCGAAAGTACTTCTTTACGATCAATATCAGGAAAAAGAGCAAACGAACTGCAGTCACATCTGTTATTTCTGTATGTGCCCCACAGTGTGTTTGCGATGGTGGGTGGATGGATGGCTGAGGCGGGCCGGGAGGCAGTCTGCCTCTGGCCAACATGTTGCACCACTGTGAACTGCGACAGACACAGACGGTGGTAGTGGTGTAACCCATTTAGATACAGCCCTGCAGGGACACACAGACTCGGGGTGTCTCCTTAACAAGGCCAACAAATAGGACATTTATCATCTATCGTTTTTCTGGTTGACAGAATCGGGTGGCGCTAAGACTTCTTTCTCAGTTTGTTATTTCTTTAACCACATTAACTCCTGCGTCTAATGTTGAAAACTCATATTTTGTCCTTTGCTGACATCTCTTTTTTTGGGGTGGGGGCATGGGGGGGAATTAGTCTCTCTGCTTTGCTCTTATCCTACTTTCATTTCATTTTTTTTCTCCACTTACATCTTCCCATCTTCTGTTTTGTATCTCAGTGAACTGAACTGGTGGCAGTCACTCAGTATTCAGTAATAAACTTCTCACTCATCAACATTTAAAAACAGAAGAAGTGTAACTGCACTGTAAAAATATTTAATTATGAGTTCTGCACTGAAAATGTTAATGTGAAAGTATTTAAGCATTATCGGCAAAATGTACTTAATCAGAATGAAGATATTTACAGTTTACATGGAAGACAAAGAAAAGCATTAAATGCTCACATTTGAAAAAACTGGAACTATTTTTGCTTGAAAAAAAATTACTCAGTTCAAAATAGTTGCTGAATTGTTTTATCAATCAATTAATTGACTATTTGCTGCAGCTGTAGTTTAATCCAAAGCAATGCATCATATTTCAAAAATATTATCACGTTTTTGTTGGAAATATTCAAGTACAATACAAGTACCTCAAAGTTGTACTGAAGTATAGTACTGTTGCAAAGCAAGAGAAAAAGTTTGTCCTCATCACAACACGGCACGACAAACAGTGCTGAAGGCAGTTCGCTAGGGAGGGAAGAAGACAAAAAACGAAACAACACAAACACAAAAAGAAGAAAAA
>JBBMJY010000026.1:10255521-10314687 GCA_037833715.1 Toxotes lorentzi | reverse complement strand
ATGTTTTATATGCTGCATGTCCCTCTCCTCCTCTCCTCCATTCCCAGCTGTCCTATCTTCCTCCTTTTCCTCCTTTCTCCCAGCCCAGCCTTCGGCACGAGGGTCCCCCATATGAGCCAGGTTCTGCTCAAGGTTTCTTCCTGTTAAAAGGAAGTTTTCCTTGCCACTGTCACCTTCAGTGCTTGCTCTGGGTCTCTGTAAAGCGCCTTGAGACAATTTTGATTCTGGAAGGCGCTATATAAATAAAACTGAATTGAAAAATTTGCTCCATTTTGTTTCTTTAAAACAATAAAAATTCTTTAGTGTGATTTTAAACATTTCAAAATATTTACAGAGTAACAAAGTTCTGGTGTAAGTCTGAAAGACCAAAACAGAACACAGGAGTTAATGACCCATACTGTGTATGGTGAATTACCTACTGGAACTACAGTACAGTGGCCCCCTGACTTCCAGGCCTGATGGCATCTCTGAGTTTCTTTACATGGATACATGACACAAGAAGTTCCACATAGAAAAATATGCAGCAGAACAGGTTCTGTGCTGTGTGAAATCAACTCTAACAAATCTATACATTGCATTTCAAAATAAGCGATATTCTACTGATCCGGCCTTCAAGTACGTGGTTTTAGAAAGAGTTCATTACTATGGTAGAAAAGTTTACTTGGGTGTCTTTAGCTCAGAGGTGTGAACCTTTACTGCACAAAGCACAGAAGAAGAAGAAGCAGAAGAGGAGGAGGAGGTGTGCTTTTTCGTGATTCAAGTGTTGGAAGAGGTTATTGTGTGTAACCATTTGGATTTCCTTTTCTGCCAAGGCCAAGTCCAAGGCTAAAGTTCAGAAGCCTTTCACCAACACTTTTACAAATTTTCTAATTTAAAAGCACAATGGAAGAGGTAATTCTAAGGTGAAGGTAACATGAACAGAAAGATTTCAGCATCACCTCATGGATAGTCTTACATCCGACTGCCATTCTGTTTTTAACTTTTAGGAAAAAAAACACTTAAGGTTTCTATTTAACTTTCAGGCAAATATCAACACAGTGATTCATAATTCATCTTGAGGGACATGTGACATTTTGAAGTACTCAACTGTATTCAGTCAAGAGGAATCTCAAAACAGGGAGGTTTGGACAGCAGCATCCTTATATGTGGACTTACAGGGGGTAAAATAAAACTACCATAATGGCAGCTTTGTTGAAGTCATGCCATTGCCTTTAGCTCGCAAATATGGTTAAATACACATGTCTAAAAATACACATTTCTAAAAAAAAAAAAAAAAAAAAAAGATATTATTGCAACATGACAAATAGCTTTCTGGATGAGAAGGATACACAGAGAACTTGGAATCTTTAAATTAAAGTAAACAAAGGTGATTTTCCAATGGCAGCGTAGCTAAAATGTAAAAAAACAAAAACAAAAAAATCTTTTTTTTTTAATCTATGCTTTTTTTTATTTTTATTTTTTTTTAAATCTAAGGGTAAACCTAAAGCCATTAAAATTCTCCACACACTCAAGCTGAACATAATAATTTGCAGTCCTGCATGAAGCCAGGATAAATGCAAAAAGGTGGTGATACAAATTATATAAAGGAGGTATAGAAAGAGTCTCAATAATTTTTATATTCTCTTAGGGTCTCTTATTGCCGAGTCTCTTAAAAACACTGACAGCCTTAACGTCCATCTGGGCACCCACGGACTCTCCTCCTCCTCCGGCCGGATCGCTGCTGCTGACCTTGGAGCTTGCTATGGTCTGTCTCTCCAGGATTCTGGGCCTGGTGCTGGTCACTCTGTTGTCTTGTGTGTCAGCGGGTGTGGGCGAAACAGCTGTGTTTGAGTGTGTGGCAGGGAGCTTGCCCAGTCTATGAAGCACACTGATCTTGGCAGGAGGGAGGCCGTTAGGGGTAGAAGAGGAGGAGGTGGGAGTGTCAGAGGGAGGTGATTTGAATTTTCCTCCCAGGCGGCGCAGGGTGGTCGGGGCAGGTTTTGTGGCTGGTTCTTTCTTCTGGGAGGGAGGGGGTTTCTTGAGGACGCCAGCATACTGGAGGACGGAGCCCTCTCCGTCGCTGTCGTCCTGGTCATCTACATCCATGTTTCCTGCCTTCGGCCTGCCTTCAACTACATTCCCTTGGTCCAGGCGACTGAACACACCGGTGGGCTGCCAAAACATGAGCATTAAGAGCACAGAACTTATTTTTATAATACACAGTGAGCTATTAAGGTAAACTGACAGGCCTCACCTTGTTACTGCTTGTTGTTGTGTCTGCCTTTGATTCAGCCCCAAGTCTTGCAAATACAGAGGTGCGTTTCAAACCTTGTAAAGGAATGGAGGAATAGGTAATGAGAATGATTTACACAAAAACTCATGTGACAGCTTGACTGTGATGAGCCTGGTTCCTGTTCTAAGAAATCATTAACAAAGGACACGTAATTCACAAAATTTCACATCGTCCTGATCACACCAGAAGATAGAAACTGAAGAAAAATCTTATCATCGCTACTTTTGTGTTTGCCAACAGTATATTAGGACAAAACTGCTGAGAGTGCTGTAGTGTGCAACAGTCTCTTACTTTAACATTTAACATGTTTCTTTGAGGTTTTATTAAAATGGGTTCTAAATGTATCTGATGTAACAGTTAGTAGCTTTAGTGTCGTACTAGTTCACAAGATCTACCCTTACTGTGAAGTCGTCAAATGAATGATTTATTTCCACAAGCTTAAGTTGCAGTTCTAATTGAATAAGTTGCCAAACTTAGATCAATATAAGGGCAAAATCATAAAAAAGCAGTGTATCATTTATGTATCATATGTACAGTTTACAGTGTTAAAAAAATATATTTCAGAGACAGAGCCCACTTGAGAATTCATGCTATGGAAAGAAAAGACCACAGTGAGAGATTTTAGGGTTGGCTAAAATCTACTTGATATGAGAAAACAAGAGTTTTCTCATATCAAAAGGAAAAAACAAGCATAGTTTGACGAAGGGAGTGACTGTTGGTGCAGTCAGCAGCATTAGTGAGAGAAGGGATTAAACTGTGACAGAAATTAATGAAGGTTAAACATGCTCTGTTCATCAACCCTTAGTCACCCGCTTCAGTTTTAGCACGAAAGAGGCTGTTTAGTATTGATTAGCTGTTGTGAGAAACAGCCTCAAGCCTCGAGGCCACTGGGTCAGGCCTATCTTACCTTTCTTGGCCTGCTGGGCCAGGATGCGGCGTGTACGAGGCGTGGTGCCTTTCGGCATGTTGATGATGTACTTGCCTTCCATCTCAGCTGTCACTCGCCGGCGCTTGACTGCTGGCAAACCGTTCCCCTCATCGGCTGGCTGACTTACAACTGACAAACAAAGTGTTGGGTCCACAGGGATTAAACGGGGGTGAAAAAACAAAAAACAGGACATGTGGCTCCAGAGGGAAAGGAAATAACAGGGTTAATGGGGTAAAAGGTATAATATCTACCTGCTTTGCCACTCTTGTTTGACTGCATGTTGGACACTGTGACGGAGAGTCGGTTGTCATGGCTCAAAGCGTTGGCAATCATACGAGTGGCAGCTGAGAAAAAGACAGAAACATTCTTAAGTATGTGTTACTTAGCTTGTTTCCCATAAAACTCTTCATGTTCTGTACCCAAGACCAGATCAGAGGACAGCTGGGCTTCGCAGTTGTCTTCTGAAATGCGTGAAACCTTTCCAGACATGCCAAAATTAAAAGTGTACATAAAAGAACATGTTGTGAAGAACGGAAGTAGGGCCAACAAACTAAGTGATGCATTGTGTCGTGGTAACATTAGATTAGGCTGATTTACTTTCATAATATACAATATGTGAAGTATTATTAATACCTGAATATCTGACGTGTATAGTTTAGCTCCTCTTAGGCCATCTCTCCAAACACGATCAGGAGAGAAGATCTCTCAGTGTGTTTTTTCGAATCCAACATTTTCTGTTCTGTTGTTGTATGACAAGTGTGACACTAATGTTTTTAATGCAGCACAGTCTTTAACTGATGATACTGACCAAAGAACAGAGGTACGTAATCAGTCTGCAGAATTTCAGTGAAAAAAAAATGTATCACTGGGGAGTCAGACTCCCCCAAAACCTATCCCTTGTATTAATACTCAAGGTTTACTGCTGCTGGTGGTGTGGCAGCACATATTCTGGGTTCTTTTATTTTTACAATCTCTCTTTTTCACAGCCTGTCGGTTAATGTCCCCTGTTCATCATATGTTCCACCACACAGACTCATTAATACTAATGAGTCTGTGTGCTTAAATGGGAAAAAATCTACTTAATGCATACTGTACATTTAATAAAAACATTAATAAATGGCACTGGTGTTTCAAAAGTTGTGGTCTAGACCTTTAATAATCTATGTGGCAGCAAAATACCCCACATGAACAACAACCTTAGCAGCTCAATCACATCCACTTGCCCCAGTTCTGAATCATGGCAGATACCATGAGTGGCTCGGCCTTTGCCTGCTTAATTACTGCAGACATACTGTATTATGATACAATGTGTGATTCACATTGCTTCTGGCTGGGCTGATTTATGGGTCACACTGCTTGGTCACTCCAGTAAAGCTATGCAGTAAGTTGGGGGGATTTATTTATCATTTATTTATGGACACACAACAAACAAGCCAAGGAAAAGAAAAATGTTTTGTATAAATTGGAAACAACAGAAAATGTGTGTTTTACCTCTGATAATTCTGGTCTTCCATTGCTTTAGATTGAACACTTAGTCACATGACATGCAACTAATGGTAAATCCAATTTTATCATAGTTATACACGTACACTTCCACGAGTGTACAGGAAAACTTATTTGGATAAAAGATTAATGTGTAGGAAGGCCCATGTGTGTTCTTGCTGATGTCCCACAGCAATCACAGTCTAATTAACACAAGATTTTTTTAGCCTTCACAACAGCAAAACTTCAATCAGAAGTCAGTTAATGGCATTTTAATCACAGCCCACATAATGAAATAGAAAAGTAAAATATTGTTACTTACGAGTATTGGCAGTTCTTCTGAGCTCAGCTTGCACACTTGTCTGTCCTGAGGAGATGGCTTCTGTGGCCATTTTGAACATGTCCTGACGAAGGGAGGGCAGGAACACACATTAAGGTTTATGTTAAATTTGCAGTCTACAGTAACGTCATTGACCAGAAGGCAGTGAATTTGATCCATCTTTGCCCATTACTGCATTCATCTACAGAAGACATTGGTCTGTGAAGAATTCCTCATTGTTCTTGTTGGTACATAAACACTATATTTTGTCCAGATTTTTTACTGTTGCATTTTTCTACTACTTGAAACAAAACTTTAAGAAGGTGAAGTGCTCTGGTGCCTGGTATCACATTAGTAACAGACTATATAAATGTCAGTTTATTTAAGAGGACATTTGTGTTTGCAGCTGAGGATAGTTTTTGAGGTGGTGGTTCACATTTAGACCTTCCACCCTCTGTAACACAATCATAATTTCAATCCCAAATTTTAAAGCCATCCTAAAGTGTATGTCCAAAAAGATTAAGATGATATTTAAAACTTATACAATACTTTTATGTTTTTGTTTGCACATGCTCATTCAAATTAAAATGTTGGCCGTAACCGAGTTGACATCAAAACCTTAAGTGTGATCTCACCTGCCTGTACACCTGCTTGGCATGTTTAAGAATGGCGATGATATCACCAATGACTGTAATACCGAGGTCCATTATGATGTCTTTACTGAGGTCCATCAGCATGTTCTTCTGGATCCTGTAGTGGCACAAACAAACAGAAAATAAATGTGGTCTCAGTATCAGGGGTTGAACAGTACTGCAGGGTTGAATGTAAGACTTTGAAAGACCTTTTTTAAAACCACACAGAATCCAAGTCCACTTTGCTACACTACAGTACAATGGAACGTAGGGACAATATGGGCTTGACTTATTTATTTTTATATCACGTTTCGGGTACTTTCAAGCAGCAAATAACCCGACAAATTCTTTTTATTTCTAATAACATATATAAGCTTATTCATCTTGAGCATCATGAGATGAAGAGCCCCCTGGCTACTGTAGCTAGCAGTGGTGACAGCATTGGCTACAGGTCTGATGGTGCAACTTAAACTCCACCAAAAGGTGTACAATGTCTCCTAATTGCCCACAACCATTTACAAAAACATTTTATAACTAACACTACTATCTACAGCAAACAGGAGAAAATATTTAAGACTTTTTAATATCTCCTATGACCTTATTTTGAGAAATCTAAACTCGTTGCTTGTTAAGACTTTTTACAAGCTGTACTACAGAGTAAATCAGGCCTATGAAACACGGGCTTTAGGTTACCTGTTGTCCACAAAGGAGACTGCATAAGTGACAGCAAGACCGGCTGGGATCCCTGCATCCTTAAAAAACTGAATCCACTCTGAGGTGGCTTCAGAGGAAAAAAAAGAAAGGCTTTTAACAATAACACAACACAATCAATATTTATGATTCATTTAATTTAATAAAATCTTGTAACGCATTACTCCTTGTAACCCATTTGCTGCTTAATTTCAAAATGAGTTCTTAGATTATTCATTGTTTTGTCTACAGTGTTGGAAAATGTCCATCACAATCCCTTAACCCTTAGATGTATATCCAGTTTAGTCTAACCATCAGTCCAAAACTTCAAAGTGCTCAATTCACAATGACATAAAACAGTGAAAAGCAGAAAATGCACACATGAAAGGCTGAAACCACCATACAACAGCCTTTATGTTTTACACATGACATACATGACATTCCCTCAGAACCCTCTTTTATCAGATCACTCTTTAATAACACAGCATCTGGGAAAAAAATTAACTACTGTAGATCTTTGTCTAATAATGCTGTTACCAAATATAAGGAAGTTATTCCATCTTTATTAACTCCATTGCCTGGGTGCCAGTTTTACAGAGGACAGTGACCTAAACTTTACTCCAGCAGATATAGACTATCTAGTTGATAGTATTGCAGCTTCATTACATACAACCCTGGACTCTGTTGCCCCTCTGAAAAAGGAGGTCATAAACCAGAGGAAGCTAGCTCCACGGTATGATTCGCAAATGCATACTTTTAAGCAGATATCACAAAAGCTGGAAAGGAAGTGGCTATCCACTAACTTAGAAGAATTCCGCCTACCCTGGAAAGACAGCTTCATAACATAAAAAAACCCTTGTAAGGCAAGAACCGCCTACTATTCATCATTAATAGAGGAAAACAAGAACAACCCTAGGTTTTTTTTCAGCACTGTAGCCAGGCTGACAAAGAGTCATAGCTCTGTCGAACCATGTCTGGTGCATACTACAGTGGGAGAGAGGCCTAGCACAAAAAGCCAGTGGGAGATGTAAAGCCGAGGAGACAGCAGCATGCTGAGGTCTAACACATGCTGACCATGGCCAGCTGGAGGTTATTTATAACACCAATTATGAAACGTCTTGTGCTTGGAGTATCAGATACAGCACAACAGCTGCCAGAACAATGGTTCTGTCAAACATGCTCTCACTGCTACTGAAGAACTCATAGTTACACAGACATGATGTTCACGTGCTGGCTAAATTCTCATTTGGCAATTTGATTCCTTTACAGAACCACAAACATTTAGAGCAGCAAATAATGATTTTTATCATTAAAAAATAATGATGTGCCACTTTTTGGATAATAAATAAATAAGTCTTCCCAGTTTCTCAGAGTCCAAGGTGATGGCATCTCATGTCTTGTTTTGTCGCAAGCATACTCAGTTTCAATCTCAGTAAAATTTTAAACAGTGAAAAGGGAGAAAGTCCTCATATCTGAGAAGCAGAAATAGAAGATTCTGAAGCGTTCTAGCTTGAAAAATGCCTTTAACTATGAATCGACTAGCACAATAGCAATGGATTCTTTTTCTGATGATCAACTCATCGACGTTGCATCTCTAACATGGCCAAACATGTTCTATAAAAAGGTAAACACCAATGATTAGTCACTAGGCAGAAAACTCACAAGTAGTTCTTTTGACAACTGAATAATAATTTCGGCATTTTTTAAATAAAGCCAGATTACAGGTTTAACACTATGAAACGGGTGTGAAGCTGAATTACAAACGTGATTCAGCTAACAGCAGCTAACAATGCTGGTTAGCTTCTGGTAGCACAAGAGCGTGATTTTAACCGATTCAAATACTAAAAACTGCCGACACAGTTCTCCCGTGACTGTTTTATTACTAAAATTAAAACAATTGTGTTACGAATCGATGCGGTCTCCATAGCTCAGAGTGAAACGCTGAAGTAATTCGAGTGTTAAGGTCAGCTAACCGGGCCTTTATGCTCTTACCTGTAGTCACGGACGCCATGTTGGATACAAGCGGTATTGTCCGCTTCCGTGACGCAACTTCCGCCAGGGGTGTTTTCACTTGTGAACGGTAGAGAGCGACACAGACCGATCACTTTTATTCCTCATTCTGAGTGTTTGAACCACAAAAGAGCATTTTATCAGCCAGTCTGGGTCCTTGATTACTCTGTCTTGCCTTTCTAAAAGGGAGGCTGTATTATCATTCTAACTGAAGGGTTTCTTCTGGTCTATATGAAACTCCTATGTATAGTGAGGTTCAATAAGAGCACATTTTTTTCCATCAGGACCCCTGAGGCAATTAATTCACCTATGCCTGCAATAAATATTAATTTGACCACTGGGAAAATGAAGCTAGCTCAATACATTACCACATAACCTATTTTCACTTAATAAAGTTGACATGGCAACCTTGTTAGCAAACAGTAGCCTGTTAACACATCCAGCAGATATAGAGCAACAATCACAATGTGGAGGAATGTGAGTCTAATATTCACTGTGTTTTGGTCTCTGCCAACACCTGAGGGAAATATCTGGTTCATTAGCCTCTAGATGGTCCGCCATGTTCACCAGATAGTTCCAAACTTTGTCTGCCTGTTTATTGCTGGACAGGTCGCTCGCTGTGATTGAATGAAAACAGTTAAGTGCGAGCTGTAAAATCTAAACAATGAGGTAAAAGCCACTATAAAGTTCTGTAGAGCTGGAGGGATCTGTCGAGTTAAGTGGGTTCATGACAATGAGTTCTTTCCATACAATTAGTCATATGATCCATTGTTAAAATATAATCTTTTGCATATAGTTTGGGGAATATTTTTCTGGGTTGCTCCCTGCTTTGATTTTGCAGCTTTGAATAAAAAAAAAAAATCATTTGTTGTTTAGGGCTTTTAATGCTACATATAACATCTGTCTAACATTTACATTTTGAGAGCTTAAAGAATAAGTCTATGAATCAGCTGGTCATCTGACAGAGAATTAACTGATTGCTTTAATCAGTTTGTTTCAGTCATTTTTTATGCAAAAATGCCAAATGTTCTCTGGTTCCAACCTGTCATCTGTGAGGCTTTGCTGCCTTTCCCTGTTTTATATAGCCCGGTTAGCTTAGTAGGGTTTGAGCCCCACTCCGGGCAGCACCGCCTCCCATGGGCCCACCACCCATGGGAGGTGCCGTAGGACTTCGGTGCATTGTGAACTGGGCAGCAGTCGCCCCCGCAACCTGGGCCCGGACCCAGATAAGCAGCAGGTGATGACATTAAAAGATCATGAAAACAATACAAATAATAAAATGCACACAGAAGCATCATCACATTTCAGGTGCAGGGTCATGTCCTGCAGTTTCTACTCAAGTTAAGAAGGTGTTACAAAAAAAAACAAAAAACAAAAAAAACACACATGCCAAAAATTATGCACAGGTCAAAGAGCTCAGTGAAGGTTAAGCAAAAGTGAGAGACATGTACCTCATAATATGCTGTTTATTTATGTAATTTCTTCACAAATTGGAAATGAATAGCATTTGGTCAAACCAAATAAACCGTTAAAGGAGACAGCCCACCCAGCTTTTTCCGTCTAGAAATTGAGAGAGAGAGAGAGAGAAAAAAAACTTTATCATGTAAACATTTATAGGAGAGCAAAAAGGGCCAGAAGCTGAAATATGGACACAGGAGATCAGAGAGAAGGGACTGCAAAAGTGACATGGCAAATATGTCACACACTTTGGTCCTCTTCAGGAATAAAAATCAATGGGAAAAAAAAATGAAATTATAAAAATAATTAAACAGTATTTTATAGTGAAAACCAGTAAGTTATGTTAAATATTATGCAATGAAAAAATAGATGATTTGATATCTCTGAACACCTTTAAGAACTAGTTATGTAATCATAGATGACATCTGTCATTTACGTCTGACAATGTCCCATCTAGAACAAGTTTCTTTAGTCCTTTCACTGCTCTAACCTCAAAATATATCAAATCATATGTCCCCTGTTTCCAAACGTGACAAAATTACAACCTTTGCCCCCAGAAAAAGAAACATACTGTAAATTGCTGCTGCTGCAAAAAAAGGAATCATTTGTAATAAACATAGTGACTTTTAGAAATGTAAATGGAACCTTGCTAGTCGTCGATAAATGAAAGAAATATATATATATATTGGATAAATTGTAACAGTTTCTTCATGGAGATTGTCTCAAAACTAAATGTTGCAATAAGTATTGAGGAAAACTTTTAATATTGTAACAAAAATTGATAATTAAAGCAATACATCATCACACTTGACATATAGTAGCAGTCAGTTTGAGAACTGCACGATTTGCTACATTATGTTTATCCAAGAGGATAATAAGTATTGCATGTCATACCAGTATATGAAATCCAACCATATGGGACTTGTGGAAAAATAGAAATACATAGCAACATTCACCTCATCATAGAAAAATAGGAAAGCTCTTGTTCAATTAATGCTACTGTAGCCATTGTACAGTACAGTTAGGTGCAGACAGTTTCTGTCTTATAACTGTAAGCTAAATATTTCTCCTTTTCTTTCTCTGTCACCTTTTCCAATTCATTAGCCGCTCAGTTGTGATTGTAACCTTACAGAAAAAAAAGATTTAAAGCAATTTCAGAAAACTTCAATTAAATCCAAGGCAAAGGAATTAGATGAAAGAATGAGTCTAATGCGGTGATAAGGAAATGTGGAGTGCAGGTACAGTACAAGGGCCCTCTGAGATCTGTTTATCACACTTAAAGACATAGCAGGCAATTGATATTGAGCTATGATGAAATCACAGAGTAATTACTGGGCTCTCAGTGCTGTGGGAAATTCACTACGTTATTGGCTTCCTTTCAGAATGAAACGTTCTAACGAGACAAGCAACGTGTTCATTTGTCTGGAGCCTCTCCAACAGCCTCTGCATAACCTTTCACCATACAATGTGAAACTGCCTCGTCATTATAGTATACTATGAGTAGCACCACAAAAATCTATGTACATGAGAACTATTGAATATGTTTTATGCTTATTCTCACACCAGAACATATTCTCATCACATTTGCATTTGGAGAGAAATCAAAAGGCATCTCCAACATCTGTACAAATACAGTCCTTATTCAACATTTAAAAAATGAGGTCTGCCCATTTTCCGACCACCAAGAGCCACATTTGAACAAAGATTTATAGCATTAATCTAGCCATTGCTTTGAGTAAACATGTTTATTTATGTAAAATAAAGCTTCTTATCCAGCAAATACAATCACAATTTTTTTTGTAAACTCAATTAGACAACATATTTGCTTGAGTACAACAATGGAGTAACTTTAACATGATAATGTTCATATCAAGGCTAAAGCTGCAGTTATCCTTCAAAACACACATTTGAGTTTGGAAATAACAATGTTGTCGAGTGATATGTTTATACTGGACAGAAATGCATACTGCGTATGAAATACTTTGTCCTTAAATGAAACAGTTTAGTCATCATGTTATAGTCTGAACACTTTTAATACGTGTATTAACATTCAATCACACTATTTTTTTTTTCTTTTCCTCCTTTTGCATCTGCTAAGGATCAAGTGGCATTAAGGTGTCAGTAGCTTTGGGACAGACCTCACAGAGAAAAACAAACAAAACAAAGGCGTTACCACAACCTTTTAACATCATAATTATAAACATACATTTAATGTAACTGGATAGTGCTTTATATTGTTTATAAAACATAAATACACATTAACAGAGGCAGTGACATCGTGCTTCATGTTGAGGGACAGGGCAGTACTTTAAATTTATATAGATTTTTTTTTTGTTCCTTTAGAAAAATATTCATTTTAAAACTAAACCTCAGTAACATTTTATCTTGTTCTTCATTGACAAAAATATCCCATTTAGATTTGCAGACATTCATACTTTACAATCATGGTACATACACTTATATATACATGTTACCTGTATATATGTATATGCATATAGACTTATAATTAGATTTTTTTTGTAGTGCACAACATGCCTCTGAAGTTGCCAAATGAAAATACAATACAATAATGAAACAATAGTTACAATGCAATAATAATAGTAACAGTTATGAAGAAATCTCCTGATTAAAAAAAAACGGAACACAAAGTAAAAAAACAAAACAAAACAAAACAAGAAATGGCAACAGTACAAGAGAAAGCAGAGGTCATTGCAAAACAATCAAACGCACAAACAAACATAAACATAAAATATATAACAATTCTCACTGAAACATACAGGAAAAAACAAATTGTACAAATTCACAGGCAAAGAAAGGACGCTCACTCCACAACATCAGCCCACGTGTTATCCCCTTTTGTTTCCAGGTCTTGCTTTGTGCTCACTCGCCACATCAACCTCAATAAAGAAAGAAATAAACGGGCCAGGTGCCTCAGAGTGGACGCACTCACAATAAAATGCACCCCCACCTCGTCTCCGCTGAGAGAGCAGGGGAGGTACAGAGACCACTGAGCCCAATGCTTAGAGGTTGTCTGAATCACTCAAAAAAAAAAAAAAAAAACGTCCCTCCTCTAAATAAAGGCATCGGTTCACATCTGATTGATTCTGAGCAAAACACGGAGCTGGTGCGATGCAACAAAACGTCTGTATCTTCAGTTCAGAGACTTGAAAGCGATGGTGCATGTAGGCCTAGGGTGATGAGGCTCTGCGGTATGGAGGTGTTTTTACTGAGGTCACCCTTCCACACAGTTGGCAAGAGCAGGATTTTCTTTCTTTCTTTTTTTGCTTTGTTTTTTAACATTTGGTTCCAAAAATCGATGGTTAGGATGGGAGTCGTCCTCTATCCATCACACTCTCCATTTGAGTCTGTCCAGCTCGCTTGCACTTCCTCCCTTCCAGCTAAAATCTCTCTCCATCCTCACTTTTAACCCGCCTCACAACATAAGATGTGTCTAATCTTCATCGCGTGCACATCTACAAATGGCTCAGCAGAAGACAGTGGCATCCGTCTTGCATTTTTGGGTTCATCAATTTTGCGTCTGTGTGCGTGTGTTAAAAGTATTTAGCTGCTGTTCACTGTAAGGATCCTCTTTGAGCAAAGCACTCCAAGATAAAGGTTCTTCTGCATTGGGGGAGAGGGGGGTTTGCGTCCATGTCCTTGTAAGAGAGGGTGCAAAAGGGCGTGTTAGTTGGGCCGGCATTCACTCAAGGTCCCAAGGGCTGGAGGGGGTCTTCGGGCTCTCGGGGGTTGAAGACTTCAGAGAGAGGGAGAAACACAGAGACAGAAGAGGAGAAAAAGAGATGGGTAGAGATGGGTCGCATGGCAGGTAGGCAGACGGCAGAGGATTTTTTTTTTTTTAACGAGAAAAGAAAGCACAAGATTTAGCGGAGGCTGTGATACTCAGATCCCCAACTTGTCAAGTCCAAGCAGCAAATGAAGAAGCAGAGGGAAGTCGAGCAGATGAAGGGTTAGAGGTGAGTGAGAGATCAGCAGTCTGTCTCCCACAAGAAAAAACCCTGAACAAAGTGTCCTTCGTCCCTATTTCAGATTTGCACAAATACATTCAGCAACAGGAAGAAGGGAGAAAGGAATGGAAGAGGATGAGAGCAAGAGCACTGGAAAAGGGGGCGACCGACAGAGGGAACAAGGTGGGGGCATTGGTGCTTGTTGGAGTGTAAAGTGAGCTTATGGTATCTTACTCAATGTACTGTACATGCAGAAGATTGACAATATTCACTGTGAATCAATCTATTAATTCAGAGCACTTAAAATTGGCAACTTGGACTTGCTTTAGTCACTCAGTTTTTATTCACTTATCTGGTCCAGTTGCAGGTATTCTGATAATACAAAACAATAATTTACTCATTGTTTAAGCTCAATATTAAGGGTTTGTATGGCTCTTAATTGGAATGCATTTCAAAATGTGTAAACTTTAACCCAATCAGATACAAATGATTGGTTGTTTTTTTTTTTTCCTCAATCTTTGAGATTGATTGGCACTGTGCATGTACTTTCCTCAGCCTCTACTTCCAGCCAGCATAATGTATGTGCGTGTTGATATGTGTGCGCATGTTTCTGTTGGTCAGTCAGAGAGCCAGCAGAGAAGGCGAGTTCAGGGAATCAGATGACTGCTCGCTACTGCTGTTCCGCTGGTTGGCACTGACCCCGCAGGCTCCCTCTGGGTAGGTGAACACAAATGAAGATGTGTATGAGGTGTTGTAGCTGCCAATGGCCGCATCGTCATGGTTACCACCACCACCACCACTGTCGCTGGCCATAAGGCACGGCCCGCCAGGTGCCGGCTCAGTTGAGCCATAGAAAGAACTAGAAAACTCTACCTCCTGCATTATCCCTGGCTGAGGCTGCTGCTGGACTTGCTGCTGCTGAACCGGAGGCTGGGGCTGTGTGGAGGCCGGGTGGGCTGTGTAGGCAGGAGGCAGATAGAAAGAGTCCTCCTTCACAGTCAAGCCCACAATGGAGACGGGAGGTTGTAGGGTCTGGGGAGGGAGCTGGGACTGGACTGGAGGGAGCTGCACTGAGCCCTGCTGAGGCTGGTCCTGGTATGGGATCTTACAGTTAGGCTGGTGGGCCACCAGGACAAACTCCAGGCGCTCCTTCTCCTTCTGCAGCTCCGAGATCTCAGCCTCCAGCTCTGCCTTCTCCTCCTCCAGTATGTCTGTCTCCTGTAGACAGGTACAGAGGATGACCGAAACAGGGGTAAGGAGACACGGGGGCAAAGGTGGGTGAAATGGGTAGAGGAGGGAAAAGGATGTACAGCAGAAAGAGAAAGGATAGGAGTATTAGTTACACCAAACTTCTACTTCAGTGTTGCGTCCTGCAGTTGGATATGTAAGGTGGCTTATATAAGATCTCCTTAATTAGGCCATAAACGCAGTAGGTACAATAGTCTGTCTTGATGACTGTAATTGTCTTTACTACAGCTAAACACCCCATAACCACAATCCTTTCTCTTATACATACACATGCAGACACTTATTAACATACTCTGCAACGCTGTGTGAGGTAAAGTAAGTCATATAATTATGATCATTACTCATTCTGGCAGCTATAACAGGGCCATGCTCACCGACTGCAGTCTGTCTGTGAGTTCTCGCCGGCGGTTTCTGCACTTGGCGGCAGCCAGCTTGTTTCTCTCACGACGAACACGCCTCTTCTCCTCCTCCTCAGGTGTTAGCTAGGATGAAGAGAAAAGACAAAATGGATTAGGGTAAAAGTTTTGTCTTTGGTCTTCGGAATGTAGTCATATTGTCCAAACAGCAGTGGTGGGCAAGGTGACCACACCAGCTGTGTCCTTTTTATGAAGAAAATGGAAAGTTTTACTGGTGGTATCTTTTATCTGGCAAATGAACAAATTTCCTAAATGACACCAATTATGCCAAGTTCTTGTTTGAGCCCTTCTTAGCCCTGAGGCCCCTTACATAGACCTTACCTTCTCTATTCTCATTTCCTTGTTTAGTAGGTTTTATGAGATGTTTTATGAGATGCCCCTGAAAGTGTTTGTGCACACCACTGCTTAACAGCAAAACAGTTGGATCAGATTCTGTGCTCGCCCATGTAAATGGTAAACTACTCGGTATGTGTAACATATGAGGGTCAACAAGCAAACCATTCAAGCACACACACTTACTAACACACCAACATCTCCATCTTCACTCACAGACTCGTCTCGTGCACGGCGGCTGCGGGTTCTGGACTGGCGAACGGGGCCCGGTGCTGGGCCTGGAGTATCTGAACTTGGAGGAGTGAATCCAGATCTTGAAGAATAACTAGGGCCTGGCATGTCATATGGATCAACCACTGGCTGGGTCATGGTTGTGGTGCCAGTGGACCCACTCTGTCCTGAGGCCTGGGAAGAGATGAGTGTCGGCTGCACCATCCACTGCAGGTCCTGACTGGTGGTGATGGCAGTGACAGTGGGTACAAACGAACCAGGCATCTCCCCTCCAACACTGGCTCCTAGCCCGCTGCCCACAATGCTCAAGCCAGCTCCTGCTGACGCACACTCCTGGGCATGAACAAGTAGAGTTTAACACACCATGTAAAACCACTGTAAGTCAGTAAACACATTTAGACAAAGAGAGGCAGAAATACAGAGAGGGACAAGGTTGTTCTTGCATAAATACAAATGTGCTGTATTGAAATTCTAATCAAGGTCCTGCTTTAAATTGTAAAATAGTTTACAACATACATGGCATGACATAACAATGTCATATATGCAAATTACTTTTTCAAAAACTATGAAAAATAGCTTTAGAATTTACAGGAAGTATACAAGCATTTAATAGATGATTTATAAGTCTATAATATAGACTCTCCAGTTAGGAGAAAGCAGCTGAAAAATACATTTAAATCATATCTGTATACCACGACACTATAGTGTGTTATCAACCATTTCTTAAAGGTTTAGATAGTGTTTATAAATGTAAAATGGGGGGACTTAAAGTGCCTCTTAACTCACTGTAAGTGTGATATAGCTTCAGTGGAGAGCTGGAACAAGTACAAACAGAATGTGATTTTTAAAAGTGTGGAAAAATGTGTATCTAACGATCTAAGAAGAGGGAAATAGTGGAAACAACGCAATTAGAGGTGTAAAGGAAAAAGTAACCGACACCGAGTCTTAATCTTGAATTCACTGGTTCACCGGTTTTGAATGTGTGTTACTTTGTTGCCATGTAGGATTAATAATAGCCTGCACATAAAAAGCCCAAATCTGTCGTTTGTCTCTTTTGTTTAATTTTAGAGCCGAGTAGAACAGTATCGACTTTCATTAATATTCATTCGAAAAGCGAGTTAGATACTGGGACAGGCGTCTCTGAAAACGGCCACCTCGACCAATCGTTTCTTTCAACCAGCGTCTCCCCCCTCCTTCTTCCTCCTCCCCCGTCACACCCCCGGTGTTCCCCTTGGCAACGCGACGTAGCACTCCAAAATAGAACGGGCAATCACGTCACGGCGAGGCCTGTGAGAGGAGAGCGGAGAGCGTGGAAGGAGGGGCGGAACGGCGCTTACGTACAACAGTTCCAGAACGCTGTCATCCGTTCTGCGGCGTGCTGTAAACCGAGCACGTTGTCAAAGCTTGAGAACCGCTACCGGGGTTACTGCAGGCAACACATAGAGTTGATTTTATACGGAATTGTTGGTATGCTTAGCGAAACTATTTATATCTGACTGCAGGAGCACAGTAGTACAAACTTAATGTCTTCCTACACGCGTTTTCCACAAACATCACCAGCTTCCAGTACAAAGGAAGAATAAGAAGTCCCATTAAAGGTCTATAAGAGTCTGAGTCATATACAATGTACAATTTCAGCGCTTTGTATATGGGTTCTATTTTCTTTTTTTAAATGATTATAGACACTTTCACGCAGATCTCAGATTAGGCTACACGCCGCCTATATTGGTGTATGGCACAATAATAGAACATATTAGACGGTAATGTTCCGTCATGACATAGCCTAAATGTCATAAACAAAACACACTGCGGGAGCTAAACTAGGCTACCACATACAAAATAGCATGCAATAATAGCATATGAAATTGAAAGCGTAAAATAACCCAATTTCTATATAAATTTCTTTATTAATATCTACAAAGTACGGAGCATACATAGAATATATGACAAGAGTTTATGAATCTGGAAACATGTTAGCAACAGCTCAAGCCCTATTTATCCTGTCAGCACAGATCTATCTGTGCGTAGGGGACCACAAGTCAAACCTGTTGCATGTATGAATGAATAAAGAAAGAAAGAAAGAAACAGACATAACATTTGCTACATGCATTATGCTGCCTTAGTAGTCGCTCAACTTTAACTTACCTGCGGAGCACTGGTGGTCGGCGGGCTCCCGAAGGAGTCCACGGAGGAAAGGCACTGGGACTCTATGGATGGAGACGAGCTTCCACGGGATCCGCTGTCGGGGTCGCCGGGGAACCCTTGGTACATCTCCCCGCAGGGACCGAGAGAGAACGCGACACCTGCAGTTACCGGAGAGAGCGCGATGTCACCTGCAGCGGCAGTGCAGCGGCACACAAGAAGATTACTAAAGGAGAGGTACTGTAGGGAGAGAATGACTGATGTTATAGGCAACGCGATTAACAAAACCCCACTGAAATGCGCTGATAGCGCCTAATGGTTTTAAAAGAATATTCTCTGGTAAAAGTTGTATAATCCCCACCAACAAGTACGCTACAGTGTTAAAGATGCGTGGTTATTTCGTGAAAGCAACATAAGCAGTTAAGGGTTAAGCATCCAATTTTACGCAAACGGACGGGCAGCGGTAGACAGATGTTTCTGACCTACTCCAAAGCGGTAACATTTTGAAGCAAATATTTATTTCAAATGTCGTCCACATAATGTCAGTATTGACTTACCGTTGCTGATCTTCTTGTTATTCCCCGGTGAGATGCTTTTGGTTTCTTTCCAAAAAAGTTGCATGAAGAAGCTTAATCCAGTTCCCCGCGTTAAGGGGGAAAGTGTTCCAATTCAATCTGTATACAAGTCCTCTCCTTTAGCTTTAAATCCTCGGAGCGCTTCCTTTACACGCTCTTCAAATATTCGTTTATACATCCATAAAGTCCGTTCACGGCACGCCGGAGGACGTTAGCTAGTATTACGGTGCACAGTAGCAGATCTTGTCTTATGAATGAATCCATCCTCCTCGAGTACAAACAAGGCATTTCTATCTAGCGTCTAAGTCCCGCCTCGGAGTTCCGCTGATGACGTACATGCCCATATTTGTGCCTTGGTGTTGTGTTTGGTATCCTTGGTGACGTTGAGGGATTCCCTCTCCCACGAAATGGACCAGAAGCTCACCTCGGATAATAATAGATGTTTTTTTTATACTACCATAGGCTCGAGATATTTCTCATCGTCTGACAATTTCTGAGAGGAAATTTCATGAAACTTCAGAGTGATAAATATGGAAAATATCTATTTAGGACTATCTATAGGCGTTTATCTGGATTGGAACATTTTTGGGTCACGGCTACGTCAAGAGAAGACATTATAATATTCCTATAATATGTACAGTCCTATCTGTAAGCATTTGGGGAGTGTTGTTGCGTTCATTCAACTGAAATCAACGGCACATAGATGGTCTTAAACATAATCTTTAGTTATTATAGCCTATATAAACAGAAAACAATTTTCTACAACTTATTTTCTCTTGTTAGTCTAGTATCTAACATCATGTACATCTTCTGGAAAACATCAGAAGGGATACAATGGCCTATTTATGCAACACCCAGCGGTCTAGGTCATGCCAGGACGGAATCCCGTCAGACATGCAAGGGAAATCCTGCTGAAAAGTTTCTCAGGACACGCCCTCGGGAGTCCTCTGAGCTTCAGTGCTTAGGGTCTAATGGGAGGAAAGCCTCATTTTCATCGGTGTCTGAACACTCCATAAACCTGCAGTCAGGCACGGTGTCAAGTATAGAGTTACTGCGAGTTGAGAAATACCCTCAACCCGTATACAATATCTCGAATCCACCCAATCGTTCAGTTGGATTTACACATTTAGACTATGGATTTGAGTGGAGGCAGTACTGTGTCACAAAGGACACCGAGCAGCAACAGCAGCCCCATTCAGCCCTCCACAAAAACATAAACTGGTAAACTGAAGTGTGATTCTGACATGGACAGTGGGCAGCAGTGACGGAAATCGGCGCCTGTCATTACAAACATCACCGAGCAGAAAGTGATTCACTAATATAGCCTACATGCGGCCACCAGTGGGAATGTGGCAGGTGGGAGGTTGGCTTTAGTTGGGGGGTTGCTCCGCAGGCTAAATGCGGGAAGACCGGGTGGCAAGTCATGAATGAAAATCTTAAATTCAAGGCCTACGTTTTCTGGTTGTGATGTCAAACAATGTCACGGGGCGGACATGCTGCTGTGTAAGGGCTACAGCTACAGCCGATGTGTGAAAAGGCGTGAGCAAAAGGGGAAGAGCTGGGGATAACAAGTTATTAGTCAGCGCTACAACAACGTCAGAGACGAGGATCAACGGAGGACGTTGTGTCCCATCCGGGCTGCCGTTACCGGTGCTGTGCAGCTGAACCGGGATGACTAACTCCGTCTATACAAGTTGTTCATGATGGAGAATTACTGAGGTGAATGGCTGATAACGCAGGCGAACAGCCTACATTCACGGGAAAAATAACCAGAATAAGCGATAACAGCAGGACTTGACGATGTGGGGGCAATAAGTCACGGAGACAACTACTAATACTGACTATTTTATTAATGCTGGTAAATGTATTAGACTTCGTAGGCAACAAAATACGACATGTTTCCCTTCTTAGTCGTGTTCAAAATATCACAAGTAACCGGTATTACCACATTAAAGGGAGATATTTAGGTAAAAACAAGCGGCCGGGACCATGTGATATCCACGGGTCTGATGCGTCTGTGTAGCGTTCTGTCACCAAGGATACGCCGTTGCCTCTGACGCAAGGACGTATAAATTTGGTCTTTTTTGTTATGCCGCCTAGCAACCGGTTTCCGCGGTAACCGGCTGTGAGTGACAGACAGCACCAGCACACAATATGGCTTCCGGATTCTTTCTGTGCAGAGAACAGCAGCAACCTCGACTGTGCTACAGCGATTATTGTGGTGGATTTTTTACCGTCAGCAGCTTTTGATTTGCACCGTGTGTAACGCCAGGCAGATACAAGGAAAGACAAAGTGACGTTGTTAACGTTTGCCAACGTCGCATTTTGTCCCGTGGCCTTATCGTAACCTGTAATATGCAAAAATACGCTCGCTTCGGAAAGCGCAATACACACATATATGCATCTCGTTGTTAGTCAGTGTTGTTCTTATGTAGGTAACAAGCGGAACCCAGGCAAACAGATGTACTGTCAGAAAACACAAATAAATGAGCCTTTTCATGGACACGTGGCTACAGCAGCTGATATTTTATAGAAAACTACATATCTTCTGAATTAATTCTGCAGATTTTTTTTTCAGACATCCTTTGCTGCATTTAATTTGATACAAATGTATAAAAATGTAAACGTATAAATGTATATTATTTCCTAAGGACAATCCACTCATACTTTCAGGGAACCCTTGGTAGGCTACATGTAATAAATGATAATAAACAATTAAACAATAAGACACTTAAAATGTATCCAAACCTTGTGACAGTTTGTCAATCTTGTGTCCAGGTTTTATTTTATATTTGAAATAGGGCTAACTAAGGATTATTTGATTATTGATTAATCTGCGGAATATTTTAGTGAATAAATCACTTTGTTTCTAATATGACAGAAAATAGTGAAAATCCCAATAGTGCTTCCCACAGTTCAAGGTAACTACCAACTACCCCAATGCAAAACCACAAGTTATTCACTTTCTAATGACATTTTAAAAAAAAAAAAAAAAAAAAGCAGAAAAACATCAGATTGGAGATTCTGAAACCAGGAAATGTTCATGTTAAAACATGACTAACACAGATTATTAAATTGTTGCAGCTCTAATGTGAGGTAAATTGAAAGTTGTGGATATTGCACCTCATGAGTGAATTAGTGTTAAAGCTTGTCTCTTTATGAGCTATATATACCTAAATCACTCTGCTATGGCTTCATTTAGAGAGTGGTGTAACCACATTATGGAGTTTAAATGAGAATCTAAAGTATTTTGTTCCTTGAAAGTTTGTTTGCTTACAGCTTTTGGTGGTCTAGACTCCAGCCGAGCCAGGTAAAAAATAGATGCAGTGTTGTCTAAGACCTTGATGTGCTTTGTTTTGCTTCCCCCTGTCTCTTAGTGTATTTTCGGGAAGCCACTAACTTGCACTGTGCTCATGAGGCCAGCCCCTGTTTCCTTTTGGAAGGCGGGCCATGTTTGCCTGGTCTTCCTGCCCAAAATATTTGTTACCAAGCAACGGTTAGGCCTGTCCCACTTCAGATTGGTGTTGTTTACACCCCTTCTGGCTCCATATCCCAACAACATTGCATAACTCTCACAGGCTTTCCCCACCTCACTGAGAGAAATTTGATCGGTCTGCTCTCTCCAGCCAACCAGACTGTCTCATACCATAGTTTTTCCTTCAGCCACTCAACAGTTTCCTTCTGCCTTTGTCTGCTGTATTCACTCAGAACTGAGCAACAAAACTGAAACTGAGTTTAAGATTGTTTATGAAAAAAAGCTATGCTTGACTGTACTTTCAGGTGAGCCTTTGGCTAAAAATCCCTGAAACTTATTGTTACATGATCTGTTAGGTGGGGGTTCAGGTCTGCCCCTCTAAAAGTTTAATAACACATCTATTCTCGTCTTAATCCAGTAATTCTTTCTTGGCAAAGTCGAAGGCCTTCCTGCACTCCTATGTAAACATGGCTCATGTACAGTGTATTAACTGAAATAGTTGAGCTGAAATTAAAAAATGTGAAGCCCTACATTTATTGATATTTCAGTTGAGACCGAGTTATGAACTTTTGAACTTGGGATATCCTTTATTCCTTTTCTTTTATTTGTAAATCTGCCTTTTTTTATTTAAAAGTTAATAGATATTCAGTTATTATTGCAGTCCCATTTGAGTTGTGAATGGGACTTTAAATACATTTATAATGCCTCAATATAAACATCAAGTGGACATTGCCTGTATGATTTCATTACAGCGGCCCTTCAGTTTGAGAATATTAGATTTCTTTTGGATCTGAGTCAGATACAGAATGTGCTTTAGATTTTTTTTTCATGTTATTTTGAACATCCCTCTATTTTTGACTTGCATACTAGCTCATGTAGTCTTTGAGTGATAGTATGAAAGGAAAAATACGTGCCACGTCTGACCTTTGTCTCCCCCATTTTGTGAGCGATAAATGTAAAAGTGCAGTACTGCAGAATTGTAAAACCAGTATACAGCTCTCTAGCTTTCCTTCAGGGCAGATTGCATGCAGTTTCTCCAGTTTTCTGTCTTACAGCTGACTCTGTGTTTTGTAGTTATACCACAAACCAGGAGGGGAGCTGAGAAACTGCCTTCTTTTTTTTGTTAGAGACAAAGAACAAACACACCGCCTCGATATTAACCTCCACCCTCTCCTGATTCCCTCTAGTGTTGATAGTATTGTTCAGACACAGATTCTGGTAGTATCTGATTTGTGTTACTTATGTTTGCAGGGTAAATTTGCTTTGTATCAGTTAAAATTGGACATAATGTTACTGAGAATTATATTATTGTGGGGTTGTGCTTGTGAATGACAATATATCTGATCCATTCATTTTCTGGTGCGTGTCTGGTCACATATAACCTCTGGGCAGTACGCTAGGCAAGAAACGTAACCCAGGAAAACTCCACAGCCATTTTCTTAATTTCAAATCACTCCTTTTGATGCAAAGGTGCAGAGTGTCATCTTGTCCAAGAGGGTGAGCCCAGACAACCTAAGCTAACTCATTTTATCTATCTAACTTTCTCACATCTCACTGATACCAAAATTCATAGTGAGTCAACCACACAACCATCATACAGATATGAGGCTAGACAATCAAAAATCAAGTGACAAGTAGTGATAATAAAAACAATTACAAGAGTTGTAAAAGACATTAGAGCGTAAAGCTTTAAAATCTCTGAGGGAAATGAAAGAATCTAGCTTGAGGCAAGTTTGCAGTTCATACCCTATAAAAGGTGAATAGGACCTGAAATCATGACACTGGATCATATGGGACAGCATTGGAGTTACTGGATCATGTACTCTGGTTACAAGCTTTAAATGAAAAAAGGATATGAGAAAGATACAAGGTACTGTGAACGGTTTAACAAGAGTTTTTAGTCCCTTGTGTACTCTAGCTAATCCTTTTAGGCACTGCCCAGACCTTGTGACTGTAAGTTAGGATTGTAACATTCATAAATTCATTAAAAAAAATGAGATTTCTCTCCCAGCCTCAGTTTCCCTTTCACCATGATGGTCCAATAAAACAGTCCTGCTACCCCATTCTCCCACAGACTCCACTGGACCTCTCAGTGGACAGCCAAACAAAGCTCATGTTGACTGAATGGGAAAATTCCCATGACCCTTTTAGTGTCTGTGATTGTGAAGAGCCTGTTACATTGTTTACACTTGTGACTTTCCAGTTTTTCTTGTTCCCTGCTTCAGTACACAGCTCCGCTGCACCTCACTTTTACCCTGTTTATGTTAATGTGCTTGTGTTTATATGGCGTAATACTTCTGGCTCTCCAGTTAAATAATGAGCTTGTGTGTTTACAGGAACCCACACAGCACACACGCACAGCAAAAATTTACAGTGATCAGTGCAGGAGGTAAAACATTCAATTGTGCATGCGTCAAAGCCTCCGCTGTGGGCTCTTCTGAGACAAAAATGTTCTCATGTCATCTTCTTTCACCTGGCAGAGTGGTATCAGGCCTCTTACACTCATTTCCCTCAGTGTTTAACAGGTGACTGAGGCTATGGTTGACCATGGCATGGCTGACCTGCTCTAAATGGGCCCTTGACAGTACTTGATGATGATGAAGCGCATATTAAAAAGATGCTTGACAGCTTTGTGTGAGAGAGAGGTTATTGTACAAAGCAGAAAATTAAGATGATAGAGTGCTTTTTTTTTCAGTTTGTTTGGTGTCATCCTAAACTCACTTGTGTGCAATCACAAGTAGAGGATAATCTCATTTCACCATTTGTGTTATAACATGTGGCGAGTGAGATCATTACTTTCTCTGTGTACTGGCAATGCCTCTAAATAACCATCTCTACAATTGTTCACAGCGTCAGAACAATTGTCATTCTTTTTTTGCTGTAAGTGCACAGCTATAAACGTCAGCATTGAGGTGCAAAAAGCAGAGTGGATGGCTCTATTGTATCATGCACTGCATGGGAGTCGGATGCCTAAAGTTAAATGCAATCAGTGGGTTTCAGTATTCCACAGCTCTCTGTGACTCAGACACAAGCAGCGCGTCAATCCTAGCCTACTTTCAACAGGCCCGCTGCCAGTCAGAGAGGCAAAGTGCCAGAAAGAGGGAGGGACAAGAGCAAGAGGGTGAGAGAGAATGAGGATGAGATCAGAGGTGGTAGGTAACTCAGTATATTTAGTAAGATGCTGTAGTTAAATACAGTGTTGAGGCACTGACTCGAGTTGTTCTTTACTCTTAAGGTGTCTCTATTACTTTATCCACAGCACTTGTATCAGTTAGCGTAGGCTAAATTACAGAAACTCCTCTCTTTACAATGCATTACAGTTCAACAAGACTACATACTCCAGAATGATCACACAACACCTCTCTAACACAATGTCAATAAAAACTGAACATTATAACCTTCATGAAGGGAGGACTTTCGCGGGACTGTTGTATTAGACTGAATTAGTTAAACTGCACAAACACTTTACAGCATTTTATACGACCAAACTTATCAGTCCACTATGGGAGGTCTTTTTCATAGCAGACATTTTGACTTGACATAGCAGGAAAAGCACAGGCATTAATCACATTACTAACCATATTAACTCTGTTCTGACTCTGTTCTAGTGACCCAACATGCACAATACCAAGACCCTGAAACCCTGAAGCAGCTAAATGGAATTCAACCATCACTAATTTTTATTACTTAGGCTTGAGCTTTTCTGAATTGTAACATGTCAAAATGCTGTCTGTGAAAAACACAGATCACGAGGCAGCTGTAGTCACTAACAAATCGTGATTTTATGTGAAATTTTTAAATGGACAGTTCTGTTTCGCTTTTAACATATTTTATTTGAAACATTAAAACAGATAAATTAACAAATAAAAGTCCTGCATTTTGAGTGTTATAGCACTCTATATTACATTTTTGGATTATTATTACTAATGCACTAATGTGCATCTAGCATTTCATTTTTGTAGTTGCTTTAGGTAGAGCTATTTTTAACTATTTTACATGCTTTTGGATAGTTTAATCCATATTAGTACAATATTATTTTGTTAATCCTTAATCTACAAAGCAACTATAGCTCTAAAATGAATGTAATGAAAAGCAGATGAACAAGAACCTCAGAATTACACTTGAGTGAAGGTACTGTATGGCTATATGTAACAAGCAGTCTATATGTATTTATGTGTATATCACAGTTTCGTTTTTATGCTTTACTCCCAAACACTGTATTTGAAATTAAACTGTGAAAATGAGGTTGAAGTTCTGACTTTGAGCTTTAATTGCAAAAATGAAAATACCTGAAAACCATTAAAGCTGAAACAGCTTCATTGAAACATCTTAGTCACTGTGTCATTTGTAAACCAATTTGTTAGAGTGCAGCCAAAGTCATCATTGTTCTAATATACACAGCCTGTACAGTAACAAATAAGCTTATATGATACAGTCCACTGCAGTGCCATGTAGCATTGCTGGCATTATTTAAGAATATTTCAACACTTCTTCCACCTGGATGAGAAGCTTGGATACCAACTTCATTATTCCCCCTACTCACTCTCTCTCTCTCTCTGTTTGCTTGTTTCTATTCAGAAGGCTTTGTTTCAACCTTTTATTTTCTCTGCTCACAGCCCCCCTCCCCACTTCTCTCCTCCTTACATAAGGACTGCCCTATTTTTTCAGGGACCAGTAAGAGGTAGGAATAAAGGGAGTGAGTGGGTGAGGAAGAGGGACTGGTATAGGGAGAGATCCAATAAAGAGAGAGCGAAAAGATATGGGGGTAGAAGAGGAGAGGACCGTGTGTACATTGCACACGTCAAGAAGACACAAACCTGCATGTGTCCCCGTCATCCCCCTCACCTCGCTGGCCTTCTCTGCCCACACACTGCTCCTTCACTCCTCACCCTTTTCCTTTTGCTTGTTCATCCATCTCCGTCTTATCCATCTCCTCTCTCTGCATGCTTCCTCTCCCTAACTCACCCCTTTGCTCTACATTACCCCCAGGAGTGCATCTGATTGTCACCAGCTAAATCTGTTGTTGGCAATCATTGATTTCAGCTTCCCTCTGACAGACTGACTAAACCCACCGCCTCCCTCCTCCACCAGCGGCCTGTGTTTCATGTCGAACCCATTCATTTGTGTCAGAGAGAAATCTTACTACAGTGCGGTTATTTGACAGCCATAGTTACCTGGAAGATCAAGGCTTCACATACAGCTTTTACAAAATGCTGCTTACACAGTCATGCATCAGTTAAAGTGAACTCTGACAGTGGTAAATGATCTGAAAACTTCTTCCACCACTACTGAAAATAAAAATTCCATAAAAATTCCAACCTATACACTCAATTTTTATCCTTTTCACTCACACAACCAGGGTTACTACGTGTAACCACTATCAGACCTTCTATTTTCCACCAACTGGCCAACAATTTTTATGTAAACTGTGCAAATGATTATGAGATGCTTGAAACCGCATTTGCGTACGTAAGTATACAAACAGGCTGAGCATAACACACAGGGATGACATGGCATTTGAGTCATGAATAGAATTTCAAAGATGCTTTTTGCTGGAAGGCATTTGAGCAACGCATGCACGAGCGACTGACGGCAGCAGTTTAGTGTTTAGGTTTGCACATTCTTCTTCTCTGTGCACATTCAGAATTTTTTCTGTCCACTTTTAGTTACATTTTTGTAGTTTTAATTGCTATTATGTAAGTGAAGATTTTATTATATAACTTTGTACAATGTTCAGAAATGTATATAGTGTACTGTATCGTAAAAATCTAACTGCAATATACTCCTGAATAGTATAACAATGTTTTGCTTTTGCTGTAGTTTTTCTTCACCTATCAGAAGAGGGTGATTTAAACCTGCGTTAACTGATTTTTGGCCTCTTGAAGGCAGTAAAAACAAGTTAGCCATAACAACAATAACAGTGGTTCATTTGCACATCTAGCAGTTACTGGGCAACATCACCATCCATCCCTCAATGTTTTGTCCACCTTGTGAATATAAGTCCAGAATATTCACTTTCTTTAAGCTCTGGTTTTGGTCTCTACCACCAGTAGAGCAGTGAGAGCAAACCGGAACAGTAAAGCTTTGTAAAGCTCTGAGGAGAGCTGCAGGTGATAATTCTCTGTAGGTTCATCACTAAAAACGGACCCTATCACATTGTCTTCTGATAAAATGTAAGTGTAAAACTATTGATTTACATTTTTTGTTTATCATTTCATGTCATCTTCACTCAGTAGACAAGCAGAGAGGCTGCTCAGAAAAATGCAAGACGTAACAGGTAGAACATGCATTTGAATGATAATGTTTAGATCACACTGAAGTATGATGAGATACCCATACAACTTACTTATTTTTACTGAGGACTAACTGGTTAGTGTCTGGCAATTGATGATTGATGATGTGATCGATCCACATTAAAAACAGTTTCTCTGTCTATGTCATTATAAAATTCAGTTTTTTTCAGCTATGACTGTTTTTCCAACACAGTCATCCCTGGCCTCATGTCACCTTACAGAAAATGATTTCTATGAATTATAAACTGATTCATATGCAGATTTTAAATTTGGGAAAAGGGAGCACTGGTATGTTAGGGCCCTATACTTACCTATACTAGATAGATACTTAGATATACATTTACAGACAGTTACATTTAGATACACTTGGCGAGCATTTTATCAGAAACATCATACTGCTACTGGATAGTTCCTCCTTTGGCTCTCAAAGCAGCCTCAGTTCTATTGTGACATGGACTCAACAAGATGATGGAAACATTCCTTTGAGATTCTGCTTCATGTTCACACGACTGCATCACAAAATTTCTGCAGATTTGTCATCAGCACGTTCATGCTGCCAATCTCCTGCTCTACCACATCCCAAATTTGTTCTACTTCCACAGAAGTTCACTGAATTCATTGTGATGTTCATGAAACCAATTTGAGACAACTTTTGCTTTGTGCATTATTGTGCTTGAAGTAGCCATTAGAGGATGGTAAACTGTGGTCATGGAGTGATAGACATGGTCAGCAACAACACTCACACAGGTGATCCAAGGCAGGTCGGGTCCATGGATTCATGCTGTTGATACCAAATTCTGACCCTACCATTTGCAGCCTCAGCAGAAATCCAGATTCATCAAACCAGGTCAGATTTTTAACTGTCCAGGTTTCATGAGCCTTCTACTGTTGTAGCCCAAACAATTCAACATGTTGTGCATTCAGAGATGCTTTTCTGCTCACAGTTCTAAAGAGTGGTTATCTGAGTTACTATAGCCTTTCTGTCCAACCAGTCTGGTCATTCTCCTCTGACCTCTCTCATCAACAAAGCATTTCCGTCTGAGTAAACTCAAGAGACTGTTGTGGACGAAAATCCCAGGAGATCAGCAGTTTCAGAAAAACTCAACCCAGCCTGTCCGGCACCAACAATTGTGCTGCAAGGTCACTGAGATCACATTTTTTTCCATATTCTGATGTTTGATGAACATTAACTAAAGTTCCTGACCTAGATCTTCCCTATTTTATGCACTGCACTGCTGCCATATGATTGGCTAATTAGATAATTGCATGAATGAGCAGGCGAACAGATGTTCCTAATAAAGTGCTTGTTGGTCCCAGGGACACAGAAAACAGAAATGCTAAAGATCTTTAACCTGAAAGATTTTGTTTTGCTGTCTCAAAGTTATTCATGTAACAAAGTTGGACAAGAAGTGAAAGTTGCAACTAAAGAGGAGTTTCAATGAGATGTTACATCACCCAAATGTTTCTGTGACACAGTCAGTGACTGTGAAACACCTGGTCACCAGCATCTATAACAGTCTGCCATTCAGAAAATAAATAGCAACAACAGAGCGCAGACTAAAGGGGAGAGGTGCTGTACTGTAGATGCAAATGCTGCCCTTTGCATCTCAAATGATCAGCCATCAGTCTTCACGACTTGTAAATAAACACGCACAATAAATACACCCCACATCCCATGCCAACACACACTCACATCTTTAAATACCCCAGCTCTGACGACAGAGATAGTACTGCTCATCAAATTTATGCGTGAGCGAGTCCAGGCTAAATTTGCAGCCAGGGAGCCAACTTACGCAATCCTCCCTGGTCTCCCTCCTGTCTATACAATGGCTTAAAATCTCACAGTTCTTAAACCATTGCAGCCCTCCCCAGAACCCACCCCCACAGTATACACTACAACTCCGGCACTATTCTTGTACCAGCCCCCACCGCTGTGGCACAAAAATACCAGCACAAGAACAGACGCCAAGCCTGTCAGAGCATCCTCACATCCCACAGGACAACTGGGGGGGGGGCAAAGAGAAGAGAAGACGAGCAGGTGGAAGGACGAGCGCAGCTGCTGTTGAGAGGAAAGAATCAACAGAGAGAGATAGGATAAAATAAAGACTTTCTGAAGGAGGGGACACAGTTTACAGTTATATTTCATGGTGGATCAACCACACAGTTTCTCTTCATTTTGATCTGAGGCTGCCTGAAGTGTTTTAGTTTATATCGGTTGACGTGCTGTGCATTAATAAACACTTAAAAATGACCTCATAAGTGCTTATGCCTACAATGTAGCCTCTAAGAAACCTTTATTAAATGCTCAAATGGTGCTTATAAATGCTGAACGAGTGGGCTAAAGTGTTTCCTGGAAGGGTGACATTTTCTTCTTTCTTAAGTAGGAAAAATAATACACACAATAAAAGATTCATCTGCCAGTTTTAGAAAGAACGGCTCTAGGGATGACATTATGGCATGGTCCACCACTTTGGTCCTAACTGAAATACAATATGTATGATCCCCTGAGTTTTCCTCTAGTGCCACCATGAGGTTGACATTTGTGGCTTTGGAAGAAGCATTTATGTTTGCCTGATTTTAGAAGCATTGTCCGGGCCACAGTTATCACACTGGCCCCCTGTAAACAAGGCTGGATCACCTACCAGTCAGAGCCAGCAACTACCCAGGGGCCCTAGACGTTCGAGGACCCCAAAATCTCAAGATTTATTCCAAATCATACACATTCTGTGGGTAAAGAGTTTACTGTCAGGGAAAATTAGACGAACCAGCAAACATCAACATTTGAGTGGCTGGTACCAGTGATTCTGATATTTTCGCTAAAAAAACAAAAACAAAAATCAACTTAAACTATCAATCAATTATTCTAATTGTTGCCAATTCCATCCATCCATTTTCTACTGCTTCATCCGTCAGGGTCACGAGCCTATCCCAGCTGACTATGGGCGAGAGGCGGGGTACACCCTGGACTGGTCGCCAGTCAATCACAGGGCTGACACGCAAAGACAGACAACCACACACTCACACCTATGGGCAATTTAGAGTAACCAATTAACCTAACCCGTGCATGTTTTTGTGATTGTGGGAGGAAGCCGGAGCACCCGGAAAGAACCCACGCAAGCACAGGGAGAACATGCAAACCAACTTGCCGCCTGTTGCCAATTCATTTTGTTAATTAATCAACCAATCATTTCAGCTTCAGTACCGTGGGGGTCAATAAGGGCCCAACAACAAAATGTTTTGCCTCGGGGGCTCCTCAGGAGGTTAATCCGGCCACGCCTGTAGAGCTGAACTCAGACACATTGAGGCTTCTGAAAAGAGAGGAGAGGAACCCCAACAATTAGAAAAATAAAATAAAAAGATTAAAAATCAGGCAGATGTGAAGGAGAGACTAGACACTGAGAGGAACCATGAGAATCACTCTCTATGGGTCCTTCCTGGCTCGCTCTCCTCTCTCCATCACAATGTAGATGGACGGTTGCCGAGGGCAACCTGTGTGTACTCACCTAATGATGAACAGGAAGTGGTGTGTGAGCAAAGGTGCTATTAATAGAGGCATGTGTAGAAAGGACATTTGCTTGCTTGCGGTGTGTGTGTGTGTGTGTGTGTGTGTGTGTGTGTGTGTGTGTGCGTGTGTGTGTGTGAGCAGCCAGCGGGTAACAGAGAGGAGGAGGCTGCAGATTGTGACACTCAGACAGTTACTAGAGAGAACAGGAGGGGGACAAAGAGTGAGGGATGGATGGAGGGAGTGAGGGAACGTAGTGGAGGAGGGGGCGAGTTGTGTGTTGACGCTGTACGTGGCGTCAGTGCGATAAGAATAGAGATGGTGCGTGTAGCACTGCTGAGACATCACCCTCACACCCTCAGTGGGGCAGGCAGTACTCACTGAGTGTGTGCGTGTGTGTTAGTGAGTGCATGCGTGTGCACAGATATTACCCAGGGTATGCTCATGTGTGCATGGATGAGTAAACTGTTGGGGCTGCAGTAACTTTCCTTCAGTTGTGTAATTGCAGTTATGTGTACCATTTCATTCAAGTTTAATTTGTAGAAAGACCTCTTCGTGTTTCATCTCAAACTAATTTTTAGATCATAAAACGATTCCTACAGAGCAGCTGATAATTACTTTCGCTGTAATAATGTGGACTATATTTAGGTTTTCAAAACAATTTTCTTTTTAATAAACCAAAGCAAAAGGAATAAAGACACATTTAAATGCACATCTTTAAATATGTAATACAATTACGTTACTCAACAGAGTAATATAATAGCATTAGACAGTTAAATGATGGTGCTGCATACTCTGCACGTAGACGGATTACGAGACAGCAGGTCCCTGGGCAGAGACATGTAAAAGGTCTCTTTCTGTGTAAGAGCAAGAGCCACAGATTGAAAGAGACACTAAACAGCAACAAACAATGAGAGTGTTTAATCCTTCTGTGTCTGTTTGTATTCATTATACGTTTCTTTGTTCCCGCTTCCTCTTTCCGGTCAGTTTTTATCATTTGTGTTTATTTGTAGTTGTTTGCTCTTTCGTGTCTCTTCCTAGCTGTTAGATTGATGTTACAGCAAGAAATGTTAGCAGTCACTTCAAACTGAGGCTATGGCCCAACACTTGGACCCATGGTTCTGTGCCCGGTGGGCCCGTTCAGTAATCCATCCAGGACTCTGCAAGTTATATCAAGTTTCATAGCCAGAGGTATAAGAATAATGCAAGATGAAGCAAGAATAAAACAATGGCATAGTACGTATTTCGTTTATGTTTTAGAATGAACACCATGTGTTGGTTCAGCTCAGTCTGTGTGGAGATCCTCTTCATGAGGCGTCTTCACAGGGGCAGAAACTGAAGCAGCCACTATGGAGGGACAACAGGTGGACAATGAGCAAAGAAAGCAAAATAGAAAGTCAAAAACCTGTTCATGTCCAAGTCCTCGTGAACACATAATAGAACATATATGGCCAGATACTCACAGCATTGATCCCTCTGTCTTTCACCACCTGACTGGTCTCTGATTCATACAGAGCTGAGGAGAAGTGGGAAGGAAATGACTGCATACAGTGTCTTTGCAAAGGCTCAGCACTCAGTTACTTCTGCACCAAGTTTAGTTTTCATTTTCAAAACAGAAGTCCTGGCAAGTACTGTCAATTGATTTAGTGATAAACAGTACGCATAAAACTTCTTATGTAAACAAAGTGTGCACATGTAGATCAACTAAGGGCAAATGGTAGAATCTCACCTGGTCATATGTGTAACCTATTGATCAGCACACCGTGACTATGTCATAAAAAGATCTAATGTTGTTGAAGAACAACTTGAAAGGCGACTTGAAGATGAGGAAAGAAAGAAATTCTGCAACACAAATCTGTATCTATATTCCAGACTTTTCTGTGATTCTTTTTTTTTTGGTCTGTACTGAATGAATGCATTTAGTTTATGTCTGCTTTTATGTACCAAACGTTATGATTTAATGGTTAATGGTGATCTTTAATTAGTAGCTATTATCATTATCATTCAACTTTAAGTGCCTGTATGTAGAATAATAATGGTACTATGAAATAATTAAATTAATAGTAGCTGATCAGCTGTTGTACAGTCATGGAGGTCTTCTTTCATCAATGATCATTCCGTTTCTCGTATTTTCTTCTTGCTTGATTATGTGTAAACAACCAAACAAGGATTTTAATGACATTAACAAAGAAATTGAATTTGGTATTTATCTACAGTAGTGCACCTAGATGGATATTTATGTGTCTGTGTGTGTGTGTTACCAAAAAGCTTGCGCAGCCTGGTGAAACACGACACAAAGCTGTGGAAGGGCATATGCAGCTCTCCAGATGCAAACCTCTCAGACAGCAGGCGCAGTACCTTTCCATCACACTGCATACCTGGGCAACACAGTGAACAAAGGTGTGAAGCCAAACAGCAACAACCATCTGTGTGTGTACAGATGTGTGTGTTGTGTGTGTGTGTGTATATGCATACCAACAGCTTCCAGCGCTGCGCTGAGCTCAAAGGGGCTCATTGTCCCAGAAGAGTCCTTATCAAACTCGAAAAAGATGGACTGAGAGGGAAAGCAGTATTAGGGTATGTAATATTGACACAACCCCTCCTTTTTCTGTCTTTAACACACACACAGCTGTACCTGCAGACTGCGCAGATGGGACAGCAAGGTTTCGGCTTGTTTACGGCTGAGACGGGAGCTCCCTTGAGACTGCTGGAAGAGTTAAGGACATCTCAAAAGGACGGAGGACAGGGAGATGAAGTTATGAGGAAGAAGAGTGAGAGAGAACAGTGGGGCGGCATGATGATTCAGCCCGAGGACCGGGGCTCAGACTAGCACAGGTGTGAAACTGGCAGAGGTCAGTCACGTTTTTTTTTTTCAGCTGCAGTTATGTTACCTCATGAAAAACGTGTAATTTCTCTAAAACTGAGTAAACCAAACGGATACACTGTACAGTACAATCAGTGTCAAACAAGGCTTGTACTGAACTACAGGAAGACTGTGAGACATATTAAAGAATATACTGAGGACAAAAGGATACGTCCTCCGCAAAGATGAGCTCTCTACATGTCTCCAGGGGCAGATGGTAATCTGTGTCAAGAACTGTGATTAGAGAAGAAGGGCACAGATTAATGAGGAGAAAGAGAATAAGTGGTTGAATTGGATTAAACTGAGGAAAGGTGAAGGTGAGGACAAGTGCTAGTCTCTTTTATTACAAAACCAAGCTCAACTGACTGTGTCTGACTGCAGCTGTGAGCCACTGTCTAGACTGGTGACCTCTTTGGAGATGTCCAACTTTCAAGCAAAACACATCACTGCTTTGATCCCATCTAGTGGCCATTACAAGTATTACACAGAGTCAAAGATCCCTGCTGGTGATCTGGCCACCTTTGCACGATGCATGAAAGTTCGGTCACGGTCTCAGATGTGGCTTAAACATACAGCAAATAACGTGATATAGTGGATAGTCTAACCTGAGTTGAACAGTCCCATGAGCTCCTTGGCGTTCAGTCTGTCATCCTGACACAAAGACAGAAGAAATGTGTGTGGGTTGTTTAACCAAATGCCGCAAATTTACACTTTTATTAAATAAGGTAATATAGCAGGCTGAGGCAGATGAGAACTTCTTACAATGCCAGCCACCTCGTCAAAAGTCTTCTGAACCTTCATTTCATCCTCTGGGGCAACAGGAGTTGCCATAACCTGTTTGGCACAACCAGGACAAACAGACATTAAAATACTATATATTTTTTGGTTGTCTGTTATTGGCACATGTTTTAATGGATATATATATAGACCAGACCACTAACTCACCGGCAGGAAGCCAGAGGAGCATGTAAAGTCCTGAGTCCTGCAGCACAAAGACCACGTCAGACCATCAATTGCTCTTTTAAACTATACTTTTACATAGTTTGAACCTCATACACTCATAATAAATAAATAAAAGAGAAATAATAACTGCATGCATTAACTGAAAATAACAATGGTGCATAACTCCACCCTGAGATAGTGATGGACAGTAATTACTGTGGGTTTACTCATCTACTGCAATTAAGGACACATTTGAGGTACTTGTACTTGAGATACAGGTACTTGAGTATTTTATTTTTATGCCTTTTATACTTCACTGCATTTCAGAGGCAAAAATTTTACAATTGACTTTTTATGCTATATTCATCCATCCAGTTAAACTGTCTTCTCTCAATTTTTGTTCCCTTTTTTGGAGTCTTTTAGGACTTCAAAGCAAAACTTCTTGCATCTCACCCCAGAGTGTTTCCAGTCTTGGAGAAAATACGGACAAAGAACTCCCCAGGCTGGTTGGGTCGATAGGTGGAAGCCACGATGATGTAGTCACCGGGGTCCAGACGCAGCTTCCTCCACACACCCCTGTGGGACAAAGTTAATAGAAAAAAAAAAACAAAACACTAAACCTGATTCAGAGTACAGTTCACATAGTGCTCTACAGTCCCTAAAGAAACCAAGTAGAAGCACAAAATTTGCAACCATATCCTAAAAAAGTTCAAATGAAAAACCTTTTGGGTATAAACCTGTAAGCAGTCACTTTCTCATATGACGGCGGTCTTTACCTCTGGGCCTTATATTTCCCAGAACGACCCACGGGGCGATTTTTCTTGAAGAAGTTGCGGTCCAAACACGCACCTTTTAACTGTATGGAGACAGATAGTACGAATGGATGGAAAGTTCGGAAACACTTTATAATACAGCCCGTGATTTACTGCGTAATTTCACTGTATGAAACTGACACCAATAAAAATACTTAGTGGTTTCAACCGGTGCTTTCAGGTAGGTGCAGTGGAAGAAAACAAGACTATGAGTAACAAGGAAGAAACAACTGGACATCTAAAAAAAAAAAAAAAACTACTTTTGTAAATACAGAGCACAGTGCAGAGAAACAAAACTGACGTTTGGTAAAAATAGTGTTAAATACATTTTTCTTATGTGTAATTAAAGGGGAAAAATCTGAGAGCAGCCACACATTATATAATAGCCCTGTGTAATTAAAACAATTAAAATAATAATTACTCGCTTCCTTGTTAAACATTAAAGATCCGCCATATTCAAACCACCTTCATCATTAATATATTACTAGCAATATACTACTTATTTGTCCTCACTGGATGACAATAGAAACCTTCCTTGACAAGGGTACATTTGTTTTCTACTCCTGCGTACCTGCTGTTGAACAAACGTGCCCAATTTTCTCCTACACGCCACAATAACATTTGTTAATTACACAGTAAGGATAAGGTATGTGGGCTGTAATATAATGAGTGTCTCATCTTCCATTTTTATACTTCAATGACACAGTAAAAAAAGATTAACACCATTTTTACCAAACCTTAGATTGCTTCGTCCCAGCAGTGTAACCTGTAGATAACCAATTTTAAATTATATAACTTATTTCTACTTTCTTCCACTTAACCTACATTTAAGTACCAGTAGGAACCAGTCAGTATTTTAGTATTAAAGGAGTTTTTGAAAATATAAAGCTATATAATTTTCAGGATGATAATGAAAATTTTACAATTTATACTCACCTCAGGAGGAACCTGCAAAACAGAAGAAACAGAGAGAAACATTTGAGTTTGTCCAGAACAAGAATAAAAGGTGCTGAGAAAATACTGAATAAGTAAAATCTCTTTCTCACCCTGTAGATGTGGAAAGCTATGTAGAGAAAGTTGATTTTATCCTTCTGCCTGCGGTTTTTCTGCAGCAGCTCCACCAGCACAGTGCAATGTTTGGCTTTCTGCTTCTGTTTCTCCATTCTCTTCTTCTCCTCTGGGGTCATCTCCACCTCAAGCTCATCCTCTTCATCATCCTCACCCTCGTCATCCTCGTCTTCCTCCTCGGTCTGGTCCTGCTCTCTAAGAGTCAACTGGAACTGAGGATTCTTCCAAAATGTTTCTGAAGGAAAAAAAAAACAAAACAGCAGGAGTATTATCACAGAAATGATCCAGGTAGAGCCCGAATGCATATTTGTGAAAATATAAAGCCAGAAACATACGGTTGTATTTGCGGCTACCACCGGCTGAGCTCCCTGGTGTCCACAATCCTTCATGTTCAGTGATGGTCCAGGTAGATGGGGGTAAAGGAGTTGTGTTTTCCTCATCAAGGGTCTCAGGATTCACACTGCAGAGCTCCACGATGTTAAACAGGCTGCTGAAGTCCTCAGCACTGATCCTAAAACGTGTTAATAAGAAGTGTTTTTGTCTGTGAGAGCTTGTATGTTAGAGTAAATTGGTGTGTTTTACTCTCTGCCACATACCAGAACTCTCCATCTTCGGTCATTTTCAGCTCGATCCGCTCTTTCTCTGCTTGGTCCACATCATCCCACTCTTTGCCCCTGCAGTCACAAAGAGAAACTCAACATCTGCGGAGGCACAGTAACCTGTGAATGAGTGAGCTCTCAACCTTTACAACATGTACAAGCAGGAAGCTTCCTCACTTGTCGCTCCAGGGTCCCTTATATTCAACAAAACCCCAGGGGTTCCTCAGCCTCAGCAACGAACTCTCGCCTGATGCTTTTGTCACCTGAAATGTAAGAAGACAATAAAAGTAAAGTGTGAGTTAGGATCTGAGTTACGAAAGGGAAAGTTGTGGAAAATGTTTTGTCAGTTTCTCAGCGTTATCTGAATGTTATATCGTAGTGAGATGAGATGTGATGACATGAGATGTGATTACATTTTTTCTTTTCTATTCAGAGTGTTTTATTCTTCTATATGCAAGAGATCAGATACAATGAGAGGAAATGCTATGACATGTTGAATGAAATTACATGATATTAGGATACGCAGCAGAGACAAAATGACATGAGGTGACATGAAACGGGATCAGATTAAACTGGGATCAAATGAGATGAGATGAAATTATATAAAATGTGAATAGATAAATTGAAATTATATTATATTAATTATATTAATTATATTATATTATATTATATTAATTATATTATATTATATTATATTATATTATATTATATTACACTTCAGACAAATTTTATGAGATGAGATGAAATACCATGACATGACATAACATGGGAATAGGATTAGATGACATTAGACTGCAATGATTCTTGTGGAAAAACTACTCATTTTATTGTTAAATCGATAATTATTACAAAGCAAACATCAGAGCAACATACTGATGACGACAGATCAGCAAACAAACAGTGACAGTGGTTCAGTACTACACAGTTGGTGAGGGCTGTCTCAGTATGATACTGACCTTGTCACTGTCAGTGATGGCGTAAGCGTGGCCTTTTATCAGCCCGTCTTCTGTCACTTTACCTATGTCACGGTAGCTGCTGGCCTGTGAAGACAAAGAGAGAAACTCTACAGGATCCAAATTACCATCCACCTGTTCAGCGAGAGCACCTTGCGGTGTGTACATACCTGGATGAAGCAGCTGAGCAGGCTGCCTCTGGACAGAGCCCCTGTGAGAGACCTCCAGAGGACTCGAGGGGTACGAGATGAGACTTGAACTGAGTACGCGATGCCTCCTGTGAAATCCTCCATCCCCTCTGAAATGTTGCCCCCCTTCAGGCTTCCATAGGATCCGATTAACCTACAGGAGGTGAGAAAGTTATCACCGGTGGCTGTGTATTTTTGTCATATTGCTGTAGCAACAAACACACACACACAGAAAAAGAAGAAAGAGTGGGTGATCTCAGACATTACAACCCAGAAACATATGCTGGTAGTGGCAACTGACTTGGCATAGGCCTTCTCCACCAGGGCGCTCCAAAACTCATTGCGGGTGTGAGAGTAGCTGAAGAGCAGACGGCCTTCGCGTACTGGCAGCCTGTCATCCACAACCACCTCCACCCACTCACCATACTGCCAGAACTGCACAGGGAGAAAGAGAGAGACAGGAAGAGAGGAATGGTGAGAATAGAGAAGAGGTGGATGCAATGAATCAGGAGGAAACATAATGAGGAGGGAGGCAGAGTGCACAGACACACACCACCTGAACATTATGTCCCCAATTCCACTTAAACCTGCAACAGCTGATTTTTTTTGGACTCTCGTGGGAAGCAGAACCAAACTGTGAACACTGTTATACAGTGACCCTTTAAGCTGATATGGTGAACTTGTTACAAGTCCAGCATCCACTCTCTTTTAACTCTATTTTTGTTTAGTTTTTTCCCCAACTCTTCAGTAAACAGGAAATATGCTGAGGTTGTTCTAGTATATTTTCAATATACACATTTTCAATTTAAACTATGAATAAGTTATACCTCCTGTTCAATGAACACTATTTACTCATATCTATTTATCTCTCTAACTTCCTATCTAACTAGTTGCCAAACCTGGCAACTGATTGTGTCTGTCATAGTTCACTTTGAATTGCCTTGCATTTGAAAAGTGCTATTCAGATACAGCTGCCTTACTAAACAATGCAATATCATACTATCAAAAAATAAAAACATTAAAATGTTCAAAGAGAAGAAAAAAACTGAACGAAGGAAACATCAGTTGTCCTGATCATGAAAATGACAAGTTACATAAACACTTGTGCGTTTAACCGCTCCCAAGGCCGTTACCGGTCACGACTAGGGGCGTATACTATGCTGCTACCTGTGTGTACAAAACAAGGGCCAAGAGCAGGCCTGCACTGGTCTTTCATAGCTGCAGCTGTGCGTGTGTGTGTGTGTCCCAAGGGTAGTCACTACCTGCATGTCTGGACAGCTCTCCCATCACCCTGACAGGGCAAAATTAGTTTCCAGTCCTTCAGTCCTGCTTGTTAAGTCATGTCACATTCTCCCTAACAGTCTCTAAAGGTCCACAGCTCCCAGGCTAAATAATCTCTAAGCAAAAACCATAAAAAGAATCATCTATCAAGCTGTTCGTTTTTGCAAGATTGATATGTCTGATCAGGTAATATTTTATTGTTCTGAGCAGGTCAGAGCCAGTGAATGATGAACTCTCTAGATTATAATCACCAACTCTAATGAGGTGATAAAGATTAGGTCTGTCTCTTCTTTCATGTGAGACCACCAGGGAGTGATCACTCCAGGGTGAGTTGATACCTGTTTGATCCAGCTGCCTTCATATGATGCCAGAGCTACGGCACAACAGCTAAGTAAGTGTGAATTAGGTATATAAATCAAACAAATCATTTATGTCTACCAGAGATCAGCGTTGTCAGAGTCTCACAGAGGTTCAAGGAGGCACAGCAGTCGCTTTATTATCACATGTTCCAAAAAAAAAGCCCAATCATGTGACCACAAGCTATCTTCAACATCACATTAAACCTTTGCAGCTGATTCTATCTGTAACAACTGGTTTCAGAAGTGTAGATTAGCTGGTACATTCTTCAGAAATCTGATATTTTCGATCGTGTCATTACATTTTCTAAAATTAGACTCATCTATAAATGTCTAAATATTCAGACTCCTCAGGTGCTCAGTGACCTGGTGGTTCCTCTCTGGGTTTCTGGCCCAGTAACTCTGGTGCTGAGTCATGAAACTTCATCTGGACAGACATTCTTTCTGTTTAGGGGATTAGTATGTTTATCTTCCTGTAGACAGAGATCTGGTGCTTGTCACCGAGTTTTATGGTAACTTTATTGTACTGTTATTTGTAAAGGTTTTGTGTGCTGTTTAGTTTGTATTCCTTTACAAACTAGCTCAGGATTTAAATGCTGTGTTATGTGGCATTGGTTTATGCTATTGTAAGATAAATTACTATACACATTTTGAGGTTATTTTAGTTACTTCAGTTTGCCATTCTAATTTGGGTGGCTTATTAAACTGTATAATATACCATGGAAAAATATAAATGTCAGTAGGAAACATTCCACCGTATTACTCTGGGACTTTTAATGTAACTTAAGTTGCTTATTTCTGTTTCCTTGTCTGAGAGTAATTTTAGTTCCTACTTGCCTTTTGTTTAACAGGGGACAGTAGAATGGGGAGTGTACTGTGAAGTCAAGTCATGTGTGTGCACAGTGTCAATTAAAGAAAACTATTCTTTCATTACCCACAGCCCAGCATGAAATATACTTGTCCCTATACAAATAAACATTAAATAAAATAAGGCCATAAATTGATGTAGTAATAATTAAGATGCAACTAACAGCTGAAATACTAAGTAGTCTTCAAGCTAGACATTGACACAGGGACCCTCTTTAGACAGGATCTTAAGGTAAATTAATAATCAAAGCAGGACCACCTTAAAAACTGGGAACTTCAAAGATTTTAGTGGATTTTTGTGGCTCCAGAGGGAGCTGCACTGAGTCTGATAATGTCCTCAAGTCATATCACTTGAATCAACCTTGTTTGGGGCTGAAGACTACAAGTTTGAAATTAAAAAAAAAAAAAAAAAATCCAAAGTTGTGGAGTTGGAAAGGAGTGAGCTCACCAGACATCTGTAGCCTGCTCCTCATCTCTGCTTGAGTAAAATTAGCTGCTACTAGCAAAACACACCTGGGTCTTGACATTTTTGTGGTCGAGTTGCATTGTGGGTAATGTAGGCACATTATTTAGAATAATCTGAATTCTTAATATTCTTTCAATATGTCTGTGTGTTTATCCAATGTATATCTCAGGCCCCAGTGGTTTGTGAGATGTGTGTTAAACTAACTTGAACCAGACTGCCAAAAAAATATGTTTTATTGTTGTAGTAAATGGTTAAAACCTCACCACGACAATCCTGAGTGAGTTACAGCTCAACATAAGTATTTGCTTTCAAAAAGAATATCAAGCAACATGTCCAGACAAAGACGGGCTGAGAGATGAGACTGAATGTGTGGACCACTGGAGCCTAAATATGAGGAAGACAGCTACTCTAAAAAAAAAAAAAGAAGCAGGGAGCCAGCAGTTCCCTGGCGCACATCTAATCTATGTCTATACTTACCGTAAAATGGAAGATCCCTGCATAAGGCTCAGACAAGCTTTGGTCGGATGGCACCACCTTCACAAAGAGTGTAGGGTGCATGGTCAGACAGGACAGGGCCGCCAGCAGCCAACAGTTACCTGATGCACAAAAGAAGCACATGAAGCTGGTACAGAGGAAAAGTTCCTCGTTCTGTGCAATGATTATGTGACTAGTTATGCGTATCAAAGTATTTCAGTAGGCCTCAAGTTTTTAGTGTCCCATGAGGCATGATTCATGTTTTCGTCAGGTAGGTCAAGCTCGCACACACACACTCACACACACACACACACACACACGTAATAAGCCACATTCCTCTCCAACAGAAAACATCTGTTCCTTGTTGTTTCTCTGGAGATGTTGCAGAAACTGTTGTTATCTGTGTAAATCGTGGAAAACACGGGATGTAGTTTGAAAGATGTCATGAAACTCAGACATGGAAGAAGAAGAATATGGAGAAGAAATTGGGGGTGGTGGTATATCAGTACCACTGACATATTTACATGCAACTGGTGACATGACCCATCAATCCAGAAATCCCAGAGATGTAAGGAGAGTTTACTGCTTTGCAGAAAAAAAGTCTTCCAGTTCACCACAAATAGGAAACAGACTCAACAACGCAGATTTTAGCAGTATCTGGAGGCTGTTAAGGACCGGGTTGGATGGGGTAAGGACCCCCTGCAGTTTTAGGGTTTGGGAACAACGAGTGTCACTCCTCTTTCCCCCTCACTGTGCATTTTAAGTTGGGTCCCCAGGGCTGTGCGGCGCAGACATCAAGTTCTGCGTTCTATCGCAATCAAAAATTAGGAACAAACGGAACTATGTGAGTGCAGAGTGTTTTGTGGATTTAACTTTTCCGGGACGTTGTGCAATGCCAAATTAACACAATTCAGCATGACGTGTACCAGTTTCAAACCTCATTCTGGGGGATGGGGGGTAGATGAGCAGTGGGAAAGAAGAAGAAGAAGAAAAACAGATTTTACTGTTGATGCAGGTTTTTCTGATGCACTCACCCAGTTGGCCCTGACAGATATCCGTGGTCCCAGTGGTGCCCTCCACAAACACAGCGTTCTTAGTGATTTCCTTCAGAAAAGCAACGAGAGGAGGACAGTGTGAGAACGAGATGCTGTAACACCATCAACTGGCGTTATGAGAAAGAGGGTTTGAAGGAAAGATCATTGTGGGTGACTCTTTGTGTGTAACTCTTGTTTCAATTTTAGAAGCCAAATGATTAATCAAGAAAAATAATCGGCACAGGAATCAATCATAAAAAATAATCACTAGGTATAATTCAATATACTAGATTTAAAAGATTTAGTCTGTGATGTGTGAGATGTGACTTTGTTCGCTTCTGGATAGGACTATTATTTGTGTTATTTCTTAAGTTACTTTGTTCCTCTCTTGAGCAAACAGCTCCAGGTAATAAGTTCCTCAGACCTGAGCCACATCTGGTCACTATCACAATCACTACCTACAACTACTGTCTACAAGTGCTGGAAGGCTGCTGAGAAGAGGTCCTGTGAAGAGGAAACACTAAGAGAGGACACTAAACATTACTTCAGTGTTTAGAAATGTAGACAAGTGGCCAAAACATGTAAAACATGTACATGCACTTCCCTGTAAGTTCAGCTTTGTATTCCCATAATAAAATGTTGGTATGTCTGCAGTATATGTTGCATCTGACTGAATTTGTAACTATTTTTACAGCCTAATTATTATGTTGATCTGAGTAAAGACCCATACCATTAATAACAAAGACACTTTACAACATCTGGATAACAACTGGCACTTTATACACATGTACAACATGACTGCGGTCTAAAAAGGACGCACCTTGGGTCGCTGCCACTTAATCTCCTTTTTGGGATCCGGGTCTAGTTCGGGCATACCGATGGACTTCTGCTCAGCCGGAAAGGTTGGATCAGAGAACAGCACACCGGACTTCAGGCACGCCTCCAGGAGAGTCTTGAAGTCTTGATCTCTGAACTTGACCGGGTTCTCGATGGATCCCAAAGGTGCCACTTTGTCGGTCGCCATGCCGTCAGTGAAGGTACAGTAAAACTCTACAGTAAAATGTGTGAGCAGCCCAGGCTTAAATACAGTTAAAAGCGCACACCCACCACATCCAGTGAGGCCCACTTGCAGCGCCTCCCCGGCTCTATCCAGCACGGAAAGGTATGCAGAGTGCCGTGGGCCATGGAGAGCTGGAGTCGGAATAATGACACGGTGCCAACAGTCTCTTTGATCTCTCTGATTTATTGTCCATCATCACCGTCATCCTGAGCGAGCAGAAAAAAGTCAGCAAGCTGTTATTAGGGCCGCAACAAAAGCACAACAACTGCCACAGAACTGGACAAACTGCCCTGGCCCCATGACCACCGCAAAAAAAGAGGTTTCTAAAATGGTTTAGAAGACAAAAATGTCCTTATTGTCCTTTATTTCTTCAGCTTGCTCTTTTCAGGAAACTTCCTAGAAAATTATTGACGCATTAAAACACGTTACCCGGGATTTCCTTACAAGCAAGTTCCCAGAAACCTGCTTACACGTAGTCAGTGTCTCTGCTTGAGATGAAACACAGAAACGTACAGCCAACCAGCATTTTAATCAAGTGAGAAAACTTTGATTAAACACAGATAAACTTATCGAGCATGACATTTATCTACTACAGGTCACTAACACTGTTTAAGATCAGTTCTCTTTCAGTTCTGTAAAACCGGCGCTGGGGGGCAGTCTATTCCACTTAAAGGCACTAGACCACAAATCACCACAGCCACTACAGGCAGGGGAGTTTACTGTAAATTGTGATGGTTATGATAATGATAAATCAGGTAATGGAGAGAAATGTTGTTAAAAAACATTCTATGTAAACTCCAGGTCTTTTCCACTGAAAGTGAAGTCACAGAGTAGATTTTCCCTGCTTACAAGATGTAGACATGAAACATAATAGAGAAAACTGCTTTAACTCTGAAGTAACTTAGTCACAACAATGTACAAGGTTCACTGCAGTTCTCAGTATAATTTGTCAGTCATAGAAGAGGCTTGATAGTTCTTTGATGTAAGTTTTCTGCATCAGCCACAAACTTTAAATTGTTTTCTATTACTTGTGCTTATAGCAAATATAAAATGACAAATTCATTCTTCTATGGCAGTTTCAATTTTGATTTACTTACTAAAATCTCTGTAAACAGTCCTCATACTGTTTAGCTGTTTTGCTCATGCTCATCTAAAAAAAATAAAAATAAAAATAAAATACACTCGCCGAGCACTTTATTAGGAACACCATACTAATACTGGATAGTTCCTCAGCTCTGAAAAGAGACTCAGTTCTTCATGGCATGGGTTCAGGTTCCGGTTCATGTTGATAAGATTGCATCATATCATTTCTGCAGATTTGTCAGCTGCACATTCAAGCTGCCAATCTCCCGTTCTACCACATGCCAAAGGTGTTCTACTGGATTCAGATCTGGGGACTGGGGAGGCCTCTGACGTACACTGAACTAATGGTCATGTTCATGAAACCAGTTTGAGACGACGCTTGCTTCGTGACATGGTGCATTATCATGCTGGAAGTAGCCATTAGTGACCAGGTTCTGTTCAAGTTTTTCTATGTGTTAAAAAGGAGTTTTTCCTTGCCACTGCTGCCAAGTGCTTGGTCATGGGGGGAAATGTCAGGTCTTTGTAAATAATACAATAAAGAGTACAGTCTAGACCTGCTCTATATGAAAAGTGCCCTGAGATAACTTCCGTTACAATTTGGCGCCATTTAAATAAATCTGACTTAACTTGACTTGACATATTGTGGCCATAAAGTGAAGCACATGGTCAGTAACAATACTCAGTTAGGCTGTGTACATTCAGACCATGATTGATTGGTATCAAGGGGCCCAAAGTGTGTCGAGAAAACATTCCCCACACCATCACACCACCAGCAATATTCATGTCTTAACAAATTATTAACAATTACTGACTTGATGGATTATTGTGGAAAGAAAAAAGTCTTTATTAATAACTTATTAACTTTTACAACTGGAGAGTTGGTGGCATATTAGATGCGTGCGAGTTGTTAAAGGTTTATAATTTTTCTACAAAGCTTTAGGAAACAATTTGTTGATAATTATCAAAACGATTAGTTATTGTATACTTATTACAACTTATTACAGAGTGACACCCTCAGTCACTTTTAATATCTTCTGTCACTTAAACAAGTGTCCTCATTGGAAAGTAAAGGAAGAATCTCTTGTTTTCTTGACACAAGACAAATTTTATGTCACCTTTTTCTTCTTCACCGTACAACAGTCATTAATAAAATTTAGCTGAAACAAAATAATAACACTTCACCTAATTAACAAAACTTTTTCTTTGTTTCCCAAAAATTCATTCACAATCACAAGTGGTGTTGTAATAGATTATTCATAAGGACTTGTAGTTTTACCTTGACCAGCCTAAACAGTTTTCAGAATGGATGCTTGGGCCTCCTCCTGTGTAAACCACTTGTGAACTGTGGTCGAGACTCCAATAATCTGAAGTGGACATCCAATTAGCGTCGCCCTCCTCCCCTCCTTGTGTTGTGTCATTCATTAAGTTTAGGTGGATATCCATCTCCAATAAACTGTTGTCCTGCAGTGCTCACTCTAGGCCTCCCCAGACCTCTCTAGCGTCTCAAGCCGTCCCTCCATCACACGCCTGATTACACTGAAAACGTGAGACTGACCGGGACTAAACAAACAAGAAGAATAGCGACACAGATCCGCCTAATGGTCACCATTTAACTCCATTCAGAGGCTCTCCATTATGTCCGTATGGTCTTTGAGGACGGGATTATAGGAAGCCTCAGTAACAAAGGTCAGAGGGCCGAGCAGACACTCCCACACCTCCATGACCTGCTCTGATCCCACGACCCCGGCACCAGCAGCCCCCTGGCCCCTCTCACTCTCCCCGCTGGTTAACCGGCTTTGTCCCGGCCCGTTTTCTGCTGCATCACTCACACACATCACCAGACAGAAGGGTCAGGAGATGGAGAAGGGGAACTTAACTTCCCACCGCTAACACTGAGAAGAAATAACAAGAATCCAGTATAAAAACAGACTACAGTGATTTATTTTAGATTTGCATTTGTCTCATTTTTTATTTCTTATCTATATCAAATCTATATAACTTATCTATATCTTAGTGTTTTACTCTTTTGAATCTGCATTTCGTGCCTGTTGCCTTGATTTTATTGTATGTGACTCAAAACATAAATAAAGCTAACTTCTTACATCTTGAATTTGTGTTGTTTGTTAAGACCTAATTCCTGAATTTATTAACTTGCTCTTCAGCCTCTTTTTTCACAGATGTGTTCTTCTAATTTTGAACTGAAAGATGTATCATTACTTGGCTGCTAGTTTCCAAAGGATCACTGTATTTTTGTTCTATAATAAACATTTTGCAATGCAGCACACAAACAAATTAAAAGACAAGTAAACTAGACAGTTTTATAACCAGGGTGACAGTGGATATTTGTTTCATGTGGAGGCTCTGGTTGAGGCGGTTCCCTCAGGCCTGCACGGAACACATGAAAGCATTTTCACCTGTCACAGGACTGAACTCCACCTTCTAACCTTACTCTGTATGCTATCCAGGCAGCACCTCTGACCCCAGCTTTGTGTGTGTGTGTGTGTGTGTGTGTGTGTGTAGGTGTATGTGTATGTGTTCGTGTGTATTGGGTGTATGGTTAAAACCAGTTTGTCTGGAATTTTTGGATGGACTGACTTGAATATGTCAGTTTGCGTACGTTTGTGTGTACGTGCCTGTAAATACCTGAAGTGAATAACTGTGAGTGTGTTTGTGTCAGGTTCACAAGACAAAGGGCAAAGGGCATAACAGTCATTTGAGGAACAGATCGTTAGAGGCTGTTCAAGTGGGCAGGTGTTTCATTGCTTCATCTCTTCCATCTTCTTTATGATGTAATTTGGTGGCATTTTACCTCACAGGTTCATAGGTACAAAGAGACATTTTCCACTAAACAGGGCATGATGACAATACTACTTCTTATAAAAACAGACACACAAGCTGTGAAGTCATTACGCTACACCTTTATTAATCTGCAGAAGCGCAAAAGCTGCACAGTTCAGTCTTAATGTTTCAGTATGTGTGGTTGTGGCACAGTGAAACAGCTCCATCTAAAATGTCAAAATCTAAGATCATGCAAAAAAAAATGTTTGGTTCTGAAAGACCAGGAGCTGAGAATGACTGAGTATGAGTCACCATATCCTGCTGCATTAGATCATATTTTATTACACTGTCTCATATCAGATCATATTTGTTTCAAATTGTGGAGCGTCATATCATATCTAATGTATGGAATTTTATTTACATATCATTAATACCTTACATATTATATTACACTGTGCCCTATCTTGTAGTATTTTCTGTATGTATGTATGTATTTTATCACATTGTACCACATAGTGTTGTATCATATTGTATTACATTGTATCATGTTGTATTGTAACAGATTGTATGGGATTCATCCATCCATTTTCTACCGCAATCCATCAGGGTCGCGGGGGACCCAGCTGACTATGGGCAAGAGGCGGGGTACACCCTGGACTGGTCGCCAGTCAGTCGCAAGGCTGAAGACAGACAACCACGCACACTCACACCTATGGGCAATTTAGAGTAGCCAATTAACCTAACCCGTGCACGTTTTTGTGATTGTGGCCGGAGTACCCGGAGAGAACCCACGCAAGCACAGGGAGAACATGCAAACTCCGCACAGAAGCCCAGACTGGGGTTCGAAGCTGGAACCCTCTTGCTGTGAGGCGACAGTGCTAACCGCTGCACCACCATGCACTGTATGGGATCATATCATATCATATGCATTGTATCATGTATTGTATATACATTGGAAAAATTAATATATACATTTTTGACCAAGAGTGTTGACAGTGTGTTGTGTACCTAGTGTTTGAATAGTATTTGAATTGGTGCTTGTGGATAATATGTGATCTAAACTAAGAGGCTGAACTAGTCTCTGATTTGGGAAAAAATAAAGTGTTGTGAATATTGTTCCTTCTTCAGGTCTTTAGTTAGTATTAGGCTCTTAAGTCTTTTAAGAAGGCCCTAGAAGTAATAGTTCACTGTCTATCTCTAGGATTGATGTAATTTGATGTGAAGGAATAAATAACCATAACAAACTGATGGTCACTCAGTTATATAAGGTCTCTCTTTGTGGGACAGAGGTAACTGGGATACACAACGTGAGTTAGTGTTTAGGATTAGGTATCCAATAGAGTCTTCACACATGTTTGGATGTGATGTAGTCCCATGAAGAATAACCTTGTTTGGACAGGTAGTAAGTTTGACGTAGTTATAGTGCTAAGTGTGATCATCAGGAAGGACAGCTTCAGAAATGGGTGACATTACATGATCTCCACTTGTCTTGCTCATCTCTGCATCAAGCATCAATGAATAAGACGTCTTGGTCTCCTTACTGTTACAGAACTGTAGAGGCAGTTTACATCTGTTGTTGGGTATATGTGCACGTTTTCCTGTGACAGCCACACCCACACCTCAGATGATCTCTGGGATTAAAATGAGCCCATGATGTTAACTCAGGGAAGATCCTTATTTAGGTTAGTGAAATTTAATTTCTCCATCCTTGTCTGGCAACAATTCCTGCCTGTTTGATATTGACGTTTGGCCTCCTGCTGTGAAAAAAGAGAAATCAGTGAACTTCCTCCTCTTTTGTTTTTAGATCAGCCTCCCACCATTCTCACCAGTACTACATCACACACAGACCAAACTGAACTGACACTCCTCCCTCAGAGCTCAGTGATCACTGACATTATATAACACCCTTTAAGAATGAACCCTCCTTGTCTTTCCCTCCTCTCATTATCTGAAGGTGTTGAATGGCAAAAAGAGAGGCACAAGATTGACGGATGGTTGCCCGAGACTGTGCAGGCTCTCACCCCCGTCCTCCCACACTCTCACTGTTAGAGGTTAGGAGGGTGAGGGGGAGGGTGGGGGTGCATTGGGTGTAATTCCAGGGTTCAGATTTCACTCTGCGGTAGTTGCGGGAGGAGGGACGGGTGAGAGAAGGTGGGGATTGTGGGAACTGCGCGAGGATAAAGAGGAGAGAGGGAATCCTGTGGTTTGTCTGATCGCTCCCGAATGCATCTTTCTCTTTCTTGTTATTCCTGCCTCAGTCAGCCTTGCTGATGATTTAATCTTCCACCTCAACTACTCTGAGGAGGACAAGGACAACAGGACAGGGACGGCAGAGATGATTGGAGGCTTCATACAGTATAACATGAGTAATGTAATTAAATACTCCCAGTTAATTGGCTTTCTACATGATAAAGCACAATCTTCTCATACATAAGTGAGAGCCTCTCATGGCCACAGGCCTGCCCTATAGGAAAGCAAACATACAGCTGATAAATTCCCTTTGTTGTGAGCATTTTCAGAGTTAATCATCTTTAAGTTTAATCTGAATTTGTGACTACTACTGCCAGAAAACACTTCATGTCTATAAAGCCCATAACTACCATGAGGCAGAATTTTAGGTTTGAAACTGATGCAGGTGAATGCTCTTTTCAGTACTGCTGGATCTCGAGGCAGCTTGTGACACTCTAATATAACTTAGACAGCGGGTGGGTATCTCTGGGTCGGCCCTGGAGTGGTTCTCCTTTTAAATTTCGAATAGAAGATTCTCAGTTGCTGTTGCTAACTATCCATCCTCACTGTAACTATATATTGTGGTATTCCCCAAGGTTCTGTCCTGGGTTCCACTCTGTTTGCCTTGCATACGCTTTCCCTTTGGCAGATAATAAATAATTTTTAAGGTATCTTCTTACACTCTTGTGCAGATGATAGTCAGTAACACATCTTGGTAAAAAAAAAAAGGCTTTTAAATGTTTGCAAAGCAGCAGGAGCTGAAGCTGGATAACCTGACTCTTATTTTAAAGATTTAATTGAGTCACCCACTAACTACACATGCACTATGTGCAATTATCAGATCTGAGAGACGTGTAGATGTTTGTGTTTAACTAGACCTTTATCCCACATGTTAAAAATGTATCTGTTGTTCATTTGATGCCCTTGTTTTCACCTTTTGTCATTTTTTGCGTCTATGTGTAGTTTTGTAAGTTTGACCGCTTAAATGTTTTTGCTTGTTTCTTTTCCTGTGAAAAAGACAATGAGGAACTCCTTGCATAAATAAAGACTGAAGAATCTAATCAAAGACTGATTCAGGCACATTTTGTGACCACACAAAATTTTAGATGAAGAAAATTGAACACAGAGCGTTTTTCTGTCTCCAAATTCGGTCGGCGTGCTCAGTGTTCTTTCTTTTAACTCGTAAGCAGTCCTGTGTGAAGCATGAACAATAATGGTAATGCAGCCATTTAGATGCAGAAAGCACCACATTTAAACTGTGTCACAATGACACGATAACCAAAATCCCATATTTCTTCTCCTTACATCAATATATCTTTTCATTGTAGAGGTAAAGAGTGTTAGCAAAAGTTATCTAATTGTGTACAGCATATTAAATCCCCTGTTGTCTGTGTGTGTGTTTCTGTCCTGCAGTGACTTCTCCCAACTTCCACACCAACAAAAGCTTTCTCTGTGGAGCTGAGACACAGCTATTAGATCTTAAAGTCCACATTACTGCCGCCCAGGGGCATGCACTGGTCAGAAAACACAATGTTGGCCTCATCCTCCTATTGGCAGACACGATTAACTCTTCATGTTGTGATTGGCTGGTTGGGGTGCTGACAGTGGCGTGTGCAGGGTTTGTGAACAGCTCAGAGAGGTGTGGACTGCAGGAAGACAAAGGGCACTCAGGGACAAGGAAAAGATATCCACTTGCTGTAGGGACTACTGTGCTGTGTTCTGCTGTGTATCACCTTACCTTACATAATTGGGTCCATACGAGCACCAAATGGCGCTGGCTGTGGCGCCCAACAGACAGGGCAGAGTTTACCAGAGGGAGACGGAGGATGTTACCTGTCACCTGCACTGTCCTCCCTCCCTGTTTTTTTTTTTTCATGTCTCTGTGGAGAGAAACGGACAAACTGACTCATCTGGGTCTGAGGGGCTTCTGTCTTCACTTCCTCCTTTTTCTCTATAACACAATGGTAATTGGCAGGAGTGGGCGTGTGTGCATCTGGTGCAATAACCCCCCCCCAACCATCCAACCCCACTCCTCCTCTTCATCTACCCAGCCCCCACCTTGTTGAAAGCTCATTAAAAGACCTGCTGTTAATGAGCTAGAGGGATCATAGAACTTCATTTTCATTAGGGGGTGTGGGGGGTGGGGTTAAGGCCAGAGATGCTGGTGCAGAGGTTTTTATGCCCTTAAAATGGAGTCAGCAATTATCCCAGCCCCTTGACACTCCCCACCTACCTTGCTCTGCCACCTAACATGCCCACAAACAATAACCAAACTGCCCCCCCCACCCCTTCCCCATCAATTTTGTGTCCTGAGAAATCCTTGTTGCCCGTGTCCCATCACAGCTTGCTGCACCTATCCCACAACCTGCTGGATGGCTGACACCAAGTCATATGTCTACATACACACAAACAGTACAAAACACACACTCACATACACAAACACAGGCTGGAATTACATTACAGTGTTTCTAGGCAAAGCCGGTAACATCCCGAGGATGTAAACAAGGAGTGAGGGTCCCTAATCCAAACGCTCAAATTAAAAATTAATAACTCAGCACTGACTGTGGTCCTCAGAGAAATGACCCACGCTGACTGAGACAACATCCTGGTGAGAAAAGACGCTTAAAATAGTTTCAAAAGCTCTGTTGTGGGCCCCAGAATAAGAAAAAATAAATAAAATAAAAATGTATGGAAAAGCAACCACAAGTAGAAAAAGAGACACAAAAAAAACAAACAAACAAACAAAAAACTCCACAGTACAAATTATTTCACCTCAATTCTTTATTGAGGCTCCTCATGACATGGTACAAAATGGTGTCAAGTTTACAAAGACAGCAGAGTGGTATAGCTTCACAACAGCCAGTGTTCAGCGAAAAGGAGACAATGCTAGGTAAAGTGGAGGGCATGTAACAGTGACAGGCAGATAATATTATTAATAATAACAATAATAAGTGTAGCAACAGCAAGTATGTCCATCTATGTACAAAATATTATCCCTGAACAGTTACACTGCACTCACTCATAATCATTCATTACAACACTCATTCATTACAAGAATTTGCTTTCCCTGACATGAATGCAAGTAGAAATCAGATACGGTAACACAAAGTCATCACAGTAGTTGGGAAAAAGTCGGTAACACTCTACTCGAAGGCTCTGTCCTGTTATATTTGTTAAATGAACAGATTTCACTTAACTTGTGTTTAAACCCTCATCGCTGACACACGATGACCTGTCAGAAACACGACACAGTGATTATGATCAACCAAGTTATGCTTAGGACACAAGATCACAGGACAGAGGGTTCAAGTAGAGGATTTTTTTTTGTCCTATGTACACAAACACACAAAAACATTCACACAACTCACTCACCCAAGTGCTTGCACAAAACTCCACCAGTCATCTCTCTACTACCACACCTTTCAACCCTGTAGTTCAGCAGTGAAACAGACTTTTTCCAGATACACAATCACCAGCATGCAGCATTCATAAATTAGGAAGAATTCAAACACAGTCAACAAAAAAAAGGGAAAAAAAAGCTTTAAATGGCTGCAAAACATGCACAAGCTTCAAGCAGTCCGGCACTTAACAAATGTAAACAATGAAAGAGAGAAATTACCATCACAATACAAAGTACACATAGAGAAAAATAATACACACCCGTTTCACATGTAGGTAAAATTACAGGTCTTTTATGCATAGAAACTAATGGGGGGAAAAAACATCAGTTATGTGAGACTTTAAAGCCTCCTCATTCACATTTGTAAAATTAGAAAAAGAACAACAACAGAAAATCATCCATACATACTGTCACAAAGAAGTCAGAGCACAACCTTGCTGGGCCCCTGTGAGCCCTGTAAACATTGTGTTAAGTGACAAGTGTTGTAACGACCAAGCGCCTTTAAAAAGAAGAGTCTGAGAAACTGCAGGCAGACAGTGTTTGGATTCATTTCACCCCTGTGTCTGTCCAACACATCTTTAGTCTTTAAAAGGTCTTCTCAAAAGAAAACAGCTAGGTAGCACAATATCACCTCCCTCTATCTGCTGATGCTGAAAATATATTAACATTGCTCTATTTCTAGGCTTTTTTTAATTCAATATAATCCGTTCTATGTATTATCTGACAGTTAATATCCGTCTCCACCTGTCCAGTGGGTCACCAGAGAGATAAATCACTCGTCTTTTGCATCCTGCACTGCAACATGGTGATCAGTTTCCTGTGTCGGTGTGGACTGTGGCAGTTCACTTCCTGTTCAAGAGCTCTGGTAATCTCCCTGCTGAATGTCATGGCCTTGTTTTGCTCTGTGGTCTAAAGAACTGTAGGCACCTAGTTTCACCCAGCAGCTTTGCATACAATTGTGAAGAACGTAGCTGCTGTGTGCCTCAGTGCTGGCAGAGAGGAACGGGACTGCCTGCTGCTTTCTACAGTGCTGCAACTTCTTCTTCTTCTTCTTTAGATTCCAGTTTAACTCGACTGTCAGTTCAAGGAAGGGATGAGTTCTTTTTATTTGAAGGGTGAGTTTGAACCTATACAGAGCTCTTTTAATGCCAATCAGGGAATGAGAACAGCACTCATGGCGCAGAAGTCAAAGCTGAGCTCACTTCTGCCCTGCTCTCAGGTGGAAGATCGCCCACTATGGCTGGACTCTCTCTGTTCTCCACATATTCTGCTTGGCTCTGGCCCTCCTCCACCTCCATGCTTTTCATCACATTCCTCTCCATTTCTATCTGATCCATACTGCCTTCATCCTCCTCCATTTTCACCACCACTGCCTCTTCTTCAGCTTTTATAGCAGCTAAAGTGTCTGCTGCGCTGGCCTGTGCGTACGCTCCTACGCTGGCATGGCTCAGGCCGTGAACTTTCTTCAGGTGTTTCTCCAGAGTGGCGTAGACGGTGAAGGGCACTGCACACAGCTGGCACAAAAAGGAGGCCTTAGCTCCCTGGGCTCCATGGGTCTTCATGTGGCGTGTTAACTTTGAACTCTGAGCGCAGGCATAATTGCAGAGGCCGCAGCGGTAAGGCCGTTCACCTGTGTGGCTGCGACGGTGCACAGTCAGGTTACTGCTATTTCTGAACTGTTTACCACAGTACTCGCAGGCCTCATCTTTCTTCTTCTTACCAGCTGAACCAGCAGTAGTATTATTATTGCTTCCTCCACTGCTGACACCTCCTGCTACACTCCTCCGCTCATTCTCCCTCTGCCACTCCTGCACAGCCTCGCTGACTTTGGCTGAGCTCCAGTCTTTCTCCCTCTCAATGATAACTCCTCTTTCGTTCTCCCAGTCTCCAACTCCTCGCACTCTGTCGCCCATCTCTGGACGTTTGGGCGTGCAGTTGCCACTTGCGATACCACTCTCGCCGCTGCCCCCTGTCTCTCCGCTCTCCAGGGAGCCTTCAGAGGGGCTGGCGCAGGGTGAGGTGTGCTGGGGCTCCCCCTGCCCCTCTGCCTCCTCCTCCCCTCCCTCTCCCCCTTCTCTCTGGCGCTGGTACAGTCTTAGCAGCTCCCTGTCTGACGGTCTGACCTGCGAGGTCAGCAGCATCAGGCCTGTAGCTATGGAGGGGTGTTTGGGCAGGGTCAGGTCCAGCTCAGAGGGGCCCTGGGCACCAACCACTTCCTTTACCATGTTACCAGCTGGCTGCATTTGCAACCTCCCTCTCATCCTCTGCCTCCCCACATCCTCCTCCATCAAGACCATCTCCACTGACTCATATCCACTTGTTCCACCTCCAGCCTCCCTGTGATGGTTCCTTATGTGTCGGGCCAGCTGGCCGCTCTGGGCAAAGGCCTGCCCGCACACTCCGCAGTGATAGGGCCTCTCACAGGCGTGAGTCCGGCGGTGGGTGGACAGGGCACGCAGAGACTGGAAGCTCTGGTCACACACCTCACAGTGGAAGTCGCTCTGGAGGCCGCCCGTCTGAGGAAAGGGAGAAGCTGCTGGTGGAGAGGAGGATGGAGACAGCACCAGGCCTCCGGGGGAGCTGCCGGTGGTGTTATTATTCCCCTCTGCGAGCTCCCTGAGCCGCACTGAAAAGTTCAGAGCCTGCAGGTTACTGGAGGAGGAGGTGGAGGTGGTGTATGTCTGACGGGAGCGACTGACACGCAGGACAGAGGGTTGAAAGGCTGAGGCAAGAGCTTGGCTCAGGTGGCGTGGGTCCAGAGTGGCTGCAGCAGGTTTGTGCTCTTCAAGACTTCCTCCTCCTCCTCCTCCTCTCATGTCTGCATCCTCCTCCACATCCTCTTGGTAGATGCTGAAGGAGTGTGTGTGCTGAGCGTGCTGTAAGAGCGCCCATGCAGATGGAAACACGCCTTCACACTGCTGGCAGGTAAAGTAGGATGGCTCCTCTGGCACTGAAAAACAAATATAGACAGAACGGAGTTAGTGATTAATGGATGTTAGTAAAGAATAGATAGTATAAAAATTGCCATGGTCCTTTGAGGTGCTTTGTAAATTCTTACAGATAAAACCTGCAAAAGCTGACTCTTTGGCCAGGGGAAACAAGCTGATATCTTGGCAAACAGTTTCCTTGTGACAAACACTAATATTTATTTGGAGTTGTGTTCGTGTCCAACTGATGAAAGCAAGTCCAATATTTACTCTCCTTTGAGCTCGCTTTTTGTCCACCAGCTTTTTAGCTGCTAAATGCTCCACCATGTTCACTAGCTAGATGCTAGGTTTGTATGTTTGCTGATGTATGACTGGTGCTGATGTATCATGTATGCACGTGTACTGCAAAGCGGGTTTTTAGAGCTTTTTCTGTTGCAAAAACAGCCACGAGGCCCAGCCAATGATAATGCAATCAGGGAGGTGAGAGTGAAATTTCATGTTGAAATTGAAAACAATGAGGTTTAAAGATGTTAAAAAGCTCCGTAGAGCTGAGGGGAACTGAAGAATTGAGTGATAACTATCTGTGGTTTCGTCACTCTGAGTAACCTTTTTGACAGACAAGAAGTCATGTGATCCCTTGTTAGTATGAAAGTACAGAAACATGAGTATCAGCATGATAACAGCCTAATCTCACAAGGATGAAGAGAAGGGTCAGGTGAGGCATAGGATTTAGTGTGGAAAGGACAAAATGAGTAAGAAGAACGGAGAGTTACAATAGTTGGACCCAAAGCAGAAGAGAAGCTGAGAGGCCAACAGAGAGGCAAGCCATGTCGCACAGTACATCTTGAGATATTTTTATATGTGGATAGCTTTGTCTCCTTACCGAGAGCCACTCTCCAATTAAGCTGCAAATTGCTAATTAGCAGAACGTAGAAAACGAACGCTTTATGCAAATCAGGCACTGACTCAGCCTGCTTGACAAATGAGGCCTTTCTGCATAAATCAAAATTGGAGAGAAGATCCCCAAATTGAGGGGGAAAACAGTTCTTTTTTTTGGAGAGGTTCAAAGCCGACTCTGGTATAAGCCTCTTTCATGTTTCCTCAAGTCAAATCCTTCTGTATTTTACTGGAGGGGGGAGGAGAGTAAAGATGAAAAAGAGAGCAACTGTTTCTTTCTCTTTTTCCCCTCTCCCGCCCTCCCTCTGTCTGGAGACGAGAGAAGCTGTGGTGTTCATGTCCTTTAACCTAGCCTGAGGAGAAACCCAGGAGAAGTTGAGATACTTCTTTTAAAAATAGGGTGAAGAGTGAGAGCAGAGAAAAAAAAACAGAGAGACAGATAGGTAGGTCAGGGCTCAGGAGATAAAAAGAAAATGAGATAAAAAGATTATAATGTAGTACAGGGGGCCAAGAGACACTACGAAAATATGTCACCCCTTTGGATTGTACTTGAGACCCATCCTCCAACCCCGGCTCTCCTCACCCCTCTGCCCCCCCTCCCAAAACCTTCCAAATCTTTCCCTGAGGGGGGTGGAGGGGCGGGGGGGCTTTTGTCTCGGGGTCCTGGAGTGAAATACAATACCCAGCCAGTTTCTCTTTCCTTGCCTCTCACTCCTCGCTTTTTTTTTTTTTTGTAAGGATTCCCATTTGGCCCGGGGTAGCACTTGAATATTAAGCAGAAGCAATAACTACTAATTAAAAATGCAGATTGGCTGGGAGCACTAACGAGCAGCAGGCAGAATCTCTTTTCCCTTGGGAGGTAGGGGGAGGAGAAAAGAGGGGGGGGGGGGGGGGGAAAAAAGGCAAAACAAAAAAAAC
>JBBMJY010000026.1:10242171-10255421 GCA_037833715.1 Toxotes lorentzi | reverse complement strand
CCCCCCCCCCCCCCCCCCCCCCCCCCCCCCCCCCCCCCCCCCCCCCCCCCCCCCCCCCCCCCCCCCCCCCCCCTGCCTCCCCCCCCCTTTCTTCTTTCCCCAAAAGAGGGCAAAGCGAAAGTGTGTTGAAGATGGGGAAGAAATGGGGGGGGGGGGGGGGTGGAGATGAGGAAAAAAAAACAAACAAGGAGAATAAATAAAAAGGAATGAGACAGATGCACGCGGCTCTTCAGTAATCCATCCCACTCTACCCCCTTTTCTCCGCTTCACTCTTGAATACAGAAAATGGATGGAGGAGCTATCTGCTGTGGGATAACTGCTCTTTCACTTCCAGTCATCTCAGAAGATTCAGATGCTCAGTTTCCCTCCCACAAAACAGTTCGCCACTCAAGCAAAACACGACTTCCTACCACTCACAGGGCTGCCGTTTGTCCAACTAAAAACGTCTGCTACTCTGCTACTTTAACATGCAACAACTCAAACTTTACGTAACATCTCATAAAATCAGCGGAGATGAGAACACTGAACTCTGGGTAAAAATTACAATGCAAATTCAAAAGGTGCCATGTACCCCCCCCACCCCCACCTCGTGCACGTGTTAGCTTTGTTGTATAACACTGCAGGCACCAAATTACCAAACTCAGAGTTTTGTGACTGTAAGTGAGAGACAGAGCATGAGATGAAAAAAAAAAGACTGAAAGAGAAAAACAAGAGAGGTTGTGGACAAACGGAAATGGTGCGTGTACCCGTCCCCTGAGCGTTACACAAAGGAAGGAACTGCGAACGTTTGTGTGTACATGACTGAGAGTGTTTCAAAATGTGCAAAGGGGCATTCATACCTACTATGAGTGTGTCGCAAGATGCTCTGTCCATTTGCAATCATTTACAACATCCCACAGTAACTTTGCAGACACAGGGTGACCTTCAAATACATCTGACCTTTGCAGGGAAAACACAATAACTCTCACGCAACATCTCAAACGCGTTGTTAGTGACTGGACATGAAATTTTTCAAAAGGATTGTAATGAGAAGTCATGAATTGCTGATTTGAGTTTTGATGGGCTTTACCCCCACCGTGACCTATTATATTTGGCAAGCCCATCATGGTGTCCACAGTCATTTTATTAAAAAAAACAAAACAAAACAAAAAAGACAGCAGCAGCAGAAAAGGCGTGAAGAAAATGAAGAAAACGACCTTTAGGAAAATCAGTGCAAATGTATGGATTAATTTTATGCAGAAGCAGAAGCGAGGGATGCTTTAAGAGACAGAAAATATGAAAACAGGGGCAAGAGGAGAGAGGAGATGATGCATAAGATGAAGAAAAAGCAGGAGGAAGGAAGAGATTCCCAGGAGCTCAGGTGGCTCGGCCCGGGGCAGAACAGTGGGAGATGGCAGAGGAGCCGCACATGATGCAATGTCCTCCATTACAGTGTCATGACAGCGAGGAGAGCTGCACGAACACATCCGCTCCTCTGACCATTTTAAACTACAGAGCATCACTTCAACTCACAAAGCCCTTTTTGAAACACTCTAAAGGGCCCGATAAACACTGAAATATGCTCCTCTGCTGGTTCTGAGGGGATGTGGCATCTATCTCTGTTGTCCAGGGCACAGTGGAAGACAGAGAGGGAGAAACATGTTTACCTGGCCATTCCACCTCAGAGACTGACAGTCAGGGAGATGGGAAGGAGCTCTGGAGCTCAGATGCTCAGTGTGGGGCCCTCAGGGGACCCTTGGTCCCCTCCGAACGCTCCTGACACCTATCCTTTCCACACAATTAGCCAGTGCGTCACTAACTCACGCAGGCCTGCTAATGGCAACGGCAAGCTAATGAGCTGGACTCGGGAGGCAGAGGGAACAGTTGTTAAATGAAGAGGAGGACGGTTGAAAGAAAAAAATAAAACAAAACAAAAAAACAGGGTCAGTAATTAGCAACCTGCCCTCTTTTTCTGCTTTTTCTTCCAAGGCCTCACCTGCTTTGTTGAGCTCCACCTTCACCTTCACGCCAGACTCCTCCCCCCAGCCTCTGTCCCTGGCCACCCCTCTCCTCAGTTCGATGAAGCCTGGCACCAGCCCTGTGTTTGCAACGCGCTGTTGTGCGCGGTTGGCAGGTGAGGGGGGCGTGGTGCTGGCGTTTGGGCCTTGGTTTCGGGAGCGGCAGCCACCCTGTTTGTGCTGGATGAACGCCAGGATGTGGGCAAGGGGGAAAGCTTGGCTGCACTGGCCGCAGGTCAGGAGGTCACGACCTTGGTCAGGAGCTCGGACCTGTGGAGGAGGAGGAGCGGGGTCGTCTGATGAGCCGGTGCCATCCACCGTGTCAGTGGCATCTGAAAAATATGACAAGCAGGGGAAGAGAGAGAAAGTTCAGTTACTGACAGAGATGACATTTTAAAAATTTAAACTATTTTAAATATAACAGAGGAGTAGGATGGTCCCATCAGTTAACAGACAGATACACATGTACAGTTCATCACACGGGGATTTAGGCACTGTTGCCCCTCAGTACTGGAGAGAGAAATAAAGACGAATGTTTTAATAAAACTGCAACAAGCAGGCAATTACTTTATTGACAGAAAATGTATTATTGAAGTAGCCCTCCACATTCTCATTCTCAAATGTGAATACTCTCTCGAATACTCGCCTTTGTATCTAAAATACACAAAGGGGCAGAAAATATCTAGTCTAATAAATAAAAAATCCCACTGAATGTACGGACGCCACCAAAATATGCTGATCCAGAAATCCAGTTAATCTGGATTTCTTCTAAGGACCATTTTTAATTGTGCTCTTGCAAATTAACAACCCAATGCTCAACATGAAATGGCCCAAGTGCTGTTAGACCTCAGTGGAAACAACATACGGGAGTGGTGATTGAAAGTGCTACTTTCAGTTGTAAGCACTACAGCAACTAGGCCAATCTGCTCAGCCAATACTGACCACTTCCTTTAACCAACCTAAAACAGATCCGCTTGCCCTGAATGAGACTGCAGAGTGCAGAGAGAGCAGCCAAACGGTCCATCCGAGCAGGGCACATCAGCCTCCGGTTTATCTGACAATCATTATCTGCTGACAAGTGGAATTATTAAATTATAAAGTATAAGATTATGACTTAGGCTTTCAGCTTTCACTCACAATAACATGTTGCCCTACCAGCCGCAGGCAGCGGGAGCTGGTTTCTCAACAGGAAGTGGATTGCAATAAAAGAGAAAAAAAGTGACTGAAGGTGTTTGAGATAAGAGCAGCCCCTGAGTGTGTGTGGCTTTTTTTTCTGTACTCACAAACGTACAGGACAGCTCATCTGACACAACAGTAATCACCTGACAAATCTTATGTGGTTTGCAGGCTGAAATGCATGTGAATGTGGACGCAACTTAAAGCAAACCTGTTAAGAGCCTGTGTAAACTCTGTACATGTCTTAAGAAATTCTCCCAGCTCAGGTAGAGCTCTTTGAGGAGGAGGAGGAGGAGGAGGGGTCAGCAGACTCTTGCTCAACATGGTCATGGGCACACCTTGATGCCTGGACTGGATCCACCTGCCCGGGCTAGGCCGGCTAGCACACAGGACAGGTACAGACAGTACAGTTTGAAGTCGGTTCTCGCCAGTTGTTACTCAAAAATGTCACCTTTCCTGTTTCAGAGCTGCGCTGTTTGTGCAGACTTGCAAGGCGCGGTCACACACACACATACACACACACACACACAAAGAGAGAGGCAGGGTTGAGTCAGGGCCTGTGGTCACACCAGACATGCACCACTGGTCTTCAGTAGAGAACTGTAAAAAACAAATGGTGTTTTTAAGTTTCCCTCTCATTCCCTTTCAAGCATCGCATATTTCGCATCGCTGTCTTTATGTTTGAACAGTATGAACAGGATCAAATTGGATATAGTGTGGATATTGGCCAAGTATTATTTAAAAATAATAATAATAATAATAAAAGTATTGCATGCTGTAAAAAAGCTGGATGAGTCCAGTCTCTTGGCTTAAAACAAATGATGTGTCCCGGGAGCAGGGAGAAAAATGTCCCACACGAACCAAAGACAGACCGAGAAACTTGATCATCGTCTAACCTGGAAATATTAATCATCGTGTTCGGACCTGTAGCCTCTGAAAACAGCGTGCCAACAAACCGGTCCTTCCTCTATGTGCACGACTACAGCCTCAGTGTACATCAGGACAAACGACACGAAAATTGTAAGCCCTTATCTAAATATTTGCCTTACAAAGTGCGCATATTGGATCAAAACTATGTCCACGTTGACCCGAATGACACCAATTTAAACACAAAGATACTTTAAAAACCTACGGAGAAATGTTTTGTTTTAAAATTAAAAGAATAACACGGTCACCCATCATTTACTTAATACAACTACGAATCTGTGATAATCAGTGCCAGCGCGCATCCAGACCATGCGCGCAAACTGCCAATAGGACAAAACCATGACCCGAATTTGTTTTAGTTTCACCTAAAAAGCAAACATCACATGCGTCTCCGCGAGTCTAACCGTACCCCACACATCGCTGCTCTCTCTCGGGCTTACCTTGAAATGCACTCAGGTGCTGCGGTCTGCTTCCAAGTTTGCGCCTGGACATCGCGTCGAGCGTTCCGCGTTTGGCACCTTTCTAGGTCTCGAACAGCAAAACCCTCCCGAACCAAAAATCCGCCCAGCGGTTCCTTCTTCCGATAAGTTGACCGAAACCCGAGCGGCGGGGACAGACTGATAAGACTAACTGGCCTCTGCCTGGACTCGCACTGAGCGGTGAAGGCAGCGTTCAAGTTCACAATTCTTCCCCCGCAGCGAGCGGAGGGCAAAAGGGGGCATGGGCGTCTGTAGGCGCCGCCCGCCCTGCTCCGCTCCTCCGACCCTGACCCCGCCCACCTCGGTTAACACGCTTTATCACTTTTCTCTTTTACACAGTCTCCTTTTGGTTTCTACCAAGATTCAACTGTCTGTTTCAATCACACCCGATAGTAGAAATCAACACCTAGTTCCCCCTCAGCAGCTCCGGGGAACTAGCGCGCTGGTTTTCCACAGGTGTCTACAAAACCAAACCGGAACCAGAGGAGCACTCATTTCTCCTTTTCTAGTCCACCAGCTGTGTCTGCTATAGACATACCAAGAAAACACCAAAAACACTGATAAAATGCCACAAAACTCTGAAAGACTCGGTAAGAAGAAGCTGCAGTGAAACTTCAGCCGCAAAGTTCAGATCTGTCGCCACCTACTGACTGAACATCAACCACCTGTCACAAGTTATTACTTCAAATGATAAGGTGTCTAAAGAGCATTTAGTATTTTTAAGATGGACATCTGATGAAATATTTCACGTGTGCGAACCAAATGCAAAAGAAAAATAACCAGTATTTCTCTGTGTACAACCTGTAAACGTACGGACCAAAAGAAATACAAAAATGAGCAAATAACTTCAAAGTCACTTTTATTCACTGTTCTTTATTTAACATTCCACTTTACTGAGAACAAAAAACGTTATTTGCTGTTGTGAAGCAGCTGGCAGAGGGCAGAGTATAAAAAGAGAGTGGCTGTTTTAATAAATGCATGAACTTTGACAACTTTTCAGAAAGACGTTTTCAGTGGATGTGTATAAACCATCCTGTACATCAGTTCATGAGACTGGTTTAAAATGGTCCTTCCGTGTTAGAGTAAAAGGAAAAGGTGGGAGAACATGGTGACATGAGGAAGGTGATGTAAGGTAAAAGTTTAGGTATTGCAAATGTCTGCAGATGAGTTTGCAGGGTTAAGGAAATGTTCAGGCACCAATGAGGGAAAAAAAAGGGGGCATGCAGAAGAGAAGAAACTCATTCAATAATCGATCTTTACAAGATGAAGCAAAACTGAAAAATGGCAGATCAAGCTCAGCTTGGCTGAACCAATCAGCTGTGTGATTAGTGAAACTAAGGTATCAGGTCAAAGTTTTATACTGTGTAGACATAAACAGTACCCGAGAAGACACATGTTCAGGTGTAGATCTCTGTTCCCATCTTCTTCCAACAGCTTCGTTTTTTTTTATTGGTCTGTATGTGTGTGCCAGTGACAAGGTGAAGCACTGTAGAACAATATTTTCCACCTGTCAGCTCTAGTATCTGTAGTATGGACTCCGTGAGCGAGACCGTGACCTCCTGGAAAAAATGAAAAGAAGTGAGCTGATGCTGAAGCACGGGCCTCCATATGAAAACAAAAAAAACATAAGCTGGAGGATAAAGGAACACTTTTACCCCTTATACAAACATTTAATAAATGTTTATAGCACACTGTTTTGTAGTTGGAAGCAGCTTTAAGGAAATCAATTTATATTATTACACCAGTTACAGATGTTACATTAATACATTAATAAACACATCTGCTTACAACTACATTACAGTGTATTATAAACCTATTTTTCTCCAGTTTGTACAAAGATCATTGATGCATATAACGATCAGGAGCTTCAGTTAATGTTCAAATCAAATATCAGAATAAGGAAAAAATGTGATCTCAGCGACTTTGACCGTGGCACGGTTGTTGGGTGCCAGATGGGACGGTCTGAGTATTTTTGAAACTGCTGATCTCCTGGGATGTTCACACACAACATTCTCTGGAGCTTTTACTCAGAATGGTGCGATAAACAGAAATCATCCAGTGTGGAAGTGCTGTGGACGGACACACCTTGTTGATATGAGACTTCAGAGGAGAATGACCAGACTGGTTAGAGCTCACAGAAAAGCTACAGTGCTTTCAGATAACTGTTTAACTGGTTTTTGTAGCCCATCCGAACTGTCTCCATTTGAAGGTGTGTTGACCAGAGGGCACTGACAAGTTCACTAATTTAAGGTCTTCTTACCAAAATATTTTGTTTCTGCTTCAGTAATAAGTCTGGAGTATTTTCTTTCACTGTAGATATTAATCTGTGCCTGGATGATTTTTATTTTTGTTCCCACATGACTCTCACACTCAGGTCTTAGCCTGCAGCGTCTTTCTCAAGATTCTTTCTCAAGACTTGAGACAAACTCTGGATATGAGTGAAGAAAAAGTCAAGACGCTCGAGTATTGGCAACAAAATCAATGCAATGAGCCTTTGAGACAGCGTTTGTGCATTAATGTGAACAACAGGAAAAAAAGCCAAAACTTTTTTTTTATGCTTCATCGGAGCTGTGCAGATTCTTGTGGCTTCTTACATACCTTCTGTATGAGTTGCACTCTCGGCCTGAGGGACAGAGGACACAACAGAGCCACGATCAAAACAACAGCATGCCAGAACATCTTAAAGTCTATAAAACTGTCAGAGCAGAAGCTGACGCCAGAAAATCTAACAGAGGCTGGGCTGATTAAATATTTTGGTTACTTCTGTTTAAGTATGCAACATTGCACACACAATAACACTGCGTATTCAACAAACCAAATTATTATTATATTAGATCCATATGCCTGTTGGTGATCAGAAATCAAAACTCTTACCATATTTGGAAGGAGAGGGCGAGTGGCTCTGTCGCCCATACTGTCTTTCCCATTCATCCCTCTCTTTCTCACGGCGCTCACGCTCCCTAAATGCAGAACCTCTGGGTCAGACAATTGCAACACTCACACAAATACAAAACAGTCACACACACACACACACACACACACACACACAGCCTTACTTCATGCGTATCTTGCGTGCCATGGCTCGTAATTCTCCCTCTCGCTCCTGTAAAACCAACACATCCCAATCAGGGGAAATGGGGGCTAACAACCAGAAATACATACACAGAATAACGCACGCACGCACGCACGCACGCACGCACGCACGCACGCACACACCTGTCGTTTGTGTTCCTGCTGCTGGATCTTCACCTGAGCAGCTTTTTTATCCGCCTTGGCTGCAGCAGAGGAAAAACAACAGCAAACTGTAATCAGTTTTTTTTCACATCTGCAATGTGCATGTGACCAAATGTACAACATCTCTTCAACTTCACGATTCAGACATCTGCACTGTACTCATTTCTTCACTTGTGCACAAACCACAAACACATGTGCACTGCTTAGATGTACTCACACTGCTTGTTGAGCGCCTTCTGCATTCGTAGCTTCAGCCGCTCCTGTGGGGTCATCTTGGGCTGCAGGTGACACAACGGAGTTAGCATGTCCTTTCTCGGTCTGACAAGTGTCTGTATGTCTGTATGTGTGCGTGAGTGAAAGGGTAAGATCAAAGGTACTGTGCAATTTTGATACTATCACCTAGATGTACAGTTGCTGGTGGAGAAAGAAAAAGGCCAAAGATAAATTAATTACATATGTTTGTTGAGTCAACAGGCTCACTGGAATATCACTGGCTAGTTGTGTGTTGTGTGTGTGGACAGAGGCAGACTGCTGCTGTAGGATAGTTTAGACGCAGGACATGATCCAGTCACATGAACCGTTACACAATGTATTTATATGTACGAATACGGTCAATACTGTTAAAAGGGAGGAGGACGGCTGAAGAAGGAGAGAGGGTCGGAAAGTGAAACAAGAACAAGTTCTGGTCCGGTGAGTTCAACAGAGTTCAGGAAGAGCCAGTGCCATTTTGTCACTGACACACCCATCACTGGGTCGTTTAAACCTGGCCAGGCAAGAAAAACTGCAGGTCACAACACTGCCGGCAAGTTTAAAAGAGAGGCAGATCATAACCTCAACTGTATTTGTCTGACTGTTGGAACATATTCAAATTTTTGCAGGGAGAGGAGAAGCCAGTTCAGGACATGGAACAGTCCAGAATGTTAGAGAATATAACAACAAATAAAACTATTATTCGGTCCTAAAGGAATAGCTGGACATTTTTGGAAATATGCTTATTTGCTCTCTTGCAGAGAGCAGGATGAGAAGACTGATAGCACCCAGTGTCTGTCCTCTAAATATGAATCTAACCCAAGCAGCTGGTTAGTTTAATGTTAAGACTGGAAACAGAAGCAAACAGCTAGCCTGGCTCTGTCGGAACATAACAAAATCCAGCTAACTGCACCTGTAAAGCTCATTAATTAAGACGTTATATCTCGTTTGTTTGATCTAAAATAGGCTGGAACATAATCCCCATAAAACAGCAAATTGTCATTTTTACACTTCTGTTTTTCTACAGATTAAATAAACAAGATACTACACCTTAATGGGAAAGCTCTGGATGTGCTGATAGGTGGATTACCTTGGACAGGCTTGCAGTTTCCCCTTGTTTCCAGTCTCTGGAAGCTATCCAACTGGCTTCACATTTAGCATACAGACGTGACATCATTCTTCTCGTCTAACTCCCAGCAAGACAAGAAACAAGTGTATTTACCAAAATGTCCCACTATTGCTTCAACTCTCATCTCAAAATCTTTAATCTGTATGTGGGATATTAAACCTTTAATTTCAAGCCTCAGAGTGTGCTCCACTGCTTGTTAAAACAAGCCCAGGTACTGCTGTCCAGAGCACACCCATCTTCATCATAGCCTAATTAAACAGCGTCAGAAATAATCGCTTGCCTAATACTGATTCATAAGTTGTAACAAGACACATGGTCATAAGAGAAAGAAGCCCTCTTCTTCCTCTTAGGGCCACTGAGGTGAGTCTATTTGAGACTACAAACAGATAGAAAAGACGCTGCACTCTCTCACCAACATGTATATGTAAACATGCATGCACCAGCCAGACTAAAAGAACAATAAAAACAATAAATAATGACTTCACAGGGTGTCTAAATAATCACTCCGTATAGAGATGGCAGCAGCGATTCAGTCATTTGTCAGTGTCGGCAAGTTGGCATGAATACTGTGATGGTAATTTCAAAGTAGATGCAGGGCTTTGACTGCAGTGTGTGTCCACTTTTGATGTGAGGGAAAGAAAAAACAAAAATCATATCATATGGCTTCTACATCCCAGTCTGGTGGACAACCATGTCAGCCTGTCAGGGATGAGGGAGGCGTAGGCTTTAGCAAGAAACCCAGCTAGATCAAATTCTTACTGACTTTGGCAGCTCCCGTCTCTTTACCACCCGCAGTATCAGGCCTGGAGAGAGGACGACAGAAGACAATTAGCCGATGTGATGGAAACTAATTGATTCATATACAAACAGACACATTTCTCACACATGTTAATGCTGAGGGATAAAGTAAGGCTTTAAAAGCATTACCACACATTAAAAAGAAGATAAATCAATATAGAATGGCCCTTGATAAGTTGTTTCTGGCTTCACGTCGTTGCATTCCTGGGCTGACTTGATTTAAAACAATTTATCATGTATTAACTGCTTCATGGCTGATGTGCAGAATAGGCTATATTCTTATATAACTTGAGAGTTTTAAAAAATCCCTTAAAACCATCAAAAGTGATTATACGTGACCCCTCAATGTTTATTTTAAGTTGGAAAACTGAATGCAATAAACACTCTGACATGCTGGGCAGAAAGCAATGAAATGAGCAACTTAATTTTCCAGTTCTGACGACACAGTCTAAATCCTAACCTTTTGTCCTATGACTTGTTATGCTGAGGCAACTTCAACTTGTCACATGTTGCCAAAGTTAATGAGATGTAAGCAGTTCTGTCAAAACAAGTGATTTGTCAAATTTAAATACTTCTAAGAGGCAAAACTATCCCCTATCTCACATGAAAAAAAAATTAAAATATCAAAGATTAGAGAAAAGTCAGTAAAAACTGAATTATCTGCAAAAGAATTTTTTTCTTCATGCTCATCGTCTTATGACCCTTAGAGAAGTCTTGGAGAAGTCTGGTTCCACAGGTTGGGAACCATCACTGGTGTACATGTTACATTATACCACTCTCGCTCATTTACAACATCTTTTAGTCACAGTCAAGATATTTTTCTGTATCTCCAGATGCCTTTGTGAACTGGTGGAATGGTGTTTACATTGTCTTCTTACTTTCTTAGCTTGTCAGAGACAGTGGCAGTAGAGGGCTGGGCCCCTCTGTGAGCAGGAGAGGGACTGTGGTTTGGACGGCTGGGGGACTGAGAAGGGCTGCGGCTGCCGCTGTCTCCCCGCCGGTGGCCTCCACTACTCCGGCCCCCTCGCCTAGAACTGCCCCCCTGCCGTGAGCTGGAACGGGACCTGACAGAAAAGACAAGGCTACGTCTTACTAAGGTGTGCGTTGCAAAACAAAAACGACAGTGCTGATGGTGATGAATGAGGAGCCTTACCTCGTTCGTCTGCGTGCTGAGTATCGCCTCCTGTCCCTATCTCTGTCTCTATCCCTCTCCCGCTCTCTATCTCGGTCGTTGGACCGTGATCGTGTCCAGTCACGTCTCCTCCAGGATCCACCTCCTCCATTCCCTCCTCTACCTCTGGAGTGAGATCTGGAACGCCGCCTCGACCGCGAGCGGCTCCGGGAACGACGCCCGTCCCTCCCCCCCCGCCCTCGTCGGGCTCGGCGTGAACGGGAAGATGAGCGAGAAGAGGACCGAGATGAGGACCGGGAGGAGGAGGAAGGGGAGCGACTGGAAGACGACCTTCGTCTCCTGGACAAAAAGAGACACAAAGTATTAGTAACAACACCAGCCCAGCACCTAGCCTATCTGGAGAAAATTTCTGTTTTCTTGTTTCTAAGAAATCTGACTGTTTCCTGGTCAATAGAGAAATAAATAATCAGATATTAAAACTGCAGCTTTCTGTGTTTTGCCATTATGTTCCATGCACAATTATTAACTGACAAATGTGTGTCAAAACTCAAAACTACCCGATCACACACTTTTCCTCTATGCACATGCAAGGTTGAACAGGTCCTCTTCGTTATGCATCAGCAACTATTTGAACTGATGTGTTATTCTATTGAAAACTGATCCACCTCACCTACCACAATAATCAATCAGCATTCTTTCTGCGTCAACAGCTGTGGTCATTTCAATGAACATACTGACTGTAAGAGGAAAATAACCAATGAAAAGCCGGGAAGAGGGAAAGTTACCGACCGGGAGCCCCTGCTATGACCTGCAGGGTGCTGCAAGTTGGAGGGGGCGTGGCCAGAGTGAGGAGCGGTTGTTTGAGTTGCTGCCGCAGCTTCGTCGTCACTGCCACCGAAGCTGGTGATGAAGGTGATCTTCTCTGGACCTGGAGACCGAGAGCGTGACCGCGACTCAGAGCTGGATTCTGACTCTGGCCTGAGAGAGATCAGAAAATAAAGTTCAAAGACACATAGAGACAACAGCTGAGGAAATTAAGAAGGAAAAAGAACAAAACAGCGGGTTCACTCACCGTTTATAGGGGTCATACGTTGGGCTGTCTCTCCTGGCATAGCTGAAATCCACGAGGATGAGGACACAGGTTAAACTATTTCTGAGTTAAGTGGACTCTTTATGAGGAAAAAACATTTAAACAGTATAAATGTATTACCTTGGTGGGCTGATCTGTCTACCTTTTAGCCTCTTCTCCCTGAACTCTCTCCTCTGTCTGCGAGAACGCCGGCCCTGATGTGACCACACACAAATTACAAAGCTGCAAACTAAAATACACAACACATCAACACAGATTCAGTGGATGTTATCTTACAGAGTACATGGCCTTCTCCGCCTCCAGAGCCTTGGCATGTTTAATGGCTTCCACTTCCTCCTTGTCTTTCCTCAACATCCTGATGAGCAGGTAACAAATTCACAGCATTACAACAGCAACAATAAAAACTATACATTACAAGCTGAAAACTACCCACATAAAAACAGCAATATTGTTACATTTAGTGAAGTATGCCTTGATTACTATCAATGCAGAAAGTGAAGTTTATGTATCTGAGCTCATCAAACTAGCAAAATAAACATGGAACCATGCTCCGCAGACAACACGAGACCGTTCTGGGTGAGCAACTTCTGTAGTTTACATACACTAATCTTACAAACTCTGCCTCCACCAAAAGATCCTTAATCCTACGTGATTTAAGAACCAAAAGGTCAAGTATTGTTCCCAAAAATATGCGTTTTACTCGACTGGACATTTGAGACATGATGATATAATCACTGAGACGTTACCTGACAAAGTCTCCTTCAGCCATTCCATATGGGGTCGCCATCTTGTTTAGGTCCAACAACTGTTCCTGGTTCAGCTCATCAACATCAACCTCCACATCTACGCGAACACACAGACATGACACAAAGCTTTTTAACACACAGTGATGTGTCAAAACAAGTCTTATCCTCGTAGTCATATTTAACAAATATTTGCATTTTCAAATCAGATTCACCGTTTACCACAGGTAAGAAGGTTTAATAAAAACACAAACAATAAAAAAAACCCTTACATGCCACAAAAAATAATTTTATAT
>JBBMJY010000026.1:10223938-10242071 GCA_037833715.1 Toxotes lorentzi | reverse complement strand
TATATACCTCAGTGCACATTTCTGCTCTGCTTCCTGTTGTTGTTCATTGTTTGTTTGTTTTTTGGTTTATCTCGAGTATACATTTTTCTAATGTGTAAGTATCACTAGTGCTGAACTTATTTCCTCACCAATATCTGGGATGCCCTCATCCTCTTCGGATTCACTGTTCTCTGAATTCTCTTCATCCTTGTCTGACTGGGGTTCGGGCTCTGTCACAGTGCTGTCTTCATAGGTGTAACCAATGGTGGCCTTTTTCTCAGCCAGCCTGCACAAAAAGAAAAAGATTTATCAATGCATACTGCTGTAAATGCTCCAGTGAGCAAACAAACTGTAAGAATTACATGTTTTACATGCAGAGTAGCTATGAAACAGTAATTTTAAACAACATACTTTTTCTTCTCTTCCTCATTTGGTTTCTGCAGGCCACCGTAAAGCTCGTCCAGGTAGATCTGATATAAACACTGCTCCTCGGAGACTGTAGCGGGACAGCAGGGAGTTTAGAGCACAACACAACTGCAAAATACACCCACTGAGAGCAGGTTAACAGACTGATGATAGTACATTAAAAACAAGTGCAGCACTGTGCAAGTGTGAAACATACTGACAGTGGTTCATAGAGCGCTCGACAAGTGTTGCACCATGATACTTAAATTTAACTTTCTCTCGAAAGAACGCCAGCTGTTAGGGTTTGTGATACTCACTGTTGGCAAAGTCATTCTGCACCAGGCCTCTGTAGCGCTCATAGTTACACTTCCTCTCCTCCATCTCCTGCTCTGGGGTGCTGTACACAACAAAGCGTAGTGCTGTCACATTTAGTTCAGAGATACAACATCTCCCAACAGCCAGCAAATGGATAATAAAGACATCTTAAAATGATCATGATTTTCACAATGAAAACAAATGTTTCTATTTTTACCAACCAAACAAGGCAAATGATTTTTGCATACACACTTCATTTACACTTCAAGCATCTGCAGCATTTCACATGTTAAAACTGCTGAGTGAGGTTGTCTCTCCTAGATACATCTATTACAAAATCATCAAGACTCAAGTTTATTACATACACATGAAAACAACTGAATGAGCAGCAAGCAAATGAATAAAAACAAACATAACACCACAACCTTCCTGCTTAATACTAAATTCATAAGATAATTTTATATTAAGATATCATATTGTATTGTATTTATGACTTCAGTTTTCCTTCAAAAGCCTTTAATGCCAACATATATAAAAATCTGTTTTTTATATTCAAAAACAATGTCCTTCTGTACAATCGTAAGCCAAGAAATTAAATTTAATAAAATATTCACACTACATGCATTCTGTGGTTAAATGTGGTTCTATTTCATTTTAAAACTTACGATGTGTTGAGCAGTGGGGGCGTGTAGGTGGGGATGTAGTCCAGGTGAGCCCTTACATCAAACCTGTCAATCATGTTGTTGGCATCTCCTTGCCATGGCATCCTGTAAACACAACAAGAGAAGAGAAAGGAGGTATAGTCTGATCAGCAAGATCCCACCAGCATGTGATAATAAGATAAATCTTTATTGTCATTGCACAATCATACGTTGTACAAAAATACAACGAAATTGAGGTACTGTCCCACATCAGTGCAAAAGAAGACATATGAATCCCAAATGTACAGGAAAAAAAATGTACATAATATGTACAAAGACAGGGAACATTGTTTATTGCACATGGCCTGCTGTCAGAAAGGTGGCTAGTCAGATGAAATAAGGTTATGTGTTTGCACTGATTAGGGCTATTGCCCTGTTGTAGAAGCTGTCCCTGAGCCTGTTTGTTCGTGCTCTCAGCAACCTGAATCTCTTGCCAGAGGGCAGCAGCTTAAACACCTGGGTGTGCAGTCCCTCAAGATGCTGCGTGCCCTCTTGAGACAGCGGGTGCTGTAGAGGTCCTTCAGGGAGGGAAGGGGAAGGCCAATGATTTTCTGGGTGGTGTTAATGACCCTTTGTAGTGCCTTCTTGTGTCCATGGTGCAGCTCGAGAACCACACAGAGATGCAATATGTCAGCAGAAAGTGGAGACGCTGCTGGGCCTTCTTCACAACCTCCGAGGTGTTAGAGCTCCATTGGAGGTCTGCGTCTATGTGCACTAGGAACTTAAAGCTGAAGACCCTCTCCACACATTCCCTGTTGATGCAGATGGGCTGCAGGTCGGACTTCCTCCTCCTGATATCGATGATTAGTTCTTTGGTCTTGCAGGTGCACACCACCCCACCATCCTCTGGACCTCCTCCCTGTATGCCGCCTCATTTCCACCAGAGATGAGCCCCACCACGGTGGTATCGCCGGCAAACTTAATGATGGCGCTGTCTGGGTGGGTGCTGACACAGTCATACGTGTACAGGGTGTACAGTAGGGGACTGAGCACACAGCCTTGTGGTGAGCCAGTGTTGAGGCTGAGGGCTGTGGAGAGATGGGGACCCACTCTGACTCTCTGTACACGGTCAGAGAGAAAGTTTCAGATGCAGCAGCAGGTGGTGAAAGGCAGTCCAATATCCACTAGTTTTTCTGTCAGTGAGTCTGTCTGTGTGATGTCTACTATAAACTCATGAGGGCTTTATCAGGAACATCATACTAATACTTTTAGTTCCTGCCTTTGCTCTCAAAACAGCCACAGTTCATCATGACATTGATTCCATGATGAAAAAAAACCTTTGAGATTCTAGTCCATGTTCACATGATTTCACCACATAATTTCAGCAGATCTGTCAGCTGCACGCTCATGCTGCCAATCTCCTGTGCATGTGCTACCAGATCCCAAAGGTGTTCTACTGGTGAGGCCACTTAAGTTCACTGATCTCACTGTTCATGAAACCACTGACCACATGACTTGTCAAGTTCATTATCATGCTGAAAGCAGCCAGTAGGAGATGGTAAACTGTGGCAATAAAGGGATGCATATAGTCAGCAACAAAAATCAGGCTTTTTGACAGGTCCAGCGAGTCTGGCAGAACTGCCACTCACTGGATGTTTTTCTGCACATCCAGTGCAGAAAAACAGTTTTCTAAACTCAGTTTTAGAAATACTTAAACCGGCTTGTCTGGCACCAACAATCACGACACTGTCTGTACCTGCATGATTTTTATGCACTGCACAGCTGCCACATGACTGGCTGATTGGACAACTGCATGAATAAGCAGGTGTACAGGTGTTCCTAATAACATGCTTGGTGAGTGTATGTGTGTGTTTCCTCACATGTTGATGGGGCTCTCTGCAGCCAGCGCCACAGCAGGATCCAGATGGATCTTGTAGGCTCGGCCATGAACCTGGAGAAACTGAGCTGGATCTTTTTTCTGTCGAGATAAAACGAGAGGCAGTCTAGAGACAATAGAATGGCATCTTATGACTAACCACATAATCAAAAAGAAATAGACAGTGAACAGCACATTGAAGCGCGAGAACCTGATTTGAGGTTTGCGGCCACAGAGCTTTGTCATAGCATAAATAATATTTAACTATCTGTGTGTACGTTGCTCAGCTAGGTGACAAAGTCTCTTACTATCTTCTCGTAGTACTCTCGCCGGCGCTCGCCTCGGCGCTTGTAGTCTACCATCATTCCACGGAGCTTGCGCTCATGTTTGCGGGCCTCCTGCCACATGACGGCTCCGCTGGGGGTGGGGGCGCGGCGGGGCACGGCTGCTGCAGAGAGGCAAAGAGGGAAGACACGTGGGGGAGAGGAGAAAGAGAAAGCATACACTGGTGTGAGGAAATCAGACACAGAGATGGAAGATACAAAAGACAGATGTGAGTTTTTTTTTTTTTTTTTTTTAAATAAACACTGGACTGGGACAAGCTGCACAGGCAAAGCTCTTCTTAGAGATCAGTCCGTGTAACTTTTGGCTCCCACCTCATTTCTTTGTTATAAATATTTGAACATAACTCTCCAACTGTTTACAGGAGTTACTCCTTGTCGAAATCATAAATAATAGACCACAATCAATACATCTGAAAACACAATGCTGAGGCTCAGTTACTGTTTCACCCAGAACACAAAATGTGACTCACAATTTTATTAAGCACATTTAACAGTTTATCTTTAGCAATATATCAGAATTACTCATTTGGAATAAGACTGAGAACACATGGTTTAAACTGAACTTAGTACTGAAAATGATATGCAATGAAAAGAAAAGATCTCTGTGTGCCCAACTGAGATGTGGTATCTTACACTGCATTTGGAAAGTTGGAAGTTTGAACTGGGAGTTAAATGAAATTGGAAATGAATACACATTGCTTTGTCCTCTCCATTACATTATAAGTCGAGAGAGAGGAGGTTCATTAAAAACTGCAGATTACTTCCTAATGGAGGATGCGTGAATTGCAAAACCATTTTGTGAAATGGACACTTCTGCCCCATTTAAGTTTTGGACATTGCCTGGTGACAAAGAAAAATGTGTATCAATAACCCATTTTTGTTTGTTTGCGTTGTTTTCTTTAGAACTTAAATGTCAATTGCCAGAAGTTGTTATGTATATGTCATATCATTGTGTGTCATGTAATCCTGCATGTGATGGACCATTTTATTGGTGACGTGAAAAAAAAAAACCCTTCATTCATTCTCATTCAGTCAGTTTCACTGTGGTATTGTTTTTCCATAACATTTTATAATATTGTGCATCCCTGAGCCTATTTTGTGCAAACAAATAATGCAAAGCCACCTCAAAGTGAGATTTCTTTTAGACTAAAAGCTCAAAAATAAAATTTACACAGACTTCTTGTATCATATAAGGTCCAGTATAATATACTGTGATTTCCCTTTTTGTCACAGATATAGCTACACACTGATATCAATGGGGGCTTTATAGTTATTTGCATATACTTAGTGTTTTTTTAATCACTCGCTTGTCCTAACAATTTTAAGCTGACTCTTACGGTAGCTAATACAATTTAGCGTAGAGACAAATTGTATTCAAGCCAACAAACAAAAATTAAAACCTGATGAGTTTTTTACATTTTACTGCAAATGGGTTGGGATGTTATATATAGATACACACACACACACACACACACACACACACACACACACACATATATATATATATATATTTCTGATTAATTTCTCAGACTAATGTTAGATCCACGATCTGTGGCTGGACTATAAAATATGAATTGTTGCTGCTGTATATTACCAAATGTACAGTGTTCGTCTTATCGCTGGCCTTATTTATTAAAAAGTTCACAGCAGCAACTACCGGGAGCTTAAGCTTAAGCTAACGTGGCTAACAAAATAATATTAACGATGTCAAGCTCATCCCACCAAAGCACTCTGTATCTTTTATTGTCTGCTCATGTAATGCGGTCATTTGTGCCTTCCTGTTGTTGCTTTTAGGGTCAGATAGGATGTGAAATAAATGTTTTCAAAGTTACCGAGGAGTTTGTTAGCATACACATCGGCCTGGTTGCACATGCAGCCTGGGCCTTTAGTACGCTCTGCTGCTGTTAGCCACTTAGCATTGGGGCTAACCTTGCTTAGCTTAGCTTATTTTAGCTTAGCTTATCTTATCTTAGCAAGTCTGCTGAGATGTTTGAAACAACGCGTGAACAACAGCCTCGTAAACACCTACAAAACATTAAATACAGCCGTGCGGCATATTCAGCACCGTTTTAAATGTCACTGCGTACCTGTTTATCTGGCCGCCAACACACACTGGGGTTGTTTCGGTCAGATAAGGACGATGGAGCGGAGCGTCACACGCCTCCTTCTCCTCCGCTTACAAACGGCTGGTCTGTGCAACACCGAGCTCAGCCTGTGGGGGGCGCTGCACGCCTCCATAACTGCTTTGTAAACCAAACTTAGCATGTGTCAATCTGCCGGCCTCAACAGTGCTTGATGTGATTCTTGTATAAACTTGCAAAGAGTTAAAAAACAAAAAAAAAAAAAAAAAAATAGACATAGTTTATATGTTATCTCCTCTGCTGCACTGAACAGTTTCTCTCCATATGCCTTTACTTTGAAGAACAGTCACATTAACCTCCTACAGGGCCTGGGCACAAAAATTTGTTGACCTACCTGCACATGGCAGGTTCATTATTTCCCCAGGCAACCAGAAACCAGACAGCACTCCAAAGCCGAAATGATTAATTTGATTAATAAGTTATCTGACTGACAGAAAATGTGTCAAAGTGGTAAAAAAAAAAAAAAAAAAAAAAATCAAAAACATTAAAATGTCATTTTTGTTTGTGTTTTTCACTGTTGGTGAGACATCAAAAGCAAAACAAATATGTTCACTTGTGCTCCAAGGAATAACAATGTGCTCAACATTAAAGTTCCACTTGTATATAAATGGCAGATATATAAATAGATTGAATTTAATGATCCACTGATAGGAGAAACACATTTTTCTGATTACACTTTCATACTTCTAGTTTAGTAATAGTATGAATGCAGGACTATTCTTGTAATGAAGTATTTTTATAGTGTGTGTGCTACATTTACATAAGTAAATTATTTGAATACTTCCTCCTCCACTAACCACTTTTATGGATGATAAAAGAAACCAGGAATATATATTAGGAATGTATTTGGACTGAAAGACAGGTACCTCTCAGCTGAATATAAACTTTCTAATCTGCACACAGTGGTCTGACATCCTATGCCTCACAGCAGGTGTAGAGAGGGTCCTACACATACAGTAGTGTGAGCATGTATGTGTGTGTGTGTGTGTGTGTGTGTGTGTGTGTGTGTGTGTGTGTGTGTGTGTGTGTGTGTAAACTCTATTTCCTACATTTCCTCCTTTCCAGGGTGGTGTCAGGAAGTCTGTGTTCATTTCTAGCCTGTGGCTGTTACATAGGCCAGAGATCACATTTGTAACATCCATTTGCCCATTAATTGTCGCTGCTGTGACCTTGCTGTCACTTTACACCGCCCCGACACACAAACCCCTTCCTTTCACACACTGTCATTTAACAGCAAGTGCAGCATTTTAACATTAGCCTGACATGCATTGTTTTTTGTTTGTAGTGCTACACTCACTGAAAACACCCCAACAGTAGAAACTCTAAGCTAATAGTTACAATAAATGTACAGTCACACAGTGCTAAGGAGTGATGAGGTGGGATTTAAACGGTTTTAACAGTTTTCCTCAGAAGGCAACTGTTCTCACAACTTGCTGTAAGTTTTACCAACTTTCCAATGACAAGTTTCTCACAACCACACAGTTGTTTTCTAGAAAGACTGGGGTCAGTCAGGTGGTTTTCCATATTTTTCCTGGCGCTGTCAGCATCATTGTTTATGAATGTGTGTCAGGGAGAGAGAGAGAGAGAGAGAGACCTTGTGCATACAGTGTGACCCACTGACCTACTGAAAGAGGCTGTGAACCGTGAGCTTCACAGCCTCTTTTGGCAGTGATATGAACAGGAGAGCTTGTCGTAACATCTGAAAAGTGCACTTGCGCAGACTCAAAGGCTAAGGAGAATTTTACACTACGTTGCAAAGGCCATTGTTAGTAATTAATTTCCAATTTTTCTTATTTTGTTTTTGGGGGGGAGGGCGTTCCTTATCCAGTTTAAGAGTCTAAGGACAGAGGGTACAGTATCCTATTGTGACAACTCAGGTTGTAAGTCACTTGAACTACAAACAAAACTAAATAATTTAGATAAATTTACAGCAAATGAGAACTTTAGGTTTTCCTTGTTGCTCCCTTGTGACATATTCTTGCCTCTGACAATGATATTAAGAAGAAAAATGTGCTCTTGTTGTGTACATATATCAGGGGCAAGAAGCATTTTACTCTCTCTTGCAAAAACCATAGTTGTTCATCTTTGTATGGCAGTGTTGACACCTCCCTCTAGCAGCAGCTGTGGCCCTAACACTGGTGATTGATTATAGGCAATTAAAAAAAAAATAGAGTTGATAAATGCACCTTTATTACAGTCCACATGTGCTGGTTGTTCCGAATGGAAAGTGAAATGGGACAAACAGAGCAAAGTAATACAGATACACTTCCAGACCAAACCACAGTACGAAAAGGGCATCAATATGTACAATATATTTATGTACAAAAAAAGCTATTTTACACGCAGGTATGAAAAATCATACATCTTTGACAAACTGCAGTATTACAGAGAAAATGCAGGCAACAGTGTATAGTTTTAAAACAGTTTTCAGAAGGCTTAAAAGCCTTTAGTTCAGGAGTATGCACTCTCTTTTGACAAGTAGTATATCAACTTTGTTTTCTTTACTCAAAGTAAAACGTTTCTGTCCTTCCTTTCCCCCCACATACACTCATAATCTACACTCTCTCTTTCTCTTTCACTCTCACACACATTTACAAACAACCAGACACAGAAACACGCTGAGTGTTAAATAATCGTCCGTTCATTGCTCTGTCTGTCAGAGTTCAGTCTGAAACACAAACGGAGGTCTGAACACCAATCAGATGGGATCATGAACAGGGAAACATGTTAAGAGGCTCCAACAGAGGATGAGCCTCTATTTTCTCTTGACAGTATCTCAGGCACTCCAAGGCATGTCTTTAAGTCTCCAGGTTAATTCAAGAGTCTGAAGAGTCTTTCAGTCAAACATCATGCACCTGCTGCTTCTCACAGATGTCAAAATAGGCTCAAAGAACACAGTAAGACCTCTGACCTCTCTTACTTAGCAGCCTTTGCTTCTCAGGCGTCTGCCGATAGCCATCTGAGCACATAAAGGTCAAAGGGTCTCCCCATTTTCATAACTGCAACTGCGACACAGTGGCAGTGTTTGAAGACAGGGCTCTGTGAGCAAAAGTGTGCGAAGGACGCAAAATAAAGTTAAAGAAACTCAGATAAAAGGTTACGGGTCAGACCTCCAGTTCCTGGTTGTCTGTGTAGTGGAAGCGATTCAATTTCTCCCTGTCCCGGTTTGAAATGTCCAGTTTGGGAGCGTGCGCCGGCTTTAGAGCCGGTGAGGGGTGTGAGGGGGCTGGGGAAGGCGGCAGGGTCAGTTCAATCTCCTCATAGCAACGTGAGGGGGAAGGAGCTGGAGGTTGCGCAAACTGGGTGGCAGGGGGCAGGAGGGGCACGGGACGGTCCACATTTCTGATGAGGTTGACAAACTCCCTCTGGTTGTTGATGCCTTCTTCCTGTGGGACGGCCTGCTGCTTTTTCCTCTTTCGATGGAGATGGGAAAGGACGAAGGCGCAGGCAGCACAGCCACAGACTGTCACTAATGCCAGGATGCCCACCAGGATCAAGTAGAAGCTGATGCCCCCATGTGTTGTGTCAGACATTGCACCTACATGCATAAAGGTAGAGAGATTAGACCTGAGTTTATAAAAATGACATTTTCAGACACAGATGTATTTCTCTTACCTGGACAGTGTTGTCCAATGCAGGGATTTTTTAGGCTGGTGCACTCATTACCATAGTAACCCTCAGGACAGGCACATATGTACCTGCCCTCTGTGCTGTGACAGGGTACCCCCTGCTGACAGGGGTTGGGATTGCACAGATCCAACGCTATCTGCAGTAATGTAAAGAGAGAAACAATAAGAAGGGCAAGAAAGGCTTGTAAATCTTCCTACAGCTACAGTTTTACTAATCCATTACCCTATAAAGGTTTTCAGTGGCTCCCATAGTGTGGAATCTGGATCCACACATGGTCACTGAAATGTTTAAAGAGGGGGGACCTTAACAATGTGGGAAATCTTATTTTCAAGTCTGTCAAGTAACAGTCATGTGCCCATGTGAAAATTTAAACAGGTCTTTTAAAATACCAAACAAATACTGATTTGCATCTTCCATCTACTGCCCAGATGCTGATGTCATCGCATTATCAGAGGGTACTCGTGTATTAAGATTTAAAATTGATTTAATTGATTTTCTGTTTTAATCTCTTTAGGATCAGTTTACTGGTAACACAGTTCGCCGGTACTAATGTCTTGCCCATATATTCTGAGCTATGTTAGTTAAATGTAAGTTTAATGTTTGGCCGACAGTAATGCCTTTTACTCTCTTTGTTTTAGTCTTGCCAACTCTTTTTTTTACAAGATTAATTACTTGTACTTGTTGTTTCTTGTTGTTCAGTGATACATGATACCATGTTTTACCCTTGATATGAGGAACAATATAAATAGTTTGACAGCCAGTCTGTTCTTTTGTAAACTGAGTTTTTTTTTTTTTTACTTTACCTTTTCCATCTGCTGTCTAAAAAACACCCATAGTGAGGGCCGAAACTTTTTTTATATTGTTCGGCCACTAATCCCTCTAACTCATTCAGGTAGATGCGCAATCTGCGTTGTTTAAGAAATTTGATTTATTTTATTAAATCTTTTTAACATAGCTATTTTTCACTCGTGGATTTATGCGATTTAAGTGTCTGTGTGTCTCCCTGACATTTCCAAACTTTCAACCATTTTTCCTATTATAATTTACATTCTGCAAAGTTGTTAAAGGATTTTCATTTTACTGGCATAGTTTTTGTCATCAGCAGACTGCTAAATATAAAATTACCTCTCTCTGGAAGAGGTTTAAATCAAACTCATAGTTAATTCATCCAATTTGTTATTTATCTTCAAGATTTAATTAAAAACATCTCATCAGAAGTGCACACTGACATTACTGTTACTGATTTATTACTGTCTTTTACTGTCTACATGTCATATATATACTATGATATTTTAATTGTGCAAACATTTATGCTATATGAATCTATGAAGGTTGTCCAACCTCACAGAAGATTCCTGAATATCCCATGGGGCAGTTACAGGTGGCTGTCCTTACATCCTTTTCCACACACTGTCCTCCGTGCAGACAGGGGGCGCTGTCACAAGGACCTGGACCATTTTGGCAGTATTTCCCAGAGAAACCAGGTGGACACCAGCATCTGGACCCTGACACCTGGTCCTAGGTAGGACAGAGGTGTATGTTATTTATATGAATGTATAACAGAGAAAGCAATGATTATGTGAAGTGGGGAAAAGAGGCACTGGATTAGTATTAGGTTGTGTTTGAATTAGACCTCATGCATCAACACAATTAGAATGATTCTCTTTTACAGATTAAGGAATCATACAGAGATGATGACAGTGTCACTGCAGTGTAAAGGAGAGAGCGAGGGGAAGACAAAGCAGGTCAGTGTTGTGACAGAGACGAAAGGAAAATTAGACAGAGGAAGGCGGCACAGCCAGGAGTCTCACCTCACAACGTCCACCGTTCAAGCACAAACCCTGACAGCTGCTGTTCCCTAAAATTCAGAGAACGCAGAAACACTTAATGAACCTGTCACTGAAGGACAAGGTATGTATGCAACTATGATGCTGTGAACAACAATATACAAAGTGAAAACAGAACAAACTGACAAGCATAACTCGAAAGCGAGATTTGAATACATGATGTTCCATTACTGTGCTAGTTTGTACCTTTTTACAGAAGCATGTCTGCACAGTGTAGCAGGAGAAAATAGTCAAAAACCAAACGTCACACACTTTTAGTGGTTAGTGTTACCTTTTTTTGTGCATTTCAGTGATACACAGTGACAGATGATTGATTGAACTGGAGTGGGAGTAAAATGATCTCATGCTCACAGTGACTCTGGGCTGCAGGGGAATTGCTGTTTTAACACAATCCACTGTTTCACTACCTGCCACAGGACTATCACTTCTCTCTTCTTCTCTCATTTTGTTTCCTCCTCTTTTCCTTTCATACTCACTGATGTCACAGTTGGGACCCGTCCATCCAGGAACGCAGTCACACAAGTATCCGCCGATCAGGTTGCGACAAGAGCGGGCGTGGACACATATACTCATTTCACACTCATTGGTGTCTAAAGGGACAAAGCAAAAGGGGACATTGATGAAATGCAAAATAAATAACATTTTATCTCTGTTGTTGCTGAATGGACATGTAGACAAAAGTAATGGATCTACTGTTCTTGGAACTTGGAATTATATAGTATGTGAGTATATGTTGTCCCTTTTTCAGGGTTGGAGACACTATACTCAAACAGGATTAGCGTGCATTAAGAAAATGGGTGCATTAAGAAAATTTGTGCAATCATCAAGTTTCTACTGAAACCAGTTGAAATTAAATTAAACTTCTAGTTCAGCTGATGAGGCAAGGAAAGTTTAATTGTGGATTTTATACAGTGTGCCAATCAGTTAAGGCAACAGACAAGCTCATATCTGTTTTATAATAGTTTAAAGTATATTTTATTGATCTCCTCTGGGAAACTTGTCCTCATCATGCTGTGTCAGTGGCCTGGTACCAAACCTCTTATTTTCTGCCTACATTCCTGTCTTGTTCAGCGATTCAAATCAGAGTATTACAAAATGGCTCAGTCCCATTCAGTCTGATTACCAGGCAAAGGTCTAAGTTCTAATACCTAGTATGTGTGTTTTTAGAGCGGGAGGAAAACCACATGAACACAAGGTGAACATGCAAACTTCACACAGAAGGTCTCTCAGTTGGCTCTGGCCCAAACAGAAGGCCAATGTAAACAAACTAAAATATCAGTATAATCTTGTTGCATAACTTACAAACAGCTCTGCACTAATTAAATTTCTCCCTCAATGGAGATAAAACTTCACACATATCCCTTCAGATAAGAGACACACATCCCACTAAACCTATAAAACTACTGAATCTAATCCTGCGTGCCTTCCCCTGGGCTCTCACTATCCAGTTAAACCAAAGTTAAATTACATTTTGGTAGATGCTTGAATTGAAACGCAAAGTGAAAAATTGCTGGGCAGACGCCAGCAGGACGCACAGCAACACGTGGAGACAGAGTGCATGACTCTCATAGAGCCCACTGAAAATGATATTTACAAATGCACATAACGTCCAGAGTCATGCGTTGCAGCATCTTCTTTGTTTATGCACAGATCCCTCTGCTGCACCACTGCTTCTGTTAAGTTTATGTGTCTCTGTTCCCACCCTCTGTTGTACTGGGCGTGTTAAGAACCAGGGACCCCTGAGGGCTTGGCTCTGATATCAGAGGATTAGGATTAAAAAGAAATGCTGAATCAATAAAGAGGAAGTATTCAGTCAGTTATAGGTAATCCAAACCTGTTACTGCCAGTGAGAGGCCTATTAGGATTTAGCACTGTGAGAGTGTGTGTGTGTGTGTGTGTGTGTGTGTGTGTGTGTGTGTGTGTGTGTGTGAGGGGGTGGTGGGTGGGGTGGGGGTGTGGGTGGGGGTTATCTATGGGAAAAGCCCGGGGAATTTGCCTGGAATGGGAGAAAATGTGGAGACAGAAGTCGACTAATAAAAGAGTGAAACTGACAGAAGTTATAATTGCTTTTCAGCATTTAGGCCTCTACTGATGCTCTCCCTATCAGCTCAGGCTATAAAGAGTTTTATCGCTTGTGTTTGAAACCTGTGTATGTGTGTCTGTGTGTGTCTGTGTGTGTTGTGTGTGTGTGTGTGTTATACTGTGAGCTATTGACCTGTGATGTGGAACTATGGGGGATTATCAAGTGTCTCAGTGACATATCACTGTAACACAGAAGAGTAGGAGAGGCTGTCATCCTGAAATATGTCTCCGTTTTTTACTTCATAACCCCCAAGCTTCTGTATGTGTATATACAGACTGCATGTGTGTGAGTGTGTGTGTATGACCTGTTTCTGGACAATATTCCCTCTGCTATACAATCTAACACAACGACCCTCTGGGAGCATACTTGTCAATATGAGCGAATGCAGTCCAAAGAGACGTGACAGTGCATATAGAGGATACTGATTCACAGTCAGGATGGGTTGATAGGGGAATTAACATGCCGCTGGCTTTTTCTGCTTCTTTAATTTGTGCTTTAAATGCATATTTCACCTCAAATGGAAGATATAATCACATATTGCTCATTGAAAAACAGGTTTTTGCGGCTTTTGAAACCAGCTGTGTATTACAGCTCGGATTGATTTTGCTTGTTATTGGATCTGTGTTGAAAAATCCTACGACTAGATTCCTTTGAAGATGATGAATATCAGATTCTCTCTTTCTGTATAAACAACTGTGGCCACATTAATGATGAAAAATTATCACCCCAGCATGCTAAACTTTTGAAGCGTTACCAAGGGGGTACTCAGATAAAATCCCTTTGTACCAACTTTAGTGTCTTTGCTTTGTTCATCTGTCATGCTCAGATCAAAATTCTATATTTCAGTGATTAGTTGTACAGGACATAGGTGTGGCATCAAACTACAGTTCACACCATGCCCGTTCACCTTGTTTAAGCTGAATCAAATCATGAACTATGTTCCACTGTTTTGCAATAGGCTACATGAAACCTTTTCACATGTGTATAACCAAATTAGTTTGGATTGCAAATTGAGAGCTCCAGAACAGCTGCTAAATGGACCTTGTGGTGAAAGTGAACTTTCAGTCTGTGAGGCCAACATGGATGTTAAGTTGTAATTTACATTTTTGTGAGAGCTGGTCCTCTGATTCATTTAGATAAAAGAAATTTGTAGAAGGATAAGATCTTATTATCATCATAATTTTGCTTTAGGCAAACATTTTGCCTTGTCCTGCTTTTACTCTTGATTTAGTAATGTTTGCTTTATTTATTCACATATTAGAATATATAGAAGACAGGCAAACAGACTACCATTATTCATAGGCAGTGACCCTCTACATGTATATATAATACATGTAAAATTCCACTGAAATCTTGAGCCACTGACCCAGCTGGCACGTCCTGCCGGTCCATCCAGGCGGGCAAAGGCACCGGAAACCTCCAGGAGCCTCCTCACACGTTGCTCCACGTCCGCAAGGGCTACGATCGCACTGCCTCACCGCTGGGCAGAGAAAGAGAAAACACTGTACATGAACTACTGGTCTGTGTAATGGGAATATGTGTGTGTGTGTGTGTGTGTGTGTGTGAATATTGAAGATCCATTTTGAGTGGAAGTAAATGTGTGTGATGCCACCATGTGGACATGTGTGATCTGAAGCGCAGCACTGGTATGCGATGCTTTGGTGGCCTGCGTTTTCATTCTCTTTTCTGCTGCTCTGGTTTCTGTGCAAACAGCGATAAATACAATCATCTTCTGCACATACACGGCTGACACCTCAAACCTTTCCCAGAGAGGAGGGAGGAACGAGTGAATTTAAATAAAGGAAAGGATGATGGAAAGAGAGGGGTTTAAACAGGAATAGAAAAACAGAGCTGCCGTGCCTGGTTCCATTGCTCTGAAAAGGTATTAAAAACAGATAAAGAAACACAGGGAATGTGAGGAAAAAGAGTACAATCAGATAGAGAGAAAGCTCTAAGTTTAGGGGTTAACCATGCATAACTTGCTATTATACATGGCATATTAGTGCAGAAGTAGCATCATAACATTTCCCATGCATATCTCTGTGGTATACGTCGTTCACTCAAGCGCTCTCTGTCTCTCTCATAACCTTTTTTCATTTACCTAACCCTGCAGAACAACCATTTTCCATCGTCCTGACCCTAACTCCAACCCTGAGCAATAATAACCTCATCAGGTCAGTGGCACTTCTCCCAAAGCTAGACAGAGAATTCATAACAAACAAAGAAGCCTTTAATTAATATCGGTTACATATATACATATATAAATATATATATATAAATCTCATCTGAAAACAGAGCTGTGTTGTGGTTTTGGTCGTCATTCCCTGCAAGCCTGACAACCCTCTCAGTGTGTATTCCCCAGAGAGCCCCCACAACACATACAGAGACAGAGATAGACCGGCATTCAAGCAATAAATAACAAGAGTGACTAACCAAAGCAAAAACAAACAATTCCTTAATTCCTCTGTTTGTCTTTCTCCTCCTCTTATTCTCTCTCTCTGATAAAAATGCTTCTTGTTGAAGTGTCTACATGCCGGCGACTGACCTGCAGCGCATTAAAAATCAAGATATCTCAGCTTCTGCTGCTTCAGTTTTTATGTTTTTTTTTTTAATGCGGAATACTAAACAAGTGCTCCTTTAAGAACTTTAAATTTAATGCTCTTGAATACAAGGATGCATCTCTATACTTAAGGATTTACCTTTTCATCCCATCACAATACTGCTCCAGCCTTTCTTTCTTTCTTTGTGTGTTCGACATTGTTGTTATCCACGTTCTCTTTAAAATCCTCTTAGAATTCTATCATGGCTAAAAGACCAGATTTCTTCAGCAAACATCCAGCTATGTTAAACAACTGTCTCATATATTTTACTCTGATTACAAAAACCATGTTTCTTCTTTAAATGGCAGTTAAGAAAGAAAGAAGATTACTGCAGAAAGTCGACAGTGACTAAAGTGCATGTAAATAAACAGTGAATGGCTCGATCTCAAGGTAAACACTGAGGAACCTTTGTCAATTAATTTATTGCAGTGCCCAGAAAATCCCTTAATTATATGTTCCTCGAGTGGTATAATACTGGTATAATACTGGTATAATACTGTAATATAATATAATATAATACTGTATGCCAGTGTGCCTACAGAGTCAGAATAAACTCCCCAGCTCTCTTGCCATAATGTCATTTTTGTGGTTGTGACTTGCTGTCTTTCATGAGCAGCTGGTGTTACTGGTATTTCATCATTTATATCAGAATCCTTGTAATGGAAAAACATAGACGGTCTAGCACTGGATATTTCTGGGAAAAACATCAGGCTACTGTATACCAAACTAATGCCACCACAACTGATGCAGACAAAAGCCAACAACAACATGTCATTCCTGTTCTAAACACAAACTGTGTATTATTTTTACGTTTAGCCGTGGTCTCAGTTTCCTCACAGAGCAAACAAAATCTGATTACATTACTTTTTTTTTTTCCATTTTCTCCCACGCAGAGGGAAATGGATGTTGCTGCATAAATTCTCACACATGTGATTAAAGTCTGTGCTGATAATACTCACTTGTCTGTTGTGAGTATGATTTGACCCTGTGGAAAAGGAGTGGTGTGCAGCTGATAATCCTTAGTCTTGAAACTTTTGTAGTTTTTGTGACTAAGCAGTGTGACTTTAATTTTGGGGGGAATCTTTTGCCTTTCTCCTGGACAGTAGGCAGCCTGCACATCACAAGAATCTGCTTTGTGTGTGCATGTGTACCAATGCACACATACACACACAGGTCTAGACAGAGGACACGACTGATCACTGATTGTTCTTGATACTGTTTGTGTTTAGGCTAATTTAGCTTCCTCTGTTGGATTGATTAGAGTCACTCACTGGCTTTGATCCAATAACAACCAATCACAGACAATCTCTTACTGCCCGGCCCCTCAGCTCAGACTTGTGTGTTTAAGTGAGGGGTTTGTGTGTGTCTGTGAGGCATTGACAATCACCATCTGTGCAGGTGTTTCCGGTCCAGGCGTCGGTACAGATGCAGCTGAAACCCGTTGGGTCCTCCACACAGGTGGCTCCATTCATACACGGGGACGACAAACACGCGTGTTCGACTAATGGGAGAAAAAAGAGATAGAGGAGGTGGAGAGGAAGAGGAGAACAGAGGGTGAAATTTCAATGTCCTGGACACCCACACAGGTACTTAGAGTTAATATGTAGAGCACCAGTTTATAATGTAATTTTAAAGGTGATAAAAGTTGCTTTTTTCCCTCATAATTAAGCCAAATTCTTATTATCACCAAAGAAGATTTTTCTGCTTTTCTAATAATTAAATAATTATCATGTTCAGTTTTACCGTAACTTCATGTCTTATAACTCATCCCCCTCTTTTTCTCTGTGCATCACTTTCATTTCATATTTGTTATCTGTTGTATCCACATACAATATTTAAATAGCGTATCAAATCTTTCAGTGGTTCAGTGCCTGTATAGTGAAGCCACACTCACCAATGTCACAGTTTCGTCCTCTGAAACCTTCCTGGCACTCACACATGTACTCGTTTGGCTCAGTGTTGGTGCAGGTCCCGCCGTTCTTACAGGGCTGGTGGGTGCCACAGTAGTTCAGATCTGAAACAGTAAGAAAAAAACATATGATAAAAGTATGTTTTCATTATCTTAGTTCAGAAAGCAAAACAGCAGTAAAATAAAGTGTATAAGATAAGATAAGGGAAGGGAAGGAGGATAAAGGGATGAGGATGCAGTTGGATCCAAGTTCGCTTCAGCTTGACTTTGGAAAAGAGTGCAACATACACCCTCACACACACACACACACACACACACACACACACACACACACACACACACACACACACACACACACACACA
>JBBMJY010000026.1:10205615-10223838 GCA_037833715.1 Toxotes lorentzi | reverse complement strand
ACACACACACACACACACACACACACACACACACACACACACACACACACACACACACACACACACACAGCACAGAGGGTGAAGTGTATCCAGCTCAGCTCAGTGTGCTGACTGTGCAGGCCAATAGCTGCAGGGCCTGTTGTCTCCAGTGTTGAGGCTGATTAAAGCTTTGCTTTCTCTAATGATCTCCTCCGTGCCCACAGTCTCTTTGTCTCACCACAGCTCTTTACAGAGCCTTTCTGAATGCACAGAAACAGCTTAGGACCCCACCTAGGTAAGACCGTCCAGCCCAACCCCTCTCACATTCACCTTACCCAAGGCTATCGCCTTTCCTCTGCACAATACGCTGTCCCGTGGGCACTCGTTTGGCTCCCACATCCCAGCCCCCACAGTGGGATAGAGGCGGGCGGTGAGTGGTTATATTAAGGGATAATGCTGGAGGAACTTTCCTACACTTTGGTGGGAAAAGTTTCAGAGTGGAGGGGTGAAGCCATCATCAATCTTCACTGCTTTTCATTACGTTTAATTATTTGTACAACTGTTTTGCTAAAATTAAAATTTCTAAAATTAAAAGGATTTATTTTTTTGTTCATTTTACACAAAAGAATTATGCATCCGGTGAAATGATGTAATGTACCCTCATGTGCGGTGTAATGTGCAGTAGCCTCAATGCACGGGGCTCCAGTTACATATTTTGGATGTTGAAGAAGGGAAACAGATTGACAAAGAGAAATGAAATCCCTTCATTGGAATATAAACACTTTCTTTCATCTTTCAGGGCACATATCTGACCTTTGTCACATAGCAGTCCGCCCCAGTTGACGTCGCACACACACTGCCAGGGCTCAGTGCAACTCCCGTACACACAGCCAGGGAAAGTGGCACACTGGTCGCACAGAGGACCCTTCCAGCCATAATGACACCTACAAGATGTGAACAGAGAGAGACGTTTGATAGAATTAATACTAATGTTTCAAAATGTGAAAAAGAAACATTTGAGAAAATTCAAAATTATATGGCAAAAAACTACAGCAAAATTTTGACTTTTTTTTTTTTTACATGCAGTTTAAAATCTTTAACCGTGTTCATGTACTCTAAGTTAAAGTAACTCAGATTTGCATGCTGTGTCCATTTGAAATTGTTGATTTAAAAATAAGTTCAGATTCCTTTTTACTTATTTATCATGTATTGTGTCAAGCTTTATCCCTCATGGCAGCTTTTGCAGCTGTATTGCCAGCAGTCACAAAAACCCCGGGAACATCGTTCCTCAAAATGACCATTGTTACTTCAGTGTTTTAAATAAGAAGGGTACAGGAAGTTACCTATTATAATCATGGTTTGCATTGGTTGAAAAAAGGATGTCTGGAGAAATTTAACCTTAATGCAATGCACACTGGCTAATACATGCAAATAAGCTAAAAATATTTGTAAATAACTTAATTTGATGAATTAAGTAAACAGTTGCCTGGAAATTAAGTCAAGTGAACTCATAAATATAAGTTCTGAAAGTAATAATTAAACAATTTAAACTTGTAAATGGACAAACGTATTTAATTACACTGCTACTTAACCTTGCAGTGAGTGATGGGTTGACTCTGCTTCACACTCTACCCATGATAATGTGACTGTGGACAGTGTGACATTGATGTCAGAATTAAATCATCCTGCCATGGTGTCTGTTACATAAGTGCCTGTAGCGGAAATTACAACATTTTCTTAAGAGATCTTCTGACTCACTTGCATTCTCCAGGTACAGTACAAGAGCCGTGGTTCTCATGACACCCCTGTCTGCACACCGCTGTGAACAACGCACAAGAAGAGAGCAGTTAAACACTAAAAAAAAGACTATGCTTTCCAGAGACTAGAAACCAAAACCTGACTGTTGTTTTAAGACAGACTTGAAAATCTGTGAACCTGTTTCATTGTGAGATCACAGAGTTTACAGCTGCAGAACATAAGACTGAAAACACCCTGAACTTCATCATGATCAGTAACCTACAGGGGGTATGACAGAGGAACCCTGGCTAATTTTTCAAACTTCCTGCTTCTCTCCAGTCCAATCAGCAACCTGCTGAGGAGGAAGTCAGATGAACTGAGACAGGGGCGAGATGGGCAGGGCTGCAGGATGTCCTTAAACTAGCTGTGTGTCCTTCAGGGTTCCCATGGTTTCCACTCTGGTTTCCTCCATTCACTTTTACCATCGCAACATGATGGCAGCGCTCCGAGGTCAGACAGTGAGGTCGTCCAGCTGATGAGTCACAGACAGACGCACAAAAATCCCTCACAACCATAGTGTTCACTGAAGTTACATGGTCTGTATTTACTACAGCTGGTCAAAGTAATGAGTCCTGAGGACTGTCAGTATTCTTGTTGTTGACATTAACAGAATATATATGTTCACTAATGAGTGATTGTTCCTCTGTTTTTGTGAAAACCATGTTGCACTTCGTCATTCTTGGACAGTAAGGACATTTATGAAGCTGGTCATCCCTTTGTCAAGTGGTTGTTTGAGGCTTAAAACTTGGTTTTAGACTTAAACTGTGCACATAGATGTCAGTAAGTATGTGTGTTAGGTTCCAAGATGGCACAACCATCAATTTAAAATGAGATCACTGGCTCACAGATGACTTACAAAGCTACAGGTCAAGTTTATTTGAACAGCTCTTAATCACAATAACAGTTTCAAGGGGCTTGAGATGGAAAAACTAGACAGGAAAACAAGGACAACCTCGCGGAAAAGCCTTTTAAGAAACCCTGGAAAGTATCACTGAAGAGGAAACCCCCTTCAAGGGCTACTGGAAAAATCAAAAGGAAAGCAAAAACATTTTCTAATTTTTCAGTTGTTTTCCATTCATCTCCATATGATATGAAATTCAGTTAGCAGGCTCTTGAAACTTGCTTGAGTGGCGTTATCCATTACATTAAATATCAAGTTTGCATTTATTTTGCCAGAGCATTATTGTTTTAAAATAACTCATTAACAATAGTGTAATAACACTAAATTATAATGTGTATTTGGTGTTTAAAGAATTATTTGGCACCTTGTTACACAGAACCTGTTCTTTTGTTGAGAGTTAGAGCAGACTGACACCACTTAATGTCCCTACAGTAAATATGAAGCTATAGCCAGGAGGTGGTTAGCATAACTTAGCATAAAGTTCTGGATGTGTCTAAGCCAAACAAAAATAAAGACTGATATTCATTTTATACACAAAGCTTGCATTTTTCTACATTTTTACAGGACATAACGGTGTGATGTACTCTAACACACGGCAGATTTGAGTTTCCTCCTCTCACCTTCTTTGCACTCTGGCCCCGTCCAGCCATCCATGCAGACCTTGGTGCCGCTGGGGTCACAGCTGAAGTGACCGAAGAAGTCATCACGGGCCCGGCAGAGCTTGTTGCAGAAAGGTCCATAGTAATTGGAGTCACAGCGAAAGCGAAGGCGGTACTCCAGGCTGAGAGTCCGTCCATGGTACCGATACGTCTGCCACTGTTCACCAGGGTTCAGCATGGAGGAGAGGAGGACTCGCTCGATTAACTGACCTGTTAATATTAAAAAAAAAAAACAAAAAAAAAACAGTCATTGCATCTTTGAACTTTTCTGTCACTTGCAGGGCAGCGCACTTGAGCAAGACATTTTAAGACATTTTAAATAAGATGAATTTTCTTATGGTCCTTTGGTCGGATTGAGTGGCCTTCTTTAAAGCACTTTCATCCTTTGATTTGCACAGAAAAGTTGTGTATGAATACCAGCGGAGACAAGGGCCAACTATAGGACCCAACAAAAGGGGTCATGGGTCTGCAGGGAAGAAAGGGGGCTGTCTGAACACCAGAGAGGACAAGACAAGGCCCGGGGCAGTGGCTGGTGCTCTTGACCCCCAGAGGGGATTTCCCAGAGGCGCTGTCATCCCCAACTCAGTTATAATCTCCTCTGACAGGGTATTAACCCAAAGCACTGAGACTTTGTGTGTGCAAGTGTATATCTGTTTGACTTGATGCATGTATGTGTGTGTTTAAGAGATGGTGGTGAGGATAAAGAGAAAGATTTTGAGATAGTAACGATGAAAGGGAAGTGTCATTGGACCTAAGTCAGCGATGGAGAGAGGGACAGTGTACAGTGTGTGTGTGTGTGTGTGTGTGTGTGTGTGTGTGTGTGTGTGTGTGCGTGCGTGTGTGTGTGTGCGTGCGTGTGTGTGTGTGCGTATGTGTGTATGTGTGTGTGAGAGAGAGAGAGAGAGAGAGACAGACAGACAGAGGCAAACAGAGCCAAAGAGGAAGGGAGGCAGCTATTAGCACACACATAACAAACCGCTTGATGGAGAGATGAGATCACTATGGTTTGACACAAAGGAATGAAAACACTGGTACATACTGGTCGGCGTGAGCGTGTGCATGTTTGTCCATGTGTGTTCATGTGCGTGAGTGTGCGTGCATCAGTGTGTGTTTAAGAGAGTCAGACAGGAATGGGAGCAGAACAGACATTGAGCGAACTGTTAGCTCAGCCATAAACCCCCGTTCCCCTTTCAAAACACTCACCACACGACTGCAGTGCATTGTGGGTTTTTTCATTATTTTATGACTCTGGCATGTCAAAGGGCTAATTTCATCATCACCATTCTCTGCCAGAAGAGAAGAACAGCAGAAGCGAGAAGAGTAGAAGGAATAACCACATTATCAGCCAACACAGCAGGGAAGGTGTATAACAGAGTCTGATTTCCTCTCTAATGTGATTAGATGAGATGGCCCAATAACAAGTGAGCACAAGCGAAGATAAAAAGGGAGACTGAAAGAGAGAGAAGGCAGCTCAAATATTAGATGGCAAAAACCAGCAGCAACACGAAGCCCTGAGCTGCTTTTGAAATCACACTTTCCAGAAAAGCAAATAGAATCTAAGCAGCAGACACACAGGGATTGTGTCTGCAGGTAGAAGGAACACTTAAATCTCTTTCTCTGGCCTCTGGTGATTGTCCCCCACTGCCTGGTATTAGCTGTGAAGTGCTTGCCCTTGACTGTTGCTGAGAAAACACTGCAGGAGAGAAAATGCCTCTTTTTGACTTGCTATTCCATATCGCATGAACCAACAAATCAATAGACTCATGAAGAATCAACAGATCAGCCAGATAGTGATTCTTGTTTTTCGTTTTCTGTTTTGATTCTTGTAAGGCCGTCCCAGTGAACTCATTGTCATCTGGATAAAAGCACTAAGTCTAAACATGTGTCTTGAATTTTATAAACAAGCTGGTCTAGATTATAACGCTCCTAATATTGAATTCCACTTTCTCTCCAGCAGTGGTGGCAATTTTGTGGCTGTGAGTGCTACGTCAATACAGTTGAATCATGGGTGAACACGGCGGCAAATCTACACTTCAAATGACCCCAAAATATGTGAACACAAGGATGAAAATAAAACTGTTGCTAATTTAAGATGATTCCAGTTGATTACAACACCAAACTGGCAACATTAAGAGTAGCCTGTGTGGAGTTCTTGAAGAGTAGTAGTGCTCAGGATTAGTTTTTTTAAGAGTGGGCTCCCATTTTATTAGCATCTTGTGTATGATAAAACAGTTTTGTCAGTGACTTCATGCCAGTTCACAGAGAAATTCAGCAACGCAGCCCTAAATGCAAGAAGACTGTGAGTCGTGTCGTTTTCCAGTTCTTCAGTGTGGTTATTTTGGAAGTTGCGGGTTGTTGTGCTTGTATTGTGTTATCCCAACTTATTATTAACTTATTATTTTGCCCACCCCATTTACCGGTATATTGATGGGGATAGGCCAAATAACAGAAATACCTTTCTCTATAATGCAACACAGCACTACACTCCTCACACCTCTCAATACATCCTACAAAATGATCATAAAGTTCAACAGCCCTCTTAAACAATTTCAACAAACAGAACATTATAACCTTCACGAAAGTTGGATTTATCACAGGACTGTGTAGCTAAAGCTAATGCAGTCTAATACACTGCCAAATAAGTGTAAATGCAAACAAAAAAGTAAAGCACTGTTCACACCCCATCCCATCCCTGTCCTCATCTCAGTTTAACTCACCAACTTACAGTGGCCGACTCCGGGAGTATCCTTTAAAAGACAAAGGTAAGCCCCTGCACATTAATACTAGCTACATTTTCCTTAAACAAAAGTCAGTGAAGGTCACACTGTCTGTGCACAAAGAACATTATACTATTTCCAGGGACTGTTTCAGTAGGTACAGTTGTGCTCAGTAATCCTTTCTGATTAGCAGCAGGGCCTGATAAGTCCATTCAGACTGCTACAGGACGGCTGTGTTTGGGATGAGTTAAGCTGCCGGCCTAGCGAACGGCTTTAGACCCAATGTAAAGGCTGTCAGGAGCTCAGGTGGAAGCAGCACATAATGCAAACAAGCTGTAAGAGCAGCGCTGGAGGACAGAGGGAAGGAGAGATGGAAGAGGACAGGAGGAACAGAGAGGGATCTCTGGTGCAGTTCTCATTATCTCAACTATCTTATGATTGCGGTCTCTCCACTGGCTAAGAGGGAGGTAGAGGATGGTAGGATGAAAGGGAGAACTGTGGTATGACAGGAATGAGGAAGACATAGCAAACATCTGTCTCCATCTGTGTGTGTGTGTGTGTGTGTGTGTGTGTGTTGTGCTTTTTATAGTATGCAGCTCACATTCCCTGTCATGGAGCTTTTTCAGATTATGAGGAGAAACAACAAGGAGACGAGCAGGAAATTAAAGGGTCTGGATAAGACCCTCTAACCTCATATGATCACAGACATGAAGACACAAAGGATATTTTCACATTGTTTCACCATATTGAACCACACGTACTTGTAAACAAGCACTCGTTTTGTTTGCCTCTATGAAAATATTGCATGTAGAAAACAAAACTTATAAATAATTGTTTTTGCAGTTGGTTGGGCGGGAATACTTCCTTGCAAAGCCAAAACACACTAGTCTTAAGTCAGACTTTTTTAAAATATGTGTTTTATCACACAAACACTATTATGCCATAGAATTGTTTTTTTTTTTTTGTTTTTTGTTTTTTTAAACAAAAACATGTAAAATTTCCAAGAACTACAAACCAGAAGCAAAAACCAAACCACCATGACTGCACAGTCAGAGCTAGCCTTGGCTAAAGCTAATTTATCATCTTTCAACCTGTTATCATAAAGTTGATTAATTTTAGCCTCCTCTTTTGTACACTCTTGTATACACATGGATTAAAAAAGACACATAAATATATGAACTGTAGCTTCACCTGATTCTGATGTGTCGTTGTCGTAGTCTAGAGCCTCCAACACCAGAGAGAAGGACTTCTGTGAAGGAGACACACAGAAAACATACATTTATGTTTAATATCACAGTAAACAACAAAAATAAAATTCAGGTATAATATGTGTAGGTGTGCAAGATTTTGAGCTTATAAAATGATGATGTTTAGAAATAATGTCATATCCTGTGGCTATGGAGCAGTGCAGTAGAGAAAATAATTGTGCAGGCAAGGACATTTTTTCCACAGCCACAAATCTTTTTTACATATTCACAATGTTGATATTCAACCACAGGTTTTGAAATTATTTCTGCACCTCATTCCACAAGTTTAAATCGTTTATTGACCTGTATTTGACCCCACACAGGCGCTGTTTTCTCTGCTCAAAAGTGTCAGACTGAATATAACCTCCATTTAAATCCTGCATATTTAAAATGCAATTGTGGATTCAAATAAAACATTTACAATGAGTGTGTGTGTGTGTTACTATCCTTGCTCTCATCCTTGAAAAAAAGGACAAGCATCAGATGTAATTCACTGCCCAGAAAAGCCAAGGCTGCAGCTGGATGCTGATTCAAGAAAACCTGCAGCCTCGCAGAGAGAGACTAGAGGAGGGCCGTTACATTGCTGTGGTGAGGACACCCAAAAACCCCTGTTCATTTTAGTGAACACACTTTTGAACCAGGCACGATGCTTTATTGTGCTCTTCTTTTACTCTCTTTGCAGCCTGTACCACAACTTGCAGATTACTCCTGGGTGGTTGGGACAGATTGCAACATGTATTTACAGTCTACATGATTAAATCTGAAAATGTATTAAAATTCAGAGCCTTATGTAGAGATAAAATCATATACACAGCTGTATAATAGTACAACAGGGGACTGAGGCATAAGCTGGACATCTTCAAACGATGACTTTGAGCTTAGAGCGATATCGCACTCTGGAGAGATAACAAAGGACAGGTGTTTTTACCTCTGTCTTGCTCTATTCTGATACATTTGTTCATCTCATAAATCAGCGATGAATAATTCAGACCAACACTTTCCCCTACAACTCTCCCTCTTTCTCCTTTCTTTCTCTCCATCAATCTATCCCTCCCTCTGTGAAACACGCCAGCGCCTGTCATGCAAATCTCTCCACCATGTGCATTGTGGGTGAGGTTTCTCCTGAAGGGCTGCATGGATGTGTAGTCACGTTTTTGCCAATGGAGTGTATTGAGTGGGAGGAGAAGAAGCAATGTAGGGAATAAGGAGAGGTGACGGGCACAGGAGGTGAGCGAGGTGTGAACTGAAGGAGAGATGCATTTGTAGGGAGGTTAAGAGCAGGAGGTCTGCACCATCGCTAAAGTTAGCTAGAGGCAAAAAAAAAGAGGCAAGGAGCAGTAGAAACAATGAAGGGTTGCAGTGGAGGTGCAAAATGTTAGGGGAGAGAAAATTGGTGTGGCAGAAAACACTGAGTCAGGGATTTAAGTCCAGTATGTCGGTAGTCAACAGATGAGGAGGTGGGAGGAAAAGGTGAGCAGAGTGATTGCACAGAAGAAGAAAATCACTGAGGAAAGGGGCAGAAGGCATAATTACACAAGGAGTATGTAAGAGTATGTAAGAGAAATGCAACTGTGGCAGCCGTGGTGAAATAATGATTCGTGGGAGTCCTGGAGTTTGGCAGATTTTCTGATGTGATGGAGACAGAGAACAAAGAGGTCAGAGGGAGGTGAAACGAAAGGATCATAAGATAAAAGAGAAAAGATTAGAGGAGAAGACAAAAGAAAGGAGAGGCGATAAGATAAGAAAAAGGTAGTAGGGGAAGTAGAACACCCACACACACGGTGCTAAGAAGTCACGGTGCTAATGAGAGGTGCTGGGTTGCAGAGGGCTCGTAGCCAGTTCATTAAGGCCGTCAGATAGCAGGTAGCCTGCAGATGGACCAGCTGGAGTCAGAAAGCTTTGGTTTAAAATTCTCTCCTGAAGTAATGTTTAGTATTCATGAGTTACATCTGAGCACGGTGAGATCCTGCAGTCGACTCTGTTAACAGTAGTTCTACACAGAAGTAGTAGTGGTATTAAAAACCATAATTAGGTAAAAGACATATAAATATATCATCATCAAAATGACCACAAATATCAGAAGCACAAGTACTGGTTATGCAGAAAAAATGTCTCTGTACTGGTATTTACTGTATATATGACATTTTTAGACTGGTGATCCTGATGTAACAAGTGAGTGTAAGTACCATTTATTGTTGCAGCTTAATTAGTTGGAGATACTGTGGTTTTAACTACAGTTAGCCAGTTTAGTCCAGTGCTTCCCAACTAAGGGGTCAAGCCCCTTCCTGCGGGTCACAAGAGAAATCTGATGGGTTATGAGATGATTACTCTGGTTAGAAAGAAAAAAAAAAACCATTAATTTGTTTTGGTTTTTTTTAAATATTGGATAGTTTGACATCTTTGTCACCAAGCAGTTATTTTATAAGGTCTATGATCCACACCTTCAGATTTTTTTATTTTCAGTCTCGTAGTCTTCAGCCCCGGCCAACGCTGACTCAAGTGAGTGACTCACTTGAGTGACTTCAATTGAGTCTGTTTATTTTAAAGTCTTAATGTGAAAAGTAACTATTGCTGTCAGATAAATGAAGTGGAGTAATATGAAGTTAGGTGTGCAAGTGCAGTGCTTATACACTTAATTACTATACAGTTAATATTACTACAGCACGTCTCTGCTGCAGCTGGCTGGTAAATGTTCAGTGGATACAATTCTGCTGGAGTTGGAGCGTTTTGACAATCAAGCCAGTTATGATGAACTGTCCACTACTAAAAAGTGCACACACAGCATTACCTCACTGCTGGCCTGCTAACAGACCTCTTAGCCTTATCTTTCCAGTCCCTCTTCCCTCTCCCTCCTCGCCCTCACCCTTCCTTCCATCCACTGTCTTTTGTTCTTTCTTACCACCCCCCACGCCCCCTTTGCCACACACACATACACACTCACCTCTTCACCTCCAAGTGTGCGCAGCCAGGTAAGTCATGATACAGTCATTGATACAGGAAGGGTGTATCTGGCATCATCCCTGTTGCAAAGGTAGTGGTCTTGTATGGAAGCCCTGAAAGGTCACATTTGCCATGGCTACCAAGTTAAGAACACAACAACCACTGACAAGTCTGCGTAAAATATCACCTACAATAAGCCCTTCCTGAGAACTTTTCCATAACGCACACAGGGACACACACGGACTCTGCAGCAATTTGTTTTGAAATCACAAAGTGACGTCGGAAAGACAGACGGACATTAGAAGCCAGGACCGACGAAGTGACCTCATAGTGTGTTTAAGAATAAAACAATACGCACAGAGAGGAAAATCAAAAGGTAAACATGACAAAGAAGATGCTGATAAGATCACAGTCAACGATAAACTGATATTTTTACCTCCTTCTGACACAAACAACATCTCTGTGTTATTTGTGCCATTTGTGGCGATAATGGCCAAAGTGACAGCAAGGAAATGACATAATGGGAAATGTGTGTGTGTGTTGTATGTGCTTGTACTGTTTGTGTGTGTGTGTGTGTGTGTGTGTGTGTGTGTGTGTGTGTGTGGGTGTGGGTGTGGGTGTGTGTGTCTGTGTGTGTGTGTGTGTGTGTGTGTGTGTGTGTGTGTGTGTGCGTGGACTAATCATTTTAGAGGAGATGGAAAATCAGTCCAGCAGCAGACAATGGTCTCTCTAAAAACAGTGATAAGAAACATATTTTTTTAAATGACAAGCATCATTTTGCGTTTTATCGCTGATATTTCACAGTTGACAGTAAAATTGAAACCTCACAGTGAAGCAAGGCTTAAGACTTCACAGCCATGATAGCAGCTCTGCGAGGCTGTGGTTAGACACAGTAGATTTGATGCACTCCAACATGACAATGATAACATGTTGATGTTTATCAGGTGTTATGTTTCACATGCTCACAGTATTAGTTTAACTTGTTAGCTGCTAATGTTTGCTAATTAGCACTGAAGTACAGCTGACTAATGGATATGTCATCAGTTTTAAGTCGTGAACCAAAGTATTGGGCAATTGCTCACTGTGATGCAAGGGCAAAAGTAAGAGGATCACCAAAGTTAGTATTTCTCCATTTAAGACCATTAACATCCGCTGTTGTTTTTCTATGATTTGATTTCACCAAACATTTAAGTGATCGCCGATCACGATCAGTCAGGATTTTTTTCCGACCACATTTCTTCCTCGAAGACGATGGTTCCCCACTATCCTTCCAGTTTTTAAAAATGCGTTGGACAGTTCTTAACCCAATTTTAGTAATTTCTGCAATCTCCTTAGATGTTTTCTCTGCTTGATGCATGCCAGTGATTTGACCCTTCTCAAACAGACTAACATCTTTGCAACAACCATGGGACATGTCTTTCCACATGGTTGTTTAAGAAGTGAGAAGCTACTCATTGCATCAGTTGCGGTTAAATAACTTGTTGAAAGCTGAAAGATAATCGCCAATGCAGTAATTATCCAATAGGAGGCTCGTACCTATTTGCTTTGTTAAATCCAGGTGGCGACTTTTTTTTTGGCCAGGCGGTGTATTTCAAAGTGGTGGATTGGCTGACAGACCAAGGTTGCCATCCATAGAGCCACACAGCTAGCAGACAAAGATGAATTGTTTTGAAATAACATTATCAGGAACACGTGCTGCATTTTTAAAATTTCTTTCACAGCATATGCTGTTTGACTTTTGAAAAATCTTGTCGACTTTGTTGCATTATAATTTTCTCTGCAGCGTCTGAGCCCGACACCTCTGCTCCTGTCCAGAAAAAGCTCATTTTCAGCCAGATCTCACTCTCACTGTTGCCAGTCATGACCTGTGCAGATGGCCTGAGCCTGGCATGGCTGGAGAGAACAGAAACCTCGCAAAAAAAAAAAAAAAAAACAACAACAAAAACAAAACAACATCAAAACATGAGAATGAGTGTGGATTATAACTCTGCCCTTCCCTCGGGCTGTAGGATGTCTGGCTGTCTGGCCCTGTCTCTTCGCCTGCAGCCTCACACCAGTCCAACAGTGGCAAAGCTCAGGATTAGAGCGTACTATGCTAATTCAAATCACCGGGCAGACATTTTTGATGACGTACCAAATTTTATTAAGTGAAGTTTTTAAAAAAGTCAGCCTTGTTTTCCATCCCTCAGACTCCTGCCACTGCCTCTTCCACTACTCCACCTCTCATCCCTCCCCTCCAGTTTCTCACCCTGACCCTTTACTCTCTATCTCTTCCTCCCGCCCCCCCCCATCGGTGCCCCTCTCCCCCACCCCAGCCATCCCTCCCTCCATCTCTCTCTCTCTCCCCCTCTCAGACATGGGCAGGGTAGGATATCCCGACAAAGCCAGGCTGTACAAACACAGCTCTACGACAGGAAGGACTCCCAGCCCTGAGAGAGGAATTTCCCCTCAGAGCTCACACACTAATGCACACATGCTCACACGCACGCAACCACACACCCGTGTGCTTGTGTTCATACACAGTACATGCACACACAAAAGTCAGACACACATACACACAAGTTTCAAATGTTACCCTCAAAATATTATTCTGCTTACTGGAGACTGTAGCAGGCAAAACGTGTCAATTATCATTATCAGACAACAGGATTTGGTGACTTTTGCTTTAGTCGTTCAACAATAGCTATTATGCCACCTATGGAGTCCTAAGTGTAACAAAATGGGAAACACTTTATTTTACAGGCATATTTTCCTAAACCTTCTCAAGAATGTGATACAAACTATAGAGAAAATACAGATAGAATATTTTTATATCTGGAAATTAAGCCTGAAAAGTGCAGGTCATCTTATGACCTGCACTGAGGACATCAGATATTATTTCGCAATGGCCCTGTACAGAGAGTGATGAATTAGGGGTTGTTTGTTGTCTTAATGCTGATAGGCTATTGAGTGTTTTTTGCTGCAATGGAGGAAATCAGTTACTGATGACTGAAAGAAAGTTCATAGCACCTCCTCATTATAGCCGCTTTTTCTCAGTCATTTGCCTTTGGAGAATCTGTTGGCAGAATATGCTGAATTGTGTGTTTGCCTGCAAGTAGAAGTCACATTTTCAGCTACCCTGCTGTGCAATTAATTAACTGGAAGCACACAAATTAAAGACAGACTTTATTTTCCCTATAATTAGAACCACAGCACATAGTTATATTTATTATATATTTTTTAAGGAAACTGCCTTGCATATTACTGTTAAATCATAGACCTGTAAAATACTAAAGAGCTACCACAAAATAAATAAATTACATCAAACTGTATACATTTAAAGATAAGACTGGTAACTATATGATTGAGATGGAGTGCAACTAGAAATATAAATATGTAAATATATATTTACATATTTCTTTAACCTCTTATCAGCTGATAAAATAAATTCAATAAAATATTCTTCTTCTTATCTTTAACCAGCTCATTTTATTATTATTATTTTTTATCTCTGTTTTCCTAGTTTTATTTATTTATTTATTTGTCTTGGCTATTCTCTGTTTTAACCTCTGAACATTTCTCACCATATTTTTCTTTATCCTAGCATGTAATCAAATGTATTCAAAACAGTTCAAAAACTTTAAGTAAAACCTGCATGCAGTAATTTAAACAAATGCAGTCATGCTTTAATGCACATATAAAACACCTGTCAGCACTATGAAAATCTTGTACACACACACACACAAGCAGAAGACTAATTGACAATTAGACATTCGCCGTGTAGATGATGCTGAAAATTGAACTACCAGCAACTTTAAATGTTTATAGTCTGCCTCGGAACATTTGTTGTTTTTAGACACCTGCCACATCAGAAAGCACAAGCAACTACAGACTCACACGTGTAAACATGCTAAACAACTCACACACACACATGCAAATGGTTGTCATGACAGCAGCTGTGCCTAAGTCGGATTGGATAGCTGACACCTCACCTGCACTACCAATTAGTAGTGGAGGTAACCACAGTAACAATGCCATTACTATTCCAGAGACAAAGCTCCAGGTTTGCAACATTTAAGACAAGTACATACAGTCAATGTAATCATATTACAATCTGTGCATGTTGGCACCACATTGTCAGTTGTCAAAGCTGAAAAGATAACACATATCAGATTGGTTTCCACTCAAATGAAGTATAAAATAAAATGTTATCTGACCACTGAGGCTCCCCACAGAACCACAATGTAGGCAGCCTCGGGTCAGACATGATTATTGTGTCACTGATTGATTCTTGGTAATAATAGCAAAGAAAAAAATCAACCTCTTTGGACCAAGAAATGACCAGTGCCCAGGAGAGTAGGAGACATGATGTTACGGTGGCTAATGTGTGAATTTTATAAGTCTCTGCAGAAATGAGCCATTGCAAGCCGTCTCCCTGCCCTCAAGTAGAAAACACACACACACACACACACACACACACACACACACACACACACCACACACACACACACAGACATACACTACACGAGACAAGGAATTAGACCCCCGGTGTGCAGTCGTCCACCCCACCCTGCTCCGATGACCCCATCTCTATAATTACATGTCTGTGTTCTTGCATTCTCGCCGTCTCCTCTGTTTTTCTTTCATTCTGAACGTAATTAGCATCAGACTTTATCTTCCCCTCTTTGCCCTCTCTCATTTACCCACCACCACCTCTGTCTTTCCTTCAAACTCTCTGTCTCCACTGGTGCACAAAGTATTCAGCACCTTCCCTTAAGTAGAATTAGCAATACGGGAATGCACAGTTAGTTCATTACCAGTCATGTACTCAGAATCCTACTAAGTACAGATATGACTTATTTTCTTTGTTTCCATTGCACTTCTATCAATATACATTTTTTTCCACTTCGGTGGATGGAAACACACTTAAAGACAGCTGCTACTTTCTGAGCCAAAAAGGTTGTACATTATAGGGCATTTATTATTTTATATTAAAAAATAAATTCTTAATCTGCTAAGTAACCGGTGACTATAGCTGTCATATAAATGTAGTGGAGTAAAAAGTACAGTGCATCTCTCTGGAATGTAGTGGAGTAAAAGTTAACAGTAGCATCAAATAGAAATATTCAAATAAAGTAAAAAAATGTGTTTAAGCAAATTACTTGAGTAAATGTACTTAGTTACTTTCCATCATTGTCTGTCCCTCTCTGCATCGACTCTCCCTCTCTGTCTGACAGTCACATTCCTGCAGGGTTAATTGGCTTACATGAAACTATGTGGCCACTTCAAACAGTTTGGAACAACAGAGGCCTCTTGACACTACATGCCCTCATCCTCCATGTCGCCCTGCCCCATCTCCATCCTGTCCTCCCACCCCCTCCCTTTATCTCCTGCTGCTTATGATTCTCTCAACAGTGTGAGTAAGCCGTTATGACACACACACCCACACCTAAAACACCTGTGCCCCACACTGAGATCATCTACTAACCACCACACACCTTCCTCCCTTATCTAACTCTCACTTCCTTCTTCTTCCCTCAGTCTCCCCTCTGCATTGCTTACATCAACTTTACCCTTTCGCCCATTAATTGCAACTGTTCCTACCATCCTCCACCCCTGCCTCACATCCCCCATCACAACCCAGACCAACTGCCCTCATCCCCACCGCACCCCCCCTCCACCTCTCTGACTTCCGCAGGAAATTACCTTGTCTAGCCGCTGGACGCTTCACATCCATTGCTGCACTTTCAGAGAGAGGCATTAAGAGTGAGAAAATAGAACGACACTGGGAGTGGTGTGTGTGTGTACAAAAGAGTGTGTGTTAACAGTGTGAGATTTGTGATTTCCAAAGTCTTTGTAAGGTAAGTAAGGATATTTCACTGGACTTCACTTCTGTAAGAGCAGTTTTAGAACAATACGGACCAGGGGTTTCTGTGGTTTAGTGTTAAAATTGGGATTATTCTTAAATAAAGAACAATGGCCTAAAATTGTAAAAAGGTATTAAACAATAAAGACAGAATGACCATGACACATCCAAGCCACCACGGCCAATGCATCCTAAAGGCTTAATTTTATTATTTATACCTGTGCTTTTGCTGCTTTGACATGTTAATTTGTCTTCTATGAAAAAGGCCTGTTCCTAGGGCTTGGTTACATTTCACTTCTATCCTGCTGATATTCACTTTCTTTCCTATGTACTTCAATTGAAGCTTGTGCAATCACCAAATTCAAGCATGACATTTCTGTTCCGACATTCAGCGAAACACTGATGCACTGTGTTTGCAAAATGGAAAGTCTAGTGTGTGCCACAACCTTGTTTACAACAAAACCACTCTACCAGACTACAAACCACAAGACCTCTGTCATACACATTTACAGTTCCTGACTGCTTTGCTTATTATTTATTCATTTCCCACATCAGAACTGTTATCACATCCCTTTGAGTCTGCAGTAATTTTGTAGAAAGTAAGTGTAATGTCTATGTAACTTTTAGCAGTGAATGAAGTTTGATGCAAAAACATAATTTCGTGCATGGCTGCACCCAAATTCAAACTGAGCAGACGTCTAATCGGCTGGAATAAACGAAAACACCTGCGTGGGTGTGCAGGACCTTCAGTATTTAAGTCATTTAACAGGCCTACGCACGCTGAGAGCTAGAGATGATCTTCTCTCCAAATAAAGCTGGTAACCTCACCGTTAATTACTCACACTTTAAGACATAGTTTACGAGGGAGGATTCCTGAAAATCATAAGTATGTAAATGGTTTCAAATGGCTTTTCAGTGATCTGATATGACAGGTGGAGTAAAGTGGGATTCATAAAACAGTAAACGCATCAGACAGACAGAATGAGGGCAGGGGGTTATAATGATGTGATAATGAGACACACTGATGCAATTTAGATGTACTATAAGTAAGGACATGAGTGCAACAGACCAGAGCTGGAGAGGCATCATGAGACAGGGTGGAAATCACACAGAGGACTCTGGTGAGAATATGTTTCACAATGTGACGGCTCAAATGTTTGTGGTTGCTCCTGTCAAGCTCCAGCAACACAAGAAACCACAGAGAGAGAAGAGGCGGGTGCGATGTGACGGGACGTGATGTGGCTGAACATCACTGGAAGGCAGTGACACAGAGAACAAAAGGTTTACAACGAGGGGTTCGAACAAGAGCGCGAGGGGGGTGACGGGTGAGAGATGTTGGAGGTGGAGGAAGGAGGGTGAGGAGATATGACAAGAAGAGAAACAGATCGATGGTACTGAAAGGAAACCATTTGCTGTAATTACACCTGTGTGTCCTTTTCAAAGCTCGTATACCTGCAATCTGCATTCAGTGGCACACACAATGACACATCCAGAGACACACTGTAATTTCACAGCGATCATGTAAATCAAGGTTCCCTTCCCTGTTTTCTCTTCTAATAAAGAGACTCCTACTCTCAATCCAATTTGCACACAAATGAAATCATTAAAGCACGCTTCCCTTGAGATGTTTACCCCCGAGTTATTAACTTATCTCTAAAAAACAGGAGCTCCAAATCCTGACGGAATTAACCTTCTTTGTGTTTTTCCTGTGTGTGTGCTGGTCGATGATTTCATGATATGTACTTTTGGACGCGTCTACAGTGGGAAAACTGAAAAGGTTCTAAGGAGAAATGTGCGTGTGAGTGTGTACGTGTGTCTGCTTGCCTGCAGGTGTGTATGGACAAACGACGTGCACAGCAGTATCAGCGTACACACAGGTATGCGAGGCTGCGTAGGAGAGTCAATTAAGGGACAAAAGAGAGGAGAACACAAACGACAGGAGGAGAAAGAGCGAAAGAGAGACTCTGGAGAGAAAGAAAGCTCTAACTATGCTCCCCTCTTTTCGTTTCCCCTCACTGAGTTTGCCCGGCTCAGCTCCCACACAGCAGGAATGCTCAAGCTACAAAGTGTGTGTGTGTGTGTGTGTGTGTGTGTGTGTGTGTGTGTGTGTGTGTGTGTGTGTGTGTGTGTGTGTGTGT
>JBBMJY010000026.1:10135285-10205515 GCA_037833715.1 Toxotes lorentzi | reverse complement strand
GTGTGTGTGTGTGTGTGTGTGTGTGTGTGTGTGTGTGTGTGTGTGTGTGTGTGTGTGTGTGTGTGTGTGTCCATCCTATATGATGAAATAGACAGTCTCTTCAGTTTCAGTGTCAGTGGTGGAAAGTAACCAAGTACGTTTGCTCAAGCACTGTACTCAGTTCTGATGTACCTGTAGCTCCACATTGACCTGCTACAACAGTACAATGTGGTGTTTTTGTTAAAAGTGTTATGTTGGTACTTTTACTTAAATGAAGGATCAGAGTACTTCTTCAGCCACTGCTCACACAATAAATTCACTTCAGCTTTTCAATTCGTCACAGTAGAATAACAGTAGAGCAGACAGAGACTGACAAGAAGACTCGGCCCACAGCGGCTACACCTGAACTTATTTGCATGATGACCGCACTTTGCATTTTGAACTCGGTGACATGTGGGACAAGAAGCTGCTTGAGAAGAACTTCAGCGAGGAGGACGTGCTTTGTTAACTTAAATACTCGCCTACATAGCAACACTCACACTTGAGCGGCTCAACAACAACATGTGTTTTCAGAAACAATGTCATGATTATCCAGGATATTAAACAGACCTTGCCATGAACAGTCAACACAGAGACCGTACTGTCTCTGATTAAAAAAAAAAAAAAAAAAAATAGTTCCAGTGAAACTTGTCCACAGCGAGGTCTGTGGATTATCTAGAAAAACTAAAGTGAATCAAATATGTCAGTGGTGGAAAGCAGCTATCTAATTACTTTTATTTCTATTTCTAATTAAATACAATATTGAGATACCTGTGCTTTAGCTACAGCTAAAACAGAAAATAAATTTTGTAGGAAAAATAATAGCAAACAGGTTACATTTTCAATAAGTGTAATGTGGATTTTTGTATTTGGAGCGTTGCAACAATCGTGAGACTGATACACAAATACACGTATTTGTTTTCTGTCAAAATAACCAGCCTTGCAGTACAATATCCATTTGTAGTGATTACAGCATTATTAAACTTTTTAATGGTCATGTTTAGGAACGTACAGCGCTTGGTTAAGCTCAGGGAAAGAGTATGCTTTGCGCTGACTTTAGACATAACAGTATAAATTTAACCACATTTAACCAAAACCAAGATCTTTCTCTAAAGTTAACCACAGTCCTTTTTTTTCGGCCTAAACCATAACCACAGCCAGGACTCTGGATGTGAACCCTGGCCTACGGGTTTAAGTGTTCTCAGACGAGCCTTAACTGCTAGGCCACCAGAACGCCTGGGCTTCTTTAAATTCAGAATACATATTAATATGTAGGACAAACAGTTTGTCTTCCATCCCTCTTTTCTTATAGATACCAAACTCCAAGTCAGCCTGAGTTATCTGTTTCTTCTCCTCATGCCCTGAATATGCAGCATGACTTGACATTTAGATTTGTTTATGATAACACAAATATATAAAACTCATATCTATGCAAGTTACCTTTAGCAGGAATGGCACAAAATCAGGCAAGAGGATCAACACTGGTGTTAACTGAAAACTCAAAGAACACACACATTTGTGCACACACTCTTTGCTGAATGAGTGTTTCCTGGGAATCGCCAGTCATGGCCTCTGGCAGTGAACCTGACCATGAATGAGTTTTAACACTCAGCGTGAGGATTATAAACGGTGGGGACTTCACTCCATTTGCTTCATGTTAACGGCATTTCTGTAGCACCTATCATGTTGTCACTTGTCACAGGTGGTTTTAACAAAAGAGCCGGCCTTAGCCAGACCTTGATGAACTAGTTCTGAGTGACAAAAGGTCCGGAAACATCAGATTCAGTTCTCACAATGTGTGGTAAACAGGGGTTTAAGGAGGCTTAATCAAAGCATATATGTTGAGGAATAAGCACAAAAAAACATCCACTGAGGCTTTGTCTCTGTGCTATCACCACCTAGTCGCCTTCTCTTGTTCTCCTGTTCACTCATCCTCTGGATTCATTCCCTGATTTGTTCCCCTTTCAGTCACATAAACAGATTCATCAGAAACAAACTCTTTTTTGGCAGCTCGCTCCGTTTCCCTTCGTCATCCAAAGAGATTCAACAGTGAAACCACCAACAGAGAGAGGGCTTAAAGAAATGACCTCGCAGTTATGAAGTCTTTGAACTTTTCCCGTCTCTGCGGAGGCGCCGCAGCTAAAACATCCCAGACCGCTGAGCGTCTGTGATTTTAAATCTGGGGTAAAAATGAAGCCACGTCCCTCAGACTATCTGTGAGATTACTGATGACCAGGAGACAAAGCTAAAATCAGTTTTTAACACCCAAAACCAGACAAAGAAAACAGCAGAGACATGGTACTACATCCTCTGTCATTCTAGTTTTCATATGAAATAAGGGACAGGATGATTTACCTGCACCTTTCCCATGATGAAACACCATTAGGAAGCAATTTGTCTGCCACAAGTATGGAGCTAGCACCACGGGCAGTTAGCTTAACTCACTTAACTTACTAACATGTTAGTTAGTGAACTTTTAATAGACAACAGCTGACATGTACTCCTCAAACAGCCTCACATTGTTGAGATGATCAGTGATCTCAGTTTGCATCTCTTTGTGGTCATTTTGTGTCTTTTGACTGAGCTCTTTGACTTATTACTTAGCACTTTGAGATTTGCTTTTAAATGAAAAGTGCATTATAAATAAAATGTATTATTATTATTATTATTATTATTAGAAATATTATCAGTCACTCCAAAGAGAGGCTCTTGCCTTGGGGCCCAAGAAGTCAAAGGGCCCCTAGGCCTGCTAAGCCTGTTCGGTAATCCGTCCATGCAACCACCTGAGCTTTCAGTGTGTTGTTTATACTGTATATTGCCTGTTGTGTGACATTTGCCTGATAAAGCCTGGCAAAGATCTCTTTGGATCGAAACGTTGCTCCTTTAAATATCTTGGTAGATATCATTACAGTGGGCTGACCGTTTCCCTGTTTTACTTATAGGGCAAACCAAAGATACCATACATAAGTATTCTTACATACAGCATCATTATCAGACAATCTTCATTACATCATACGCAAAACAAACACAACATAATATATTACAACTACGCTCACATTCATAAATATATACACACATATAGACACATGCTTGCACACATTTCCCTGAAGAGATTAGTGAGAGAAAGAAAGAGTTAACAAGTGAGGGAGGGCAGGGGACAGAAAGAGCTCACCTTTCCTCATAATGACTACGCTCACCTGTTCATCCCCTCACCTGGGGCAGGGAGATCATTCTCCCTCCCTCACCCTTCCCCTTCCCTCTCCTTCTCCACCCCACCACCCACCACCTCCCAGAGATGGCCAGATAAAGCAAGTCTTTCAGCCGAGGACGCTGCCACTGTGCGTCCCAGCTCTCTCTCCCCTGCAGCCCAGCCCGCCCTGCGGCCCGGCCCTGAAACTGATCCAGGTAGGCTTTCTGACGGAGAACTTTCTCACACTCTTACCTGCCAATCACACACCTCCCCAATGTACAGGAGGAGAAAAAAACACAAGGAAAGTGTGACACGCACGCAGTATGCATACAGCACACACACAGAAACACACTAAATCAAACCGTACACAGATAAGGAGCAGATAATTGGCTCTGGGACAGAGAGTCTCACAGGTAAATGGGCTGATACTAATCAAGAAGAAGAAACCTAAGCCAACTGTGTATAACATTGCTGTGTTTGCCGTGTGTGTGCCGTGTGTGTGCTCAGGTTAGTGTGGATACATTAGGAGTCACTCGCCTAAGGGCCCGAGTGGTCATGGGGCTTCTGGACCAGAGCCCCTGTTTGAAGTGACTGTGATTATTGAATGAAATCAAACACAAAGAAAGACAGAACACAAAACAACTAAAAAGAATGGCAACACGACTACAAAGAGACGTGAAAGACTAAACAGACGCAATAGGTCAAGACAGAGGCACAAGGAAACTAAAAAGAGAAGCAACAATCACAAAATGACGCAAAACAGCTACACAGAGACACAAAACAACTACAAAGACGCACAAAGCAGCTAAAGAGAGACACAAAACAACCACAGAGATGCAAAGTGACTACAAAGGGTCTCTTTCAGTCTGGGTGTCTTGCTCCTATGTAAGAGGGATGGGGGCCTTTTACATGTCTGTACCCAGGGATCCATTGTCTTATATTCCATGTCAGGAGTATGTGTCATGCTCGGAAGCCTCACTTGGGTTTTGTGCGATATTACAAACATTATTGCAACACAATATGATTATGAATTAGAACCACAAGGCCTTTTGTTTCATTTCTGTAATACTTTCATTATTAGAAATAAGTCAACCATGCTGGGAGCGATCAAAAGCAGAAAAAAGAACGAAAGAAAAGACTGCAGGAGGTTTTCTCTCACTAAAACAGAAAAACTAAGAGCAAAATAAAAAAAACTTCTCAAATCCTTAGAGAAATTGTGGCTCACTCCTTCGTGTCCTTGCCAAGTCATTTTGTAGGGATTCTCTCAAGCTCTAGCTTAATTGATAAACGAAATGAAGAGTTTAGGGAAGAAGCAACTAATGGGTGGAGAGATGGACTGATAGATTTTTAGAAAATGGGGAGACTGAAGAAGCTAGGAGCTCTACTAAATGAGAGTATTTGTGTCACTTACTGCTATTAAAGCTTCTCATTTCCTGTCCTTGGATTTTAGGTCTCAAAGCAAACAAATAAAACAACATGAAATGGATGGGTGTACATAACAGGCCTGCAACTTATTTTCATTACCAAATATTCTCCTAAGCATTTTCTTGATTAATTGTTTGGTCTATAAAATGTCAGAAAGTAAAGGAAAATATCACCACAGATTCCTACAATCTTCAAATTGCTCTTTTCATCTAATCAAGGATCCAAAAACTGAGAGAGGTTCAACTTAGTGAAGACAAACAGTTATATTGAAAGGCTAAAGCTAAAATTTAGCTGAAAATTGTCTTAAATCTTTGAGCAAAATATAGTTTGACGGAGTGACACATGGTTTAAATGAAATTACATAGGTAAGAGAGGAGAAAAATGCACAATGAACAACCACTCTTTTGTTTGATGAAGAGGGCTTCACAGGTGAAAAAGTCCTTTATACCTACTTACAAATGTTTGTATTTGTGCTTTTTTTTAATTATTATTTCTTCCTGAATTATTGGGAAAGAAAAAGAGAAAGAGGGAAGGCTGGAGAAGGAAAAAGAAAGGTGTACTGAATAATCGATATCTGCTTCTTGGCTACACTCGCCTGCTGTTGTGCTAACGGCAGATTAATTGGTTTGCTCTTTAATGAGGACACAAGATGGAGCAGCCAGCAGTGTGATGTTTGATCGAGACGCCGATTGTTCAACACAGTCTGAAGACAGTGATGAAAAGACCAAAAGTTTTTCACATTAAGAAGAGAATGGACTGAGGAAAGAATGAAGAAAGAGAGGAAAAAGAAGTGACTAAGGGGCTCAATGGATGAAAAACATTACTGAATATTGGGATATAGTAAATAAGTACAAATGAGGTTCTGTACTAATGTGGAGTAATTCAGTTTATCATCTGTTATAATTATCCCGGGATTTTTTTATTAATGCAGTATTTCACAGCACAGCCGTCCTCTAAGCTAACACTATCTGATCAAGCAATTACTGGCTTTATTAAAGGTTGATGTATTATTTACCAAGGCTTTACAGATCAGATATAGGCCATTGATACGAATAACTTCTGGGTTGCCAGGTTGTGGAAAGTCCTCCTCCAGCATGGCACGATTTTCCACAACCTGGCAAACCAAAACTTTGTTCTTATTAATGGCTTAGAACTGATCTGTGAGGAAAGGGTAAATTTATCAGCAATAGGGCCATTGCCAATTAGCATCTAGTGGTGCCAGCTAGATGCTAACATCAGAAAGCACAGCGGAGATTTATCTTGGGGCAACTTGGTCAGGGCCCTGAGTGCAGCCTCAGCATTTTTGAACCACTGGTCTGTTTTACCTCTGTGTTTTTCCATGAAGAGGAGTGTTTCATGCTATAAGAGGGCATTCATTTTTGTGGACGGCCTTTGTTTCAGAAGTGACAAACTGTGTTTTTACAGAGAAGGTATAAAAGCATGTGAATGTGAACTCTGAGTGTCATTGTTATTCCACTCTAGCCTCAGTTTGAGTGTATTGTTGTACTTCAAGCTTAGCCTGTTCCCTTGGTAACCATACTGATAACCAGCACTACCCCTGTACTTACTGGCCAGGCGTATTTGAAGGGAATGACAATGTGTCCATTAGTCCCATCCTCTCCTCCTCCACCTCCTCCATCATGTCCTCGATGTCGGAGTGACTGGGAGTTTCCACCCAAGATCCCTGTGCTGCCTGAGCCGAAGGTGCAGGCTCCGGTTGGGACGACCCGGGCCTGGTACTCCTTGAGGCAGGCTTGGAAGAAAGTGTCACATTGGTCCCTGGCAGAGCAGCGCTGCCCCCCACTGACTTGGAGGTCGCAGCAGTCTCCGGTCTGCAGGAGTCCATGCGGGTTTTGGAAGTGGCGGATCTGAAGCTCAAACATCCCCCCGGCACACACAGCCTGAGTCCAGAGAGAGGAAAGGGAAGGGTTGAGAGGAGAGCAATACATTAGTATGTTATCTGTTATTAAACTGGCACAGTGCATGGACAGACAAGAAGTTACAGTATGCAAGTTGTCACTGGTATGTAGTGATTCGGATCCGACAACTCTGGATTTGTACACAAATAGAGGAACGTGAACATGACGTGTGTGTGTGCTCATGAAGTGTAACATCTCGCTACTTCTGGGAATCTGCGGCTGCCGGCATGTTTCCTTTTTGTTATCTGCAACAGTCGTCAGACAGAAAGCAGGAGGCAAAGAAGGATAGGAAGACAAAGATGTATTCCCACAATTCTGACAAAATCTAACTTTTCCATCCAAATCAAGGACAAATTCACCAGCACTCCTACCGTCTATTCCTCCAAGTGTTTATCTCTCAAATTCCTTTTATTTGCCTTGTCTTCTTTACCACCACTCCCTCCTTATTTCTCTCTTCCCAGGGGACAATGACACTGGGAACCTGCTCACACTCCTTTTCTCCTCCTCCTCCTCCTCCTCCTCCTCCCTTCTCTCTCTATCTGGGAACAAGCTGTAACACTCCTGTCATTTCTCTTTCTGTGGCCATCAGCTCTTTTTTGCATTGTTGCCATTCTCCTTTTCTTTTCTCTGTTTAAAGATGGATGGCGGGGACACACACACACACACAGAGACACACATACAATCTCTTGCACACACACACACACACACACACACACTCTGGAGTTAACAAGCCCCCCTGAGAGTCCCGGAGCACCAGGGTCAGGTATGTGCCTGCCTGCATGTCTGGGTGTCTGTATGTCACTGTAGCAGAATGAAACAATGGATTTGGCAGCAAACAGAAACATAAAGTCACTGTTCTCTCAGTTTGCCATGAAACCTCTGCTGATGAATAAATCTGAATAATTCAAAGCTGTTTTGGCATTCTTGCACAAACACTAAACTAATGATAGCTCATTAAGTCCACGAATCTGAATTCTGTATCCCCTGCGGTGCTGTGCACTCAATCATAGACAGAAATCACCAAGACCAACGAGAGCTCATGTGTCCGCCAGAACCTCAGTCGCCCCATTGTGTTGGGTTGCATGCCCCTCTCCTGCACCCTGTCCCTGAGCTGGGGGTAGGAGGGGTCAGGGGGATGGAGGGGTGCAGGGAGGGTGGACTCATCTACATCAAAAGGCTTGTGGAGATACAGTGGCGCTCATCACTCTACATCCTCCTTTCTTCCTCTCCCACTCTCACTGCCCGAGCCATTCCCCACATACCAGCATTTCAGCGCTTCAGCCTGACCACAGAGAGAGGGAGAGGGGGACAGGGGGGAGAGAGGGAGAGAGAGAGAGAGAGAGAGAGAGAGAGAGAGAGAGAGAGAGAGAGAGAGAGAGAGAGAGAGAGAGATCCCAGCCAAGGCTCAAACTGTCTCTGCAGGAGAGCTCCTGAAGGTAAAGGCTTGCTACACCCAAAAACTCAGGGCTGGCTCACAACAAATCCTCTCCTTCTGAAGACTGACATTTATGGCTCAGCACCTGAGCTCTGTTTACCTGTGTCAGGTGGGTGAGACTGGTGAAGTCTAAAAAGGAGCACAGGGTTAAAGAAGAGTTCACAACCAAAAAACTGCAATAATAAAACTCCTCTCAAACGAGGTGCTGGAGACATCGGCTTACACCAGTTACCACCAGAAAGTTGTACCAGCTAATTCAATTGGCACAGCAAACATCAGACACAACACTTTCACCAAGAGTTTCTTTCTGCATATAATCCTATTTAGAAAGTCATTACTGTCTTTCCACCCTCACAAATGTCAAGATTTCTTGTTTTTCCTTGTGTTAAATGAGAGTTACCTGAATATTTTTGAGTTTTGAATTGTTCAAACAAAGAAAAGCCTTTTAAAGAAGTCGCCTTTGGATGTGTGTGTGTGTGTGTGTGTGTGTGTGTGTGTGTGTGTGTGTGTGTGTGTGTGTGTGTGTTAGGCATTTTAAACTATTTTCTGACACTGAATGAACCAAAAAATGAAGCGTTTGGCAGACTAATGGATAATGTCGAGGCTCACAGTATTGAGGTGAGCCTCAGTCAGTATCGCGACACCTCAGAAAATCACAGTGAAACTATATCTGGATGGATCTACCAAGCTATGGTTAGAAGATAAACATTTTTTATTGGGGCTTTGGGTGGATTTTCCCTAATGCCAAAATCCTCTTCTAGTTGATTTATTTCAGGAAATGGAAATACTTTGATTTGAATGTGAAGTTGTTCTATCAAAACAAGACTATGAGGGAAAATTGTGAAACTGTGTCTGCTTGAGATGCAAGACAAATTACAGTGACACCTCACGATAAAGTGTAACCTAATCCAATGTCAGTTTAAACATCTAGCTTAAATTTAAAAATAAATTACACTGATTTTGCAAACCAGAGCTGAAAACAACCTTGAAACTGTTTCCTACACTGCAGCATGAGCCCTGGGGACAAACGGAAACTGGACAACTGGACAACTGGACAACTGGACAACGGACAACGTGTAGTGACTGCTGAACTTCATTTATGAATCACACCGTTCTGAGCAGGTCTAAATTTCTCCTAATGAGGATGGTCTCCTGTCCTCTGCATTATAAATGGTCACCAGCAGCAGCAGAGGATCGTGAGTGTGTGTTTCACACTGCAGTGCAGTTGGAGAATGGAGGGAGTGGAGTGTGTTGTTCTTCAGCTGTGAAGGGGTTGCAGAGGAGCAGAGAGAGACACGCAGAGCTGCCTGAACGTTCAACATTCACACGCCCCAGAGTTTATTCGGCTGTGGCCCCGAGCTCCACACACACCCAAGACACAGATGCTGAATGTGAGCTCAGTGTTTTAAGAAAACACTCACACACACATGCACACACACACGTGCATGCATGCACACATGCACACTCTGGAGTACCTCTGGGCCAGTTCTTGCTACTGCTGAGTTCTGTCACACATCATAGGCATCCTGATCAGACCAGCAGCTTCCTGACAGCTCACAGGACAAAAGGGAAAAATATTTTTCACCTTCATGCCCAATATTTTCTTGGCATACAATCCAAAGCTTTTCATGCTGACAAAATAATGCTCATCATGCCCTGAGGAACTTGTCAGAATCATTTACACAATTGTTGCCATGACCTGGGGTGGGGGGTGGGGTGGGGGGGACAAACAGACTATGCACCAGCAGGCAAACGTGCTACAGATGGGGATGCAGAGCAAGGCAGATGCAATTACTCCTTTATTGCAGTGACTGAGGAGTGGATGCTGATCAGAGGATGTGGGGTGGTAATTAAGGTGGGGTTTTTTTTTTCGCCAAGGAGCCACCACAGTCCCTCAGAAAGGATTTGGGGTATTATTTAGCTCTGATACACCCAAAATAAATCACATGCAGCAGCTGTATGCCATTATTTTTGATTGATTTCTGCGTTGTCATTATTCTCAACAAACAACGGTATAATAAACAGTGAATAAACATATATAAATGTTTTTGCTATAATCCTATTCGACACACAATTTTCTCTGACGTTTGTATCCCATGCTTCTAAAATGGGATTACAGTAGTTCTCTTATGCGTGGGATAATAGACACCAGCGGGCTGAAACAACAGGTGGGCACAGCGCCATATAGGAGCAGAATGAGGGAAGCACAAAGGGGAAAGGGACATTGTGTGTGGACTCGATTTCTGACTGTTTTCACGCAGCTGTGATGAGAAATACAAGCTAAACCACAGTTAAAAGTCAGCTTCGGGGGTTTAAGAGCGTGCCGCCCGAAATAGCCCTTAATCGGTGGCTTACCTGCGGTTGTGTCGTGAGCGCAACGAGAAAAATCACAGTCCGATGCAGGTGGAGGTGTCCCCGGTGTCGGTCACTTCTCATGTCTGGCCTCCCGGTGATCTTTCCGCTCCCGTTTCTGGAATTGAGCGGAGTTATCCTGTGCGCTCTTGAGCTCTCCATCCCTGCGTCAAGGGACTGGGGACTGTGTTGAGCGCTTTGGCGGTGGTGGTGCCCCCCTCCTCGTCCCTCCCTGCGTCCGTCCGTCCGCCCAGCTCTCCTCCTTCTCCGGTCTTAAACCCTGAAACTCCCGCAGAGCCACTTCATCGCGCCCAGTTCAGAGAGACCATAACTACCTAAGTCTCCGCTTGAATTTATCCGCCACAGACCTGATCACCCCCTTGCCGCTGTGTCCAGGGTGGATTTCCACTGGAAGATGACACATGCACACAAACACACACCCACGGCACATAAACACACTCCTCTTGCGTTGTAGTCCTCCCACCACCTGCGTTAAGAGGCTTTAAAGGTCCAATCTGCCGTCTCACTTGACTTGAACTCTCATCCCAATTAGCTGACACTCTCTCTTCTTCCGCTTCTGTCTCTCCTCAAGCCTGATCAACGCACTAAAAAAGTAAAAAAAAAAAAATATGAGAAAAACCCAACGTCATCTATATTCATCCAAATTCGTGATGAGTGCGTGGAGGCAGCCGACAAAGTTGTGTGTCTCCGGCGGAATGATCACTGCGCTCCTCTCATCCAAGCGGCTGCCTCTTCATTTGTCTCACCCGATACGAAGCCCGGCGGCGACAGAGTCAGTGTGGGAAACAATGAGAGGGAGAGAGAAAGAGCATGGAGGGTGTGTCCTGAGGCAGGGAATATCCGTCCTTCAGCTCTGGTCCGGATGGTTCCCAGCGCGCACCAGTGCTCTCATCCCTTTCTCTCCCTCTCCGCGTTCACTCACCTGTGGACCAATCCAAACTTCCTTTTTTTTTTTTCTTCTTTCTTTTTTTTTTTACTAAGTATGTCACATTTACGCACGTAAATGTATCTCTCTTCTCCTCTGTGGGTTTTCTATTTCCTCTTCACCTTTTTTGTGGCACCTCACTGGTTCCTCTCCTCCAGTTTCAGGGCTCTGATGTTCTCCAGATCACTTGAAAGCCCCGCCGTGCCAATTAACCGTTTTCACAGTTATTGGTCGGGCTCGAGTGACCTCTGCATGGGAAAGTTTCTATAGCTATGCTTTGAAGCTATGAAGCCCTCCATCATTAAAGTGTCCCTTTGCTACGGATGATGAAGTGGAAGTTGTTCACACAAAAATGCGATCGTCACATTCACATATGTGATGAAACTTGTTTGGACAGCTGCCGGCCTGTATACTGTGCGCACATGCCTCTGCTTAATGATGCCCATGGCTGCAAATACTAACAGGGTGCGCGCATAAATATAAAAGAGAATTGTAAGGCGCATAGGGATCTTTTGAATACTGGGCACCGGTCACATGGCATATTTTCCACATCTGACCTCCAGTGCTTGTCTTGTTGCTCCCAAGACCTCCACACAATGTACTTTCTTTATCGGGGGAAATCTAATGAGATTCATCATCCCTCCTCCTCCTCCTCCATCTCAAGGTCTTTCACGGGCTTGTTGCTCAAGAGCTTCCCTGACAACCACTGGTGTTTCCGCGGCCTGGCGCTCTGCGGTGACCCCGGAGCAGAACAGAGGGCTCTTGAGGAGCAGAGCGTTGATTTGCATAGAGGATCAGTGACCTCCAAACATGAGCTGAATTCTAACCAACCATCCGGAAACGCACAGACATCACTGGGTCTGTTCACCTGAGGAAGGGTCACCAAAAAAAATTCAACTGTGCGCCCCCTGATCTCTCTGTGTCTTAATCGCATGAACTGGAAGAATTGTGTATTTGGCACCATCTAATGGTCACATGTGTCCTTCTGGGCACAAGTTGAAGATCTCAGTTTAAAGCCTTTGAGGAATATGCTGCAAATCGTTACTAAATAAGCAAAAATCCAAGCTAAAGAAATATCTTTAGATATGATTTATTAAGAGTTTAAAAGTCAATGAAGTTGCTTTATCAGGAGTGTTAGGTCAAATCCGATTGACAGAGGCCAAACAAGTCACAATAACTGTCATCAAAGTCTGATTTAGCAGCTCTCCTATAGAAAATGAATGACTGTGGCCTATAGTGACCATATAAATGCGCCATCCCTGGTTTGATTTCGCCTTCAACTTTTGTTTGAGAGCGTTGAGTGTTTGAGGGGTTCAGAGACAGCACAGCACCAGTTTGTAACGATGGTTGATGACTGTGTGAACAATATTTTTAACTGTAAAAAGCCAATAGTAGCAGATTCTGGAACAAATGTTGCAGTGACACATGGGACCGACTGGGCCATAGACTCAGATATTGATATTATGGTTTTTTTTAAATCTCACTCTAAAGCGTCACTAACAAACAACTCCCATGCATAACCCACCGGATAAGTTGCCTTTTAGTCCCTGCAACTGAAAGATCACTGTGTTGGTGAATGGGAAGGCACTAGGCATGTTGCCAAGAGAATGCAACTCACACACTCACGGCACCCTGGTGGCTAAGGTCAGCGCTTTCTCAAGGCAAAATAAGGGAGTGTGGAAAGGCTTGGGAAACTGCAGAAGAATGTGCATTTCTATGTACACTGTTGAGCTGACCTGAAGACAATTACTTAGGGCACAGTTTAAGTCCACAACAGGGAGGCCCTGTGTGAGCTGAGCACAGTTGATAGTGCAAGTCTATATTAAGCTTTTCAGGCCTAATTCACACATCACTCCGCCCCACTCGCATGAATCCGGCCTTTGAGAGGGGGAGGGGGGTCCTTATTGGCATTTAATTACTCTGCACACCCACAGCATCTGAAGGCTGAGAGGGGCCTTTGAGGATGTTCCGCAAAACATGCAATAGGCATTTACTAATTGGCAAAATGCGAGACACTGTGCTCCGTGGTATTCGTTAGATATTTGTTTAAACACCAGTTTCCCACATACAGTTCTTATAAAAGGCAGCCTACAATATTATCAACATTTTGCGGTACTAGTACTATACCGTTCTTGTTACTTCACTACATTTATCTGTCAGCTTTAACAACTAGTTACTTTGCAGATTATCATTTTGAAAATATACTGAGCCTTTACTTGTAATTGTTTCACACTGTTGTATTCGTACTTTTACTTGAAAGATCTGAGTGCTTCTTCCACCACCAGCTACAGCTGTTTCATTTTACTCTTAATGATTTGTGTCAATTAAATATGCTGGAAATGACCAGCTCTCTGGAAACCACAGAGCAGAGGTGATTGATTTTGTCCAGTAATGTAAAATCAGCATTTCTACAGGTGTGTTCCCAGCACTGAATAAACTCATAAATTATCATCATTTGACGTCGACGGCAGTGAAGCAGCGGTCGATGTGAAAAATGCTAAAATGAATGTTTTTCTTCTCTGGTTTCTGAGTCAGAGTAACAAACTCAATGTCAGGGTCAGGGGTAGAAGAAATTAGGTTTATAGAACCAGCTATTGGCCTAAGACGAAATCACACTGCAACATAAGCACATGGAGAAATGAGGGAGAGCACAGTCTCAAAGAAAAGTTTTAATTATAAAAAGGAAAAAGCTCCAGGTACAATGTCTGGTAGACCAGACTCTGGGTGCAATGCTTTATGGCAAAAACCTAAAAATATATATATTTAAAAAAAAACATTACACACATCAGTTTGTGAAATTCTTATCAGTGGGATGCAGAACTCCTACTTTCCATAAATTTACCTGACAATTATTTTACGTCAAGAGCTCTGTGGCACAATAAAACAAAGCAACTTGATGCAAATAAAGTATACTTACATGTGATCCTGGAGAAAAGAAAAAAATGTCACCACCCATGTTGCACTGATCGGCAACTGTACATCTCTAAAACTGTTTCTTAGTTCGGGTCACTGCTGTTCTTTTTTTTTTGTGTGTGTAAGAAAATGACAGCTACTGAGAGCCGTTATTTCTTAGCGAATGAGATCTTCATGGCATTCGTTTGTGTGATCTTAAAGCCTTGTAGTGCATCTCGTGCAGCGCCGGCCTGCACTTCATTCTCAAACTCCACAAAGGCGATGTCATGGCGACCAGGGACCAGACGCACCTCCTTGAACCCGGGGAACCTAAATACACAACAACATGGATCAGGCTCAGCCTTTAAATGCTAGACAAATACATATATGCAGAATTTTAAGCAGAAAATGAGTTGTTACTGACTGGTTGAAGAGCATGGAGAGCATGAGTTCATTTGTCTCCTCTGGCAGGTTGGTGAGGAAGAGGATGTGATTGGGAGGATTTTCTGCAACCTGTGAGGATAAAGGCCAGCAGAGGTCAGAATATAACCAAAGGGTTAAATGTTAACTTATTTAACGAATCGACAGCATGCTCATTGAGAAGGCAGGACAGACACTACCTGCTGAGGCATCTGTCCGGGCATCATCTGACCAGGAGGCATGGCACCAGGGGGCATCTGACCAGGTGCCATCCCTGGAGGAGGCATCATGCCTGGAGGGGGCATGTAGGGTGGCTGGCCTGGCATGTGCATCATGCGGGGAGCCTGGCTCATGGGTGGCATTCCCTGAAGAGTGAATTGAAAGAGCGTCGAGCACATCAGTACATACATCAACTACGTTTTTGTTAAAAAACAAATTCTGTGTCCAACATTGAACTTACAGGCATGGCAGCAGGTACCCCAGTAACCATAGGTGCAGCAGCTCCTGGTACACCTTTCTTAGCTCCTGCTGCATCAGGTCCTTTGGTCTTCTTCTTCTCCTTTTTGCGGTCACGCTCCACATAAGTTCCTTTCATTTTAGCTATGATGTCCGAGTCCTGCTTGGCATACTGGATACGCTGCAGGAGAGAGATTTACAGACCATGTATATTTCAGAGGCTACAGGTTCAGGGTTTTTGCAGGGTTCAACAACTTAATTTAAGATTTTTAAGGGCCCTTTTAAACACCACACAGAATGGAATCTAATCCTGTATCAGGATCACTGTGGCCACGGTATGAAAACATCAACAACAAAAACCAGCAGGGATAATGGATCCTAAAATAGCTTACCACGTGCCTGAATTTACTGACACTTTTGCTAGTACTTCCCAGCAGAAACAATACTTTCTGTTAATACTTTTAACACGACCTCAAAGCAAAGAGGCAAAAAAAAAAAAAATCTAAATGGATGGATGAACTACTAAAAATAAATAATTTAAGTATATTACCTGAGGTCAGAGATTTATCAGCCATTTTTGCTCATATCAGGCACAAAACATTTTATAACTAACAATACTGCCTATGGTGAGCTAGACATACAACACAGTTAAGAAACTTGTACAATACATTTAATACTTTTCAATATCTAACAGCCTTTTCTTGAAAAAAAAATATTGCAGATACCTTGGATTTATATTTTGCAGAAATGGTTTTATTATGTTCACCGTATTAAGTTTAATTCTGTGCAAAGCTCTTCTGTGATCTGGAATTCACTGTGTGGTTGACCTACCATGGGTTTGTCATAGAAAGGGAATCCCTGCATGGATCTCAGAGCATTGGACGCGCTGCTTATCTCTTTGAAGATTACAAAGGCCTGACCCTTCATCTTCAAGTTTCGTGCGACCAAGATGTCCAAAATCTGTCCGAACTGTGAGAAGATGGCGTACAAAGACTTTTTCAACTCTGCAGGAAAAAGGACACATAAGAGAAACCATTAGTTTGATTTGATATATTTAACTGGACCTGAGAAAGCCTGGAGAGCGAGGTTCATAATCTTACCATCTTTCTTGATTTTCTCGTTCAAGTTGTTGATGTAGATTGTATGGTTCAACCGTACCTCCGCTGTGGTCATTTTCCAACCTGCTGGTAAGTGGTTGGAAGAAAAAAAAACTTGAAAAAACCCTTTAAACCAGACAGAAGCACAATTCTTGGCCACTTAGCAGCTCACAAGCTAACGTTAGCAAACACTCTCAATGGCGTGGGGCGTGCGTTAGCCTAAAAGCTAGCTACTGCTAACATCGTTTAACTAACTAGAGCCATCCATTGTTCACGCCTGATCCCCCCTTCGTCTGAAAAGAATCGCCCAAATGCGCAACCTAAATCGACAAATGAGTTGCAAAAGTCTCGAATTCAAATAAAAATGACTTAACTCACCTCGAAGAGATGAATGAAAAACCCGGCCTTCGCAAATCCCGTTTCCTGTTCTCGCGTAAAAAAAATAAATAGCATACGTAGTTTCCGGTGTTCCACCCTGGACTGATCGCTAGTCAATCGCAGGGCCGACACACAAAGTCAGACAATCACACACTCACACCTATGGGCAATAGGCGGTTTGTTTGTGCGCTAAACTCAGTGAGTGTATCCAGTAGGGGGCGGTATGAGCGTTTACCGCTGGATCGTTGATCCGATAATAAACACGAAGAAGAAGCGGGAAACGCTCCTGCCAAATATGGGTAAAACAGCGATGCTGGTAAATGAGTGCGGTAGTGTGAAGACTGGGAGCAGGATCCAGTTTGGTAAATATTGCTAAAGTTAATCACCGTTCATGAGCGATAACAGTTTACAGGAGAGGGTTTCTACACATTGGTTTCCACCCAAACAACATTCAGCACCGAGTTAAGATAACTTTTCGTTTTTCACCCTGCTTGTAGCCAATAGAGCTACTAGCTAAGATGTAAGTGAGTAGCTTGTGTTTGTATTTAGTACTTACAGTGTTTATCGAGTGTGTTGGCAGTTTATAAGAGCTGCTGTAGCTTGCCCACTTTGCAAAGTTGCACAACATACTTACCAAGTCTCCCTCTCTATCAGGTTTCACCCAGAAGGAGCTAGGAGCTGAATGAAAATGCCAGTGGAGTTTCCCCCATCACCTCCTCCTCCTCCACCTGCACCAGGTCCACCACCTCCTCCTCCTCCTGCTCCAGGTCCACCACCACCTCCTCCAGCCTCAGCACCCAAGAAGAAGCTGTATCAGACTATAGCCAGCAGTAGGAGTCCTGTAGAGGGGGACCACACAGAGGCCCGCTTACTGCTCAGTCAGAGGGACAGCAGGTGAGATTTATTCTGAGGATATCGACTTTAAAAAAAACATTTAACCTAAATATTATATTTGTTTATTTGAATTATGGACAGTTGTCTCATTGTATGGAAGCTGTATAAATATTGCATAAACGTCAACAAAGTCTTTTCATGCAAAGATGATTGAATGACAAGTAAATAAAAACTGATATTAATAATAACAAACTACCGTAATTACATTTGATTAAAAACATGAGATTTCCATGTCCAACATTTTGTCCACATGTCATGCTTGTTCTCATTACCTCAGTCAGTTTTAAATATATTTAAGCACAAACACTCAGCGCTCCATTCTTCATCCGTAGATAACTGCGTTATATATAAGATATCAGATAAGATTTATTTTAGGGCTGTGGAACTGGTCTAAGTTTGAAAAGGCAGACAGCATAGTTGTGCTCGTGGAATAGTGTGTACTTACGTTATGTTGTGTGGCTTTTGTGTTTCAGTTTTAGGAAGGACCTGCAGTGGGTACTGGTGAACACATATGTGCCCTCCCTCATCCAAGATGGTCCGCAGTAAGTCAGTAAACTATGGTGTCAGTCTAATACATGTCAGGTAACACTCTACATTAGACTGAGGAAGCACTTATATAACACAAATTAAATGGCAGTGACAGCAGTTGTATGTACAATGAGGCTATTGTGTTATGAGTTTGACCCGAATGCTTTTATGTTTAAGTCATTAAACATGACATATTTGCTAGGGTGTGACTGTGAGTGTGTTTTCAGGTGTGGTCTGGTGGCTTTGTGGATGGCTGCTCACCTTCGACAGCCACAGCTGACTATTGATATGCAAGCTGTAGTTCAGACAGCACTGAGCAGGGGATACACGGCACAGGGTGAAATGTTTTCAGGTAATAAAAGTGTGTGTAAACTGGTCTGGTCCAGTCTATTTTTAAAAAAAAGAAAAAAAAAAGCAGAGCGGTGAACAAAAGCAAAGAGGGGTGTGTTTCTGTCATGATGAATTACAGCAGAAGTTTTCTGATTGCATGGCAAAGCATTCAGTCCTCCCAAAGGCTAAATAAATACCTTGACGTCACTAGGTGTCACCAGAAGACCAAATATGACATTTAGCTCCAAGAATGTCATATAAGCAGGGTGTAACGTAAAAATGTGGATGTTATATAACCGGCCTGTTTTAGTTTTGATTTACTCTTACTCACCATTCACTCTCTCACACTGTGTTGAGTTGATGGTCTTCTGATGGTTTCTTTATGCTCTCATGAATATTTTTATTTTTTCAGCTAACAACATGGCCCTGCTGGCAGAAGAGGTTTGTGGCTGCAAGGCAGAAGTGCTGTCTGGAGGTTTGAGTGGTAACAATGCCACAACCATCATCACACACCTGTGGGGGGGGCAGCCTGTTCTCATCCCGTATCCTGGACTCAAAGCTGCCACAAGGGGTGTTTAATTTCTTTACTGCTGGTGTTAGATCAAGACCGATACATTGGCCAGACTGATATAATTCTGTGAACAACTGTGTTTGAGCTAATTTAGACACAGTGTCACCGGTGCATAATGAGAGCAGTGACAAGTTGACCTCATGTTTAACATGAATCTTGGTCACAATTCTTTAAAAAAATACTGTTGACTGACATATTGTTATTAGCTTTTTTTAAAACTCCCAAATATTTATATCTGTCCCGGCCTCAAAAACCCAGTATTGGTCAGGCGGTGCTACAGGTAATAAGAGAAAAGATTACAGGACAAAATTCTTTGACAGCATGTACAGATATGATGAAGACTACAACCATGAGCCATGCCAGCGTAGCGGCCACAGGGCGCACTGGGCAGTCGCTTCAGGTAAGACTGGATAGCTCACGTACCAGAGGGGTGTTTTGTAAAGGTGGTTCAGAAAAGCAGGGTTTATTGTGTAAAGCACTCGAATCAACTTAAAAAAAAGTGAACCAGGATCAGTCTGTTTCACAAAGCTTGTTTGGAGCTAATGTAAGCAGTCTCAGTCAAGTCTGGTTCATTTCATCACTTTAAAACACAGACCTGAGAAATCAAGCACTGATCAAACTCCAAACACTGATTAAATTACCTTTATGAAGCAGAACTTAGACGTATACACAGTAAACAAGGAGTCTGTGATTTTTAGAGTTCATTCGAGTACATCCCATGCAGTCACTGTACCTGTTCCTTCCAGGTGTTCTCCTCGGTTTGGACCAGGGGAGTGTGAGCGACAAGCACCATCAGCCTGATCCCGGTCTGCCCTGGCTTTACCTGCCCAGTGACGCCAGCTTTCCTTGTCCCGTCAGCAGCACAAGGCTCAGAGAAGTTTACCTCCTAGCTAAGCAGGGTAAAAGCCTGCGCTACCAGCTGTGGAGTTTGGAAAGTGTAGCTCAAAGCAACGAGCAACTGAGGACGATGGGCCCTCAGAGAGCTAACGATGCGACCCAGTATGTGGTTCCTGAAGGAGGTGTAGAGGCCGGGCTGGCTGGACAGGCAGTGTTGCTCCATACGAGGACACAGGAACAGTAATAAGTGTGAGGCTGCTGGTCAAGAGGACCCAGCTGTGGCTTAAATGGATGCAAAATGCACTTGAGAACATGCAGAGAACAGTCCGAGTTTTATCTGTGTATCACAGATCACAGTGAAAAATTCTTATGGTGCAATGTGAGTGATTCTACGGTAGAACCAATGTAAATCATGGGTTTTTAACAGATGTGGATCTAGGTCTTGACTAGCAGGGTTTTTAAAAGGGCTTCAGGAGTGAATATGCCATAATTCTGATAGCATGAATGTTGATCCTGTTAGGGGTATGTGATATGAAAGTATTTACAGTAAAATGATGCATTTGTCAGCCATCAAGAGATTTTGTTTTGTGTGGGTAAATTTATATGATATATATTGTTCAATATTATAGTAATAAACAAGAGGCTCTTGGATTGCCTCGTGTCCCACCAGGATCTCCATGACAAAAGAACACATGCTCAGAGTATTAATAGTTAGTTAACAGATAATCTTCCTCGGGCATTTTGTGTCTCGACTGAATTCTCAGGACAGGTTCTAAAAGATTTTTATGGACAATTATATTCTTGTGTTGTGTGCAAATTTACAGCATGATGAATTTTCATCATCACTTGAATGGAATATGTTTCTGTAGTACTTGTACGTGTTAACTAAAATCAGTGTAGGTTTGAGATTTAAAGAGCCTTGTGATCTGACTTGGGTGTTGGGGGAGAGCGAAAACAAAAAACAAACTCTGAAAACTCATATTTCCAGTTTATTGCAATCCATGACCTTCTGGACAAAGCAGGGATTTATTAACAATGTTCACCAGTCTGTCTGTGTTTTACAACTTTAAAATACGCTGCCTTTAAAAATACAAAATGTGGTTATGAATCCAGTTTTCTTACTTACAAAGCAGCACCCCGGTTTGAAAACCTCAAAGTTTGCCATTTTACAAATATAAAGGATTTGTGGGCAAAGAAATATAAGACTTTGTAAACACTATTATTTCTCTCTCCCTCCATGTTTATTTTATAGAGATGAAAAAAAACTTATTTCCTGAATTTAAATTCCAATTTCATGAAGTCAGACATTTGCAGCACTCCATGTACAGAATTTGTGTGCTAAGTGAACCCCCTTGTGTACACACACACACACACACCCACAGTGCTGCCTGACACTGTTGGAGAACATCCGGAAGACTGAACACTGTTATGTTCACCGACCTGCTGCATTCCAGTCAAGGAATGACAGATATGATCATGAGGACTGCCTTGGTGTCTAAGTATAACAATGTTGTTTCTTTGTAAACTCTTAATCTCGCATACAAAAATTCAAGCCCTCAAACCTCCTGTTTAGTTTCGCTCAGTGAGGTTTGCAGCAATGTCCTTGTGTTCAAAACTGATATTCTTCTATTCAATAATTCGTCACCGTTTGAATCATAGGACACATTCAGATTTTCCAGTTTCAAGATCACGTGTTAGTTGGTACGTAAGTGAAATCACACAAAAGCCTCAACAGACTGATCAGTTTAATCAGGTAATTCCAGTTTCATTTCACCCTTAACACCACTGCCTTACTGTAAAACTCCCTGCAAATCTAAAGCCACGCTGATCAGAGAGAATTGAGTGATAACACCAAATTAAATTCATGTTGAACTGTTAAATGTCTGCAACTGTAAACCCAGCACTTGACTGCTGCTTCCCATTTTAAGACACACAGAGGCAATGCTTGATTTGTTCCATGGCTTCGCGAGGATCCACAGTGCAACAAAGTCCAGACAAACACAGCTGCAAAGCTGCTTAATGTACAGAAAAAAAAAAACTTTCACCGCAAAATCATACAAAAATCCAATTAAGAAAACACTTTCAGTTTCTAGTAGGAGTTCAACTTTGAGATAAATGTAAATCTATTTATACTTGGGTGAACTCTTTGGAAGAAAAACAGCAGGAGTCCACTGAACTGGAATGATCAAACAGCTCTTTCTTTAAAAACGCTAGGCACAGAAATTGTACAAACAAGGTAAAGGAGGTTATACCAAGGCCAAGAAAATTAAATAAAATTGTATTTACACACTGAGTTAGTTAACACATGGTCTGACCAGTGTTTTAGTGTTGTATATTGTATATTTAAATGGTCCATGACAACAATAAAACTCCCATTACCAAAGTTCCCCGAAAGCCATGTAAGAAAGGTTCTATACCACTGGATCAAACTCATAGCTGTCAGAGTTCTCTGTGCAACTCTAACCAGCAGAGGGAGATGAGTCATGTTAAATGTGTGTCTTTGCAGGAAATAGTGACTGTCGGAAGTCCATGAATTAAGATGACTGTATTCTCACAGTCCCAGTGGCAAATGTTACAATTCTGCATTAAATTCTCCCTCTTCCTCTTTCTACAAGCTCTAGCTTCAACTGATTATCATCGGTTATCTGTCCCGAAGTGCCACAAATGGAGCATGAGGTTGGCCTTTAGCATGTTCCACTTTGCACTAGAAATCCTGCGCTTGCTTTGCCTCCTCTTCTTACACAAGTGCAAGTGGATGAAGACACTTGGATCATGTTGTGGGTCTTGAAAAAAGTACTCAAACCCTCCTAATCAAACCCATCATTCCTCTGTCAGTCTTTCTTTTTCTTCAAATTCCCCAGATCTTATATCTCTTCCACCATCTGGACATGAACCAATCTTTCTTTGCAGTCTTCTGAGTCTCCCTCTCAAGGTGTCCGTGGGATCATACTGCTCAAAATGTCTATGAGGTTGTCCAGCCCCCACAGGTAGCCGTCCTCTCTGTTGCCCTCCACCCATGGACTCCTGTGGTCCAGGGTCCGGGGGTCCGGCAGGGGAACAGTCTTCCCAAAGTCGATCATCCACACTCTGGCCTTCCCCGAGGCATCGTGCACAAACAGCAGTGAGCTGCCCACGACCTGCGACAGAGAAACCGGTGAGACAGGTGACCTTAGGTGTGTGAGCTATTCAATCCAGAAGCTAATGACTGGATGATATCACAAATCTTCAACTCGGCCAACTGGTTTGTTTAAAAATCACGATAACCGAGTGCATGTTGGTGTGTCTCACCTCGTGTGTCCTGAAGAAGAGTGACTGCTCAAGCACTGAGCGGAGATCCTCCAACTGCTGCAGGTAGAGTTTCTGGGAAAAGAGAAATGTAACGAGAAGTAAGGCAGCAGAACATGAGAACAGAAACAGAGAGAAAGTGCTAAAATTGGCCTCAGAAATGTATTTCTTTCCCCACAAGGGGAGCTTGACATTGAGCCTACAGTCTTTTCTTTAATGTATATGCTGCCACTATTTATGACTGAATGAAAATTTACAGCTCTGCTCAGCAAAGATTCACAGTATATGTTCAAACAATAAAGAGAACAGTAAAAGAACTACAATAAAATTCATAAATCACTGACAAAAACATTCACTATATAGTACTGGAAAAAATCAAAGCAAATACCAATCAGTTAGTCTTGCTTTCTTTTATAGGATTTAGCAAGTTCGCCATATTGAACACATCCAAATTTAACAATCATTCCCATTTTTGATCATCTGAACACCAGAATGTTTCAGGATTAATACTGAATATTTCCAGAAAACCAGCAGTGAACTTGAAACATACCAGAATCTGAGTGTTGCCATCAACAAAGTCCTCCAAGGCCTGCATCACCTGCTCTCTGTGCTTTGTCTTCTTAAAGTTGGTGTTGCAGGTTCCATCAGCTTTCTGTTAAAAAAGAAAGAAAGAAAACATAAACATACTTGTATATCTTGTTATTCTCTCCCTTTATTATTTTTATTTCATGACCTGCTCAAGGACAGTTTCATTCAGATGACTTGTATTTTGCTGGGGTAGAAATGGAAAACTATGACCAACAGATATTAGACTTAATTTCAGTGACAGTGCTGCAGACAGCTGCTGATACTTGTTTGAATGGAAAACAAAGCCACAGCAGGCTGCTTTAAATGCTCACAGCGTGTCATCGGATGTTTTCATTCATGTTTGAGTAACATGCAAATCTACTTTATTGGTGCAACTTGTTGACCAGCCCCGGATTTATTTTTGAAAAAAACAAACAGTCCCCTTTATGACTGCATACCCAGCCAAAAGCTTCAATAGACTGTGTTTTTCACACGGCGTGTGTGTGGTCTATCCAGTGAAAAGACTGATAAATATTTACTCCCACTGGTTTACTTCTTGTAGAAACTATTTGTTCTTCCCGGTAACACTGACTGCTACACCCATGGCATGTTCACAGTGTTGGATCTCCAGGATGACCTCTGACCTTAATGCCTTCGATGCGGAAGCCCATAGTGGCTGTGGAGCTGAGCGTCTCCCTCCACTGCATGTATCTGGGTTTGAGGACGCCTTGCTGGGCCCTCTCCTGCTCTGTAGGGGCCCCAGGGTCCACTGCGACCATCTTATCATACATGTCCTTCCGCAAACGTGGACGCTCTCTGGCTTTTATGAGCTCCTCCTCCAAATATGTCCTGAAAAGAAAAGGCTTAAAATTATTTTTCTTTTTTTATTGCCTTACAGAGCTCTTCTTGTAAACACTTTGCTGACTACAAATACAGTTAGTAATATTAAATAAATATGATAAAGAGGCAGAAAACTGTGTTAAGGCTTATTCCTCCATAAAGGTAAATTTTCAAGACTCACTATATCTCCCAAAAGCAAAACACACGCTCTAATAAACTCCTCTGCAGTCACTAGGATCTTAGAAAATGTTTGTTGCACAATTACACTTTCTTAAAGTCTTACCTGCTGCCCATCTTACAGTCCATGATGGAGGGTGAGTCAAAGTCTGCCAGCAGGTCATCCATCAGGTTATAGTCCTGCTCGTCTCTCTGTACAACACCGTAATAACCAGGCACATAGGGACGCAGAACGTCCTTCATCAGCTTCTGTAGGCACTGCTGCTCACACTCACAGTATCGCTTCAACAAGCGTCCGTACTCCCCTGCCTGGAAGTTACCTTGGAGAAGGAGACAGAATGAAGACTGAAGTAGGAGTTTGAAATTATGGGATATGTAGTGGATGAGAGGATCCAACTCTCAGGAGCCAGTCTTTATGCTAAGATAAGCTAACTGACTGTTGCCTGTAACCTTCTATTTAACAGACACGAGAGTGGTATCAGTAACCCTAGAGGCACATATGCTGTATATTTAGGCTTACCTGCATGGCCAGCGAGCTGCACCCATGGGTAACGCTTCTTGAAGGACACGACGAAGGGGGACCAGTGAACCATAGTCTTCAACTTCTGCCAGGACTTATTCTGGAAAACGAAAACACCACAAAGAACTTCATCCTCTTGTTGAAAAGGTGTGGGTCATCACACAAATGACAAATCTGAAGCACTGACTGATCAGCGTGAGGGTTTATGTTCTAGTCAAACAAAGCACTGAGCTTAAATACAGGCCAATAGAATGATTACTCATTAAAGGAAAACACACCCCGTAGCATGCACATTACCACACACACACACACACACACACACACACACATCAGTAGACATTGGACAGATCCTCCCCTTTACCCAACGTTGTGCACCCAGGTAGGTACACAACCTACGTGACAAAGCCCATTTATGAAACATTTACCAAAGCCACCACTGTGGTGTCGTAAAACAGACCCTTACTGTCTGAAACTCTGTGTGTGTGTGTGTGTGTGTAATGGTTATCTGCGTTAGGAAACACCAGAGCAAGGACAGCATGCAACAGCAGCTTTGACGCCAGCAATCTGAGAGGAACATGACATCGAACGATAAAAACATGTGTGTGTGGGAAATCACGACAAAACGGACAGCCAGTTCAGGATGGGAATGTGTTACATTACAATGGATTTTACCAAAAGGCAGACAATATCGCTGAATCTTTAACTCGGCTTACTCTCAATTTGCATTCTCTCTAATACTCCCCACAATGTTTTTCTACGTGTACCATATGCAAATAAATGTTTAACAAAGAAACACTCGTGATTAAAAGAAAAGAAACACGGAATGAGAAAACAGGAGTGCGACAGAGGCAAAACAGGTTTATGTGAGTGATAAAATGCAGGGACAAGAAACTATGATCATAAAATTAATCATTTTATTACTAAATAACTTCTGCGAATGACTGCCTGGCCTATCTCTGGCATGTTTACATGTCGGCCTATCTCCGCTCTCCTCACTTGCATTCTTTCCACAGCTGCTCAGCTGAAACTCTGTCACAATAAAACGCTTTTAATGCAGGAATATACACACACAACGGAAACTGCCAGTCTGTGTTTACCTTAGAAGAAGAAGAAGGAAAAAAACATGCTTTATATGAGTTTATGGAGTGCTGTTTTGTAACTCAAAAGTTTGAAGGCCCTAAAAGCCATTTTTTTCCCCAATCAGCTTCGTACTTTGTGTCCAAAAAAAAAAAGAAATAATCTACTGAAAGTAGTTTTTGAGTATTTAACTCTTAAAAATATTGAAGCCTATTCTCTATAATCGAATAGCCTTGATGCATACAAAGTCTTTAAGTTCAATAAGGACCCTCTGGGAGGAAGATATAGGGGAGCCTATATCTAATGAGCTATGGTCGCAAATCTTAACACGGGTGCATAAGTCTTCTAGGGTTTTAGCCCTTTTTAAACTCGTAGTATGTGACCAAAAGTGTTTGCATTACCTCATCACGGTTGAGATTCGTGTGTAGAGAGAGATTGTTGTGAGATTGTTGTGTAGATAAAGGGTTACTCACTTACATAACTCAACATGAGGATGAGGTGTTTTTAAAGACATAAATGCTAAAATCATTACCACTAGAAAACTGTAACAAGCTCTACATTGTGTACACATAGTGTGGGTGATTGTGTTTCATCACCATCATTAATCCTACGCATGCAAAACATTTCAAAGTGGCAAATGATCACAGTCTTGATTGCAGTCATCCTGTTTTGAAGTAAAGAGTGTAGGGAACCAGATTTTCTGACTGCGTTTAACAGCTGTGATCATCCATTGGTTCCTTATGAAGGGAAACAGCTGGTCAATGTCAGGATTTCAAAGAGACCCAAGAGGCAGAGAGTAATGAGAGTGAATACTTGACACCTGTGACCTGAGCCTTCGGTCTCATCGAGAGATTAACCCCGAAGTAACCTCCGCCATGTCAGGGCAAAGGACGGTGATGAAACGTATGAACAGCAACTGAATTTTGCCAAACGCAACGTGGAAGCCACAGTTTACGACATGACAAAAATTCCTCTTGTTCATTTCAACATGCCTGACAAACCAAACCAGATGCTGCATTTTGACCCATGCATCAGCAGCGAGAGCCTTGAAGGGCTCTCTCTTCTTTCACTTCTTTTATCAACATGACTTCCAGCTCTCTCTCTAATTGGTTCGAGCTGACAGCTTAATGTGTTGCCTCTGTGGGGTCAAATAAATCTGTGTAATGTTACAACTTACAGCCAGAGCTAATGCTGCTGTTTTACGTAAAAAAAAAAAATCCTTGTTGTTTCAGTTTAAACCGAAGAAACCGTTGCGTACTGCTGTCTCATCCTGTCTCCATCCCACACACTTTACCTCACACAGTCCAACCTTCACCATCTCAGCTTTCTCTTTTATATAAATCGTGTATATATAGCACAGAGCTTCATTTCATCATTCTTCGTTTTATAAGCTTCCTCTTCATTCTCCAATGCTTTGACGTTATTAAATGCGTCCTGCCGTCCTATTTTTTTCTCAAGTTATTTTTATTTTTTCCCCCACTTTCGAATCAAATGGAGGTACGTCAACTGCTTGCTTCGACCACATTCTCTCAATCAAGCGTCAGCATCTTGTCCTTTCAACAGCTTTCTTTAATGTTTTCTTTATTCTCACCAAACTCCCATCCTCCCTGATATTTACAGGCCTTTCCTAGATTTTGTGGTTGAAATGCTGGGAATGTTTCCGTATTCCGTATGTGTGTGTGAAGTAACACACAAAAGACAAGCACACAAACACTTCTCTGTTGAGGTTCCTCTGTTAACATGACAACAACAATGGTCATACTGGAAGAAGTCACACAGACCACAAGAATGTGTCTTTACAGTCTTCACACACACAGAAGCCCCTTTACACTCAGCTATCAGTTTATTAGGAACTCCTAGCTGAAAATAATACAGTCTAATACAACAGTCCTGCAATATGACCTACTTGGTTATTTGCCCTATTTAAAGCTATGAGTAGTTTCTTAAACTACATTTCACTCATTATTTATCAAATGAAAATAACAAAATTCACATCTGATAAATTAACTGACTGCATGACGCATTACAGACTGAAGCATGATGATCCTGTTGGCTGGCTTACTGGCTTCTTAACCCAGATAGAGAGATCATCACAGCTACACAGGACTGACTGCAGACAGTGTGCCGGACAACCGCTACATGCTGTAACAGCGACAGGACACTGGAACATCAATCACATTACATTTGAATACCCAAATCTGTCACATGCATCTGATGTAATCTAGACTCATATCATCTTTCTGAAGAAGCATGACGTTGGAGATTACATTCGACAGTCCCGGGCTAATGTAAGCTAAATTTAAATCTGCTCATGATAAATTTGCTACTTTCATTTCTTACCTGGCAAACAGAGCAATAGTGGAGGAGGAGGCAGGCGCTGACACAGGCACACACAGCACCGGAGACGAAACGAGAACGCAGCCAGCACAAAATACTCTGCACCATCAGAACGGGGTCTCCCGAGACGAGCACTACCAGGGATGTGTGCCTCCCTGTTGGCTTGAGATCCCTCACAATCATCTATTACTGTCTGGTGTTAGCCCCTGGCTAATGCGCTGCCTTATTCCAGTTATTTAGCTTCAGTCAGTCTATAAACCCTTGTTGTAAACTGAGGCTTGTGTTGGTGGAAAGTAATCCTCCTTTGTTATAAGCACACTCACTTATTTCTCACAGTGACCCCCTTTCCTTCTCTACAACCTCTTTTTGTCATCCCAAATCACAATTTTTCCTGTTTCAACATCCTGTCACTCCTCCCTTCCTCTCTTAACTCTTTCTTAATACTTGATACCTTCTTTGTTGTCCTTGAGCATATACAGATACCTATAGACCTAAAGCTGTATTCTTTCTCCTTCTTTCAACCATCCGCCTGTTCAAACTAGCCCACTTTCCTTTAACGTCCTCCCTTAAATCATTCACCCTCTTTGCCTCTGGGTATTAGAGACGTCTTCTCTTTCTCCTCAGTCTAACCTTTGTTCTTCTCTCTCTCTCTCTCTGTCATCCCCTAATCCCCATGGGGCCTATCCTGAGCCCCATGCTGAGCCAATCTCCTGCCAGATTCATGACCAACTGGCACCATGGGGGTAGGGACAGCAGGTCTTCTCAGACTTTTCCAGTGCTCTCCATTACCCTGCTTGACAAATTCCTCAGCACTATGTAACCTACAGAGGTGTGTGTGTGTGTGTGTGTCTCTGTGTGTGGACACAAACAGAACCTGTCGGACGACTATCATCAGCTGCAGGAGTGACTACATAAGCACACACCAAGAGTATTTTCAGGTACTGTCAGAGCTCTTTTCTCAAAAGCAGTTGATATAAAACCACATCCCTTTCCCCTACCTAAAATCTTCAGGGTTCAGGCAGCTCAGCTGTGGTGGGCCACTGAACATACAGAAGATGGCGCAGTGAAAAACCATCTTCAGACGAGATTTCGGAGAAAGTTAAACTAATCTTTTTGCCATTTTGGCTGTTGTTATGATACTGCTGAATGTAACAGTCCTGTTTATTTTCTCTGAGCTTGTGCGTGTGGCGTATATTAGTGTTGATTTGTTAATTGTTCAGAAAACTAATCATCAGCCATTTTGATAACAAAGTAATTGTTGATGTATTTTAATGACAAATTAGAATTTACTCCACTACACTTCAGTGAGAAATGCTGACCATTATACTCCACCAGATTGATCTGACAGATAAAGTGATCAGTCCATTGGACAATTCAGGTTTTACATAAAAAAAAAAATCAGTAATCCATCCATGAAGCTACTCACACATTGATGCATCAGTGTATAATAACCCAGTTATATAACATATAATAGTATGATGCTCAAATGGGACATTTTTCTGCGCTGAGTTCTTTTTTTTTTTCCTTATTAACTTTGTATCATGGATTTTGTGTATAAGTGCTGTGGGTGTGGTGTGTGGGCCTCTGAATAATGAGTGGCACGGAAAACAAGCCTGCAATTGTGGCTCATGTGAAAAAGTGAGCATAGCTAAAAAGAATCAGCATCACGTGTAGGCTATGTGTTCAAAGTGTCAGTGTATGTTTTTGTCTGCCTGTGCTCTATCCTCTGTCAGCTTACCCTAATTTTCCTCTTGTTTTCTGTTCCACTGCACTGCATGTCTCATGGTGTCTCAGGGGAAAATATTAAGCTCTTGAGTAAGGCTGACTGTGAGGAGAGAAAGAGTGTCTCATATGGGTGGGGAGTAAACTGATTATAAGTTATAAAATAATATGAGCATTGTTGGGTTGAGTAGACATTTGTAGGAATTTACATGTAATAACAAATAAATGTCGGGGACGGTAGATACCGTGTGTGAGACAGAGAGAACGAGGCAGGGAGAAAAAAAAAAGAAAAAAAAGAAAGCACCATATATGGCAAAGAGATCACCTAGCAACCAGCTCTGCCTTCAGCCCAATTTTCCATGACACACACTCAACTCTGAATGCAGAAGACGGCATCGCTGCGAGTGTGTGTGTGTGTGTCTGAGCATGCATGTGAGAGCAAGTATCTTCTCACGTCACTGAGTGTACAAAATGTAACTGGTTTGGCTGGGAGCTCTCCTTCCATTAATTACTGTAAAACCGACAACAGAGCTTTTACACAACTACGGGAGGACAAAACATGCCCATTAAAAGACAGCTCTTATCAGAAACCACAGGCTAGTGTCATCCTGTTTGTTACAACAGCTCAAGTGCAACTCCTCATTTCCAGGCTGTCAGTGTAATAGCCAGGAAATTACACTGTCCGCTGACCTGCTGACTCAGCTGATCATTATTGAAACTGGTAGGCAATCAATTAAGTTTGCCATGTGGAAAAATGTGTACTGGGAAGTGACGGAGGCATTCCCATGATCTAACTCAAAATGAAAGACTGATGGGGACAGTGAACAATAAAAGCGAGACATTAACAAACAGTAAATTGGAAGCTTGATTTTTCTTTTTCGTCAGCTCCATTAAAAGTATTCATGTATCCTCCAACATTACAACACGGGAAAGGGGAAATATGATGCTCCTTGAATGTGGAAAGAGTAATTTTAGAAAATAGAAGACGTTTCACAGGCTGTGGGATTTTGGCTGTTAGTTGATTAATCGACAGAAAGAAAGAAAGAAAGAAAACTATTCAGCAGCTATTTTGATTATTGATCACTTGCTTTGATCATTTTCCAAACAAAAACTTGTTCCAGCTTCATCATTGTGAGGATTTGCTGCTTTTCTCTGTTATAATGATATCGTAAACTGAATATCTTCATGTTTTAGACTGTTGTACGGACAAACATTGGACTCTGACACAAGATCCAAGACAATTTTCCACTATTTCCTGTCAAAATGATTCATCTGTTGGTCATGAAAATGACTTACAGTAAGACTTATGTTTGATTTATAGTAATTAAGCTAACAAGATATGAGAATAATGACGTTGATCTCGTCTGTGTGTGTGTGTGTGTGTGTGTGTGTGTGTGTGTGTGTGTGTGTGTTTGGCAGTTTTGTGGTTTCTTGTTTTATTTGTTGTGGCAGTTGTTAGGATTGTGTCACTCTGTTTTGTAGTTATATGATATCTTTGGGAAACTGAAATTACAAAATAGCATAAAGAAGTCCCACACAACTAAGTTTGTCTTGATGTTTGTGTAGACCTGGCCACACTCACTTTGTATTACAGACACAGCAGTATACCAGTTATTAGTCATCGCTTAGAGGCCACCTCACCGTGATCATAAAGACAGCAGTGTTCAGTACAGCTGTCAGAGAGTGAAGTGTGTTTCTCTGTGTCATGTCTTTCTCCCTTTTTGACTCTGGAAAAAAAGATGAGGTCCACTGAGGAAGGATAATTGGGGCTAGATGATTAAAAACAGTACAATTTCTGCCAGGTTTCTAGGTTTTCTAGGCAGCACAGTATGCATAGCGTGCAGACAGCTGAACACCTTTCAGCATGCGTGCTCGGTGCCACAGCCCAAACGGAAAACTCAGGACGTGCAGGATTAACCCACTGCTGAGAGGAGACGTGGAGATACTGGAAGACAGTCTCCAGTGGCCGCATCCTGTTTTTAAGACTTGTCTCATTCCAAGCATTTCTAGTCACAGTGCATCAAAGCCTCTTGACTCAGGAGCAACTTCCTACATGGAAGCTTTAAATTGCATCTCATGACTTAGAGAAGAGGAAATCCTTAAGCCTCTGGGGCTGTAAAGTAACTTCTAGATCACCGTGAAGGCATTTGTGTAGTCTATTTGTGCATGAGCTGTACAGTGCTTAAGTAGCAACTGTAATGGGATGACAAATCATTCAAACATGCATTCAGTTTCAGCACATCAGTTTCCTCTTATTTGTCTTAAATTTGTTCTAGTCACGTTCCATCTATCAGGGTGGAGTGAGTCCAACCGTTGAAGGCTTTGAAACACACATTCGACAAATTATTTACAAAGGCCATTGTTCAGGTGCTCTTAAAATGTACTTTCAGACAAACGGAGATCCACCAAAATCACATGAGACACAAACCGTGTAGCAAACCTGGAGATGTAACCTAGAATATGACAAAGCTTGAACAACTTTCTGATGATTTGACCAGAAACTGAGTGACAGACACATCTGTATATCCACTGACAGTGACTGATGTGAGCGTCATTGTGGAGTGTCTGTTTGTCTGAGGCGAATATGGAAATCCATGCGTTCGTCTTCACACTCCTCTGAGTTATCTGATGAGTAAACAAAATGCCTAAAGGTGTCACAGGGTGTGGGAGTGTTCACCCGCCTGTGCCCTGTAAGCAAGGTGTGTGTGTGCAGCTTCATATTCTTACCCTTATTTGTAGATGTGTGGTAATTTTGCACCTGAAGCGATGGTTTCCTCAGGTGAGGAACGGCCCTTAATCACATACTGTATGTCTGTCAAAGTATATGGTCAATTGTGCAGTATTTGCATTTGCCATATTCTGATAGCTAAAGCAGTGAATCTGGTTTATTGCTTTTTTGTGAGAGTACAGCTGTAACATAATAAACTAAACTAACTAAACCAAACTAACTCACAATAAGTGTCCTTGAAATTGTGAATAACGAACTGCACAGATGATTTGAATAGATTCTTTCTTGTGAAAACGACATGAAGAGACACTCACCCCTGTCCCATCGTCCGGGCTGCACAGAGACCGGGCCGGAGACAGACTGGACTCGATGTCGCTGCCAGTGAAATCGTCCTCTGACTCCTCGAAGGACGATGCGGATGAGAGGCCGATGGAGGATGAGTTGGACAGCTTCCTCGGTGACCGCATCAGGGCAGGGGACCCCCCGCAGCCGCTGTCCGAGCAGGGAGACTCGTCCTCAGGGTGGGGTTCGAGACACGAGCCGGCGCTGAGATCCGTGGAGACGGTCAGCGGAGTCTGTGTCCCCGGAGAGCGGCTCGGACTGGGGTCTCTGGTTATGATAAGTTTCGGTATGGTTCCCGAGAAAGTTGGGCCTTCTGGGGGACCCTGGTGGGCCTGATCAGAGTCCTCTCGGCTCTCAGTTCCAACTGGACAACAGTTGTTTTGGTCACTGGGCGCGTTGGGCGCACATGAAACGGTACTACAGTCGGTTTTTGTCATTTTAGCGTCAGCCCGATCGCCCGTTATCGACAGTCCAGTATCCAAAGGTTGCAAGAGAGACAAAGTCCGCTCAGTGTCCGGGTCAGAGGTGAGCGACGGGGCTGAAGTCAGACTAGTCCCCGTTAGTACCCTAACCTCAGAGACACAACGATCCTGGTTGTTTCCCCCCACTGGCTGATCTTCCATGGCCCTTGCAGGGGGATCCGAGGCATTGTCCTCCCGCTCGGATTTCGGCTCCTCGCTGCCCGCACCGCTGACTTCACCGGTCCGTGTTTCCAAACCTGACGCATCGGACGAGCCAGTCGTTGCTTCTCGGCTCACGGCGTGTTGGATAGCTTCGGTATTATCATCATCTAGGCCGGGTGGTGTCTCGAAACAACCCGGGGCTGCTCGGTGTTCCCCACCCGCCGACACAACCTCGTCCCTCGGCAACTTTCCTACTCTGTGATCGCGGCGCGTTGCTGGATCTCCGGCTCCGTTTCCGCAACCGAAAGCCCTTTCTGTTTGGCTGGAGTCTCTCTTTCTCCTTCCCAGACACGACAACACTTTATTTCTCATCGGATTCTTGTGGATCTGGTCACCCTGTCGCTTCTCTCCGCTCCTAAATCTGTGGATACGCAGCCGCTGAGATGTCTCGCCAGCTTTCCTCTTCACCCTGCCTGGGGTGGCGGTGCTGTGCGATAAATCCGAGCGAATTTGGCCCATCCTGCATGCCGTAGTAGTAACAGTAAACCCAGACACACCTTCAGAGGCTGAATTTGAAAAATAGTTGAAACCAATTAGACCATGACTCTTGCAATGCAGAGGAAGCCATCAGGCATGTAATCCATTTATTCAGCCTGGGAAATCTTAAATTGCTCCATCCCTTTCCTCCACATGGGAAATGTTCATATCTGTGAGAACAAACAAATGGTGAATCATTTAGTAAACACATTAACTGCATGGACTAACAATCGCCTACTATAACAATAGGCTCTGTCACAAACACTCCCTTACCTTAAACTCCATTAATCAAACTGAAAATGTAATCATTAACAGCACACATAAAGCGCCTCAGTAAACACCTGCTCAATCGCGGTGTTTGGCTCAACAATGCAAACTAATCTGTTATTTATCAGCTCCCAAATACAGACTTTTATTTCCCTGAGGAGGCCAAAGGACACAGAAACTGACAGGGGAAAATCAAATCAGTTCCCCCAGCACTGAGAGTATATTTACTCACTGGAAAATATTACAGTAGAACAAATGAGTGCAAAGAAAGTCACGGTTTCAGGGAGTTTAAGACTGAGTTTCACCAGTGGTTAGTCAGTGTAATACTGCCCTCCTGTGTCTGGACACTGTACCCCTGTCCAAGTAAGCTGCTCGCTTCATTAGAGCACTTTCATTAAGACCCCAGTGGTTATCTGTAAAGTGTGTTGTTTCATACAAAAGGTACACGGAAGCATACTTCTGTGTGTAAAACAAAGCATTAACATGTCCTTGTTAAGCTTCAGAAGCCATGTTGACTCAGATGTACATACAACACTATTTCAAGCCAATCTTTTACTTCACAACAAGTGTAGTACCACAAATAAGGATTTTTTTTTATTAATTAATCTTTCACTTTCACTTATTTGTTTGACTGACTGATTAACAGTTAGGTCAAGAAGTGTACAGGTTTTAAACTTGTAGCGCTGTAACGATTATTTGATCGACAGCAAATTAAGTGGCAACTATTTTTACAACAAATAAAATAAGTCATGTTTCAAGCTAAACAGCCAGGAACTATCTAGTTGCAATATCTACTCCTCAATTCTGAGAATTTTCTGATTTTTTTTGTGGTGGTAAACTGAAAATGCCTGGATTTTTAGACTGTGGGTCAGACAAAACTAGACATTTTAAGACGTCACTTTGGGCTTTAGGAAACTGTGATTGTGACTGTGAGCAACTAAGCAGCAGCTGAATCGATAATAATAATAACTGCTAGTTTTATGTGGGTTTTAACTTCTATATTTGGTCCTAATTAACAGTGCAATATACTACGTAAAATGAAACACTGGAAAACTTAAAGGTTAATGACACATTCTTCTATGGGTACAGTAGTCACAAATTCCAGCCTGCTGCCTTCACCAACTACCTATTTTCACATCAATATTTTGCATGTAAATATAAAAGTCCCAGTAACCCAACTTGTGTAATGGCTGCTTTCCTCCTGTTAAAGGCACATTTCATCATTTTACAAGACAATGCAGTACAGCATCCTAGAAAAGTCCAAAGTATTCTACAGTAGGCACGATGAGCTGCCATTATTCACGTTTACTGTGACAGCACTGCTGTCACCCTGCTGTCAGGAGGGAATGCTCACAAAAAGGAAATGAGACAGGAAGGATAACAATGGAAAGAACAGCTCATCGTGTACCACTCATACACACACACTCGAGTACGTTCTTGTGTAATCAAAATCACAAATGATCATACATAGTGACTCACGCGAGGGTGGGAGTCTTGCACCGTGCTGAAATTAAATGGATCCTTTTAAACGCGAGTGTACACACACACATCCACACAAACTCAAACAGTGACGCACCCTTCATGCTAGTTGGTCATTACTCAGTAAGCATATAAAACACTAAAAATAATTTTCTAAAATGTCAGAGCAATAAATGACAGTTGCATCCACAAGTCACACACTGTATCATCAGTTATCTATATTATCTATTTGTTCAATCAGGAGAACACACACACACACACACACACACACACACACACACACAAAGAAAAAGAGTTTCCACAGTGGAAAACACTTTTACTTTTGCCCTATTATTAAATAGCCATACTTTTTAAAGAAAATAAAAATAACACCTCCCCTTATAAAGGGTAGGTTTAGTTAGTCGCATGTTTGTTTAAGGAAAAGTTGCTAGTTGTTTTCAGTGGTAAAATGTAACTACAGTACAGCACTAAAATAGTTAATAAATGAAATGTACTAAGGACAGTTTTGAGGCACTTGTATATTACTTGAATGCTTCCATTTTAAGCTACTTTTTACTTATCCTCCACTTCATTTCAGAAGGAAGTATCGTACCTTTTACTGCACCAGAATGCATTAGTGCAATGTGGTAACAATTACAATCCAGCGATTTCTTTCATTCTGCCGCCAGTGAGTACATTTACTTTTGATACTTTAAGTAAATCTTGCTGCTAATACTTATGTACTTTTACTCTTATTATTATTATTGTTATTATTATTAAAGTGTGGTACTTTCACTTAAGTAAAAGATCTCAATACTTCTTCTACCATTGCTTCATTTCCAAAATGCTGCCTGATGAATCTCAGGTGGCATTTTTTTCTTAGATGTACATATTAAGTGAGAGGATAAGCATGGTTGGCAAAAACAACATGTAGGATTTTAAACTGGCAAAAGATCAAAAATATACTAGATTTCTACATTGCTGTTTTGTAAAACAACAATAAACCGTGATATTTCTCTCTGACTTTGGAGACATCATTTAATCAACAGTAGACCAGCCAGACTGACCTATAACTGGACAAAAAGACAACTAAAATCATAGTACACATTAGAAAATCTTTAGCCAAAAACTTACCAGACAGGTCCTCAGTTCCTGACCCGGTGCAGGTGAGACGGCTGTTACAGGCTGGCAGGGATGTGGAGGTTTATAACTTACAGCAGGGTGTGCAGGGGATGTGTCTGCGGCTTATCTGTTCAGCTTGCAGTGTGTGCAATGCTGCTGTTGTGTCGTAAAGCGTGTGGTTCAAGTAAAAGAGGAAACGCTTGTCACAACAGGGGCAGGTCTCTTCAACTGGCACCTGAAGCCATACGAACTAAAATACATTGATCTTTAAGTGACCGAAACGACAGGTGCTCAAATAAAAACGTCAAGTTACAAAGTTATAACTAGTTTTACACTGCGACTAACAAACCGTTACTAAGGGACAGCACGCGACATGAAGGTGGTGTATTTAAACGTGTTGCCTTCAAATGCTCCCCGAAATTTAGATCCGCAAAAGGTTGCACCATTTCTTCATAAACTCACTGGCAGTTAAGTCCTTCCTTAGTATTTAGTAACTTGTTTCTAATTTACTAGTTACTAGAGCTGCACCATTAAAACAAAAGTCTTAGCTGCTGAACATTTCAGAGAAACTGCTAATTGTTTACTAAGAAACATTTAACTGTGGCTCTGTCCAACTTTCATGTATTAGCACCCATCCGGGTCACACAGTTAGCCTAACATCACCTTAAACAATGCTTTGGGGTTTTCAGACTTGCAGACTGTATTTCTGAAACATGTGGTGATAAATAGTGTAAAGAGATTGAGTTTCAACGACATGTTTTAATGGTAGATACAAATTCTAATTTCATGGTGTCTATATTTTACATAATACACTCATTTTATTTTATTTTCATATTTAATTCATAAATGCTTCTTTGTGCGTTTCACAACACTTCGGGGCTCTGTATGGGATCGTTTCCAATGTCCATTTTAAATGACAGAACCTGAAGGCAACATGTGCCTTTTTGAAAAAGCCCGTTTGTGAGGTGTTGTCAAATGTTTGATTTTTACCGTTAGACTGAACAAATATCACTCACAGATCCTTTTTAATTTGTTGTTATTTCACCATGCTTCTTTTGAATATGTCGTTCAGAACGCGAACATTGGACATTTTGGCACATCTGAGTTTCCGTAGCACGGAAGAAGCGTTTCACAAGCGTCCATCAGGGCCCCGGCGTGACATTCACTGGGTAATTGGAGTTGGGGGTTGTGTAAAAGGAGGAATACGACCACCTTGAGCCCGACCAAGCTGTTGTCAGAATGAGAGTACTAAAAGCAGGTCTGTCTTTGTCTAAAACGCATCTTCTGGCACCAGGGAGCGTCACTGTGAAAAAGGTAACCTGGCGTGAGTTTAGTTGTACCGCTCTGACACCAGATCTGACAGAGGGGTTTGAATATTGATTTTCCTCTGCGTGTGCTGTCTCCACAGGTACTTATCAATAGCTGTCGGACATGTTCCTCTGGTGTCTTCCCCAACGAAAGGATCCGCAACATCGGGATCTCGGCTCACATCGACTCGGGGAAGACCACCCTGACCGAGCGTGTCCTCTACTACACCGGCAGGATAGCAGAGATTCACGAGGTGAGCGCCGGGACAGGCTGTGTCTGTGCATTCATGGAGGCTAACTGGTGTGCAGCCTGCAGTCATGAGCTGTCTTCAATCCCCTGTGGTGTGTATAGGTGAAGGGGAAGGACGGCGTTGGAGCCACCATGGACTCTATGGAGCTGGAGAGACAGAGAGGCATCACCATCCAGTCTGCTGCGACTTACACCATGTGGAAGAATCACAACATCAATATCATTGACACTCCAGGTACCAAAAGTTTTACTTGATCTGGGGCCCATGGGGGACAGCCATTTGCTTAGGGCCCCTGTTGATCAGTGGTTGAATGTAGCTAAGTACATTTATTCTACTGTACTTTTTCACTGTTTGTACTTGACTTTCGCATATGTAAATCATGACACTCTTTTACGCCCCTACACTTCAGAGGAAACTACTGCACTTTTTACTCCACTATCACAATCATGTGATAGATGTAGTTATTAGTTGCCAATTAAGATTTTACATACAAAATACTGAAAATTCTTAAACCAAATATGAAACTGCTGACTGTTCAGTTGCAGGGTCTGACCCTATCTCTCTCTTCGTTTTCTGTTAACTCTTGAATGTTTAATAATGGCAAAAACATGCCTGAAAGCACTATAAAATGATGCAGAAGAAGAAACTCAAATGCAATAACAGTAGAAAAAATAATTAGTTACATCTGTGGTTGTGTTCACAGTGTTTCCTTGCACAGACACAGAGAATTTTACCAACTCCAGGACTGTAGCTCACAACTGAAAGGCCTTGCTAAATCATGTTTACTGAACTGTATTTTTAAATGTCAATGTCCCCTTTGTGCTGCCCAGGTCACGTGGACTTTACCATTGAAGTGGAGCGAGCGCTCCGTGTTCTGGACGGAGCCGTGCTGGTTTTATGTGCCGTGGGAGGGGTCCAGTGTCAGACCATGACCGTGAACAGACAGATGAAACGCTACAACATCCCCTTCCTCACCTTCATCAACAAGCTAGACCGCATGGGCGCCAACCCCAGCCGAGCCCTGCAGCAGCTGAGGTACAGTGTGAAATTGACCTTAATTCATGTAAACAAAAATACTCCTGACCAGTTACAAATCCGTCATGGATGATAATGTAACAGTATATTTTACAAAAAAGTATTCTGGCTGACTGGTGGACACAGTCAGAGGTTTTGTAGCTGGTTAACATGAAATCATTTTAAATATTCTACAAACAGTGTTGTAATCTGCCACGGTTTACCTGCCTGTACCTTTGATTTTGTCTCACGTTTTCTTCAGAACCAAACTGAACCACAATGCTGCTTTTGTGAACATCCCCATCGGCCTGGAGGGGAACGTGCGCGGCATCATTGACCTTGTACAGGAGCAGAGCATATATTTTGAAGGACCATTTGGGTAAGGGATTCCCCTCTGGTTGCTCCACCTTGAAGAGATCAGTTTCTTTATCCGTGTAAATGGATTTGTTTGATCTGCTGTCAGATTGAAAACATAAAAACTTTGAATCACTTCTTTTCCATTTTGCTGATTCTCCTAAACTGTGCTTCAGTTTTCAGCAGCAAGAATAGTTAGATGGCACAAACGACAGCCACAGTAGAATTAAAAGACTTGCAAGGTGATAGTGACAAAAATCAGTTGTCACTCCTGCCAGTTTATAAGTGGGGATTTCTATCCCTGATTCACAACTTCTGAGATTCTGTTCCTGAGCAATATGAAACTGATTCAGCAGTTTCTGCCTCCCTGCAGCCAAACTGTCCGCTATGATGAGATCCCGGCAGATTTTCGTGCTGAGGCTGCAGACCGGAGGCAGGAACTTGTGGAGTGTGTGGCCAACGCTGACGAAATCTTGGGAGAGATGTTCCTGGAGGAAAAAATTCCTACCAATGATGACCTGAAGGTTTGTGTTTTTTCAAGAGAGAGGAAAGTAAAGTGGAATCTGAGGGATTTCAGGGAATTATTGTTAGTCTCTCTCAGGGTCAGCACCTCACTTGATGATGATCACTAGATGATTCATCATAGTTTTTTACCATTATTCGTTGCCTTTACAAGTAGACAAGACTTAAGGTTAACACCCACAGCCTCAAGCCTTGAGATCTAATTGTGACCACTTTGCCTTCAAAACATGACTTGCCTTTTGATTAAAGTCAACAAAAAGGCCCTTAAAATAATTAAACTAAACTAGCATGTGTACGTTTTGTGGTTGAATGAAGAAGAAAAAACATTCGGAGCATGTAATTATCACTTGGTCTCTTGTCCTTAAACTGTCTTCCAGGCTGCAATCCGCAGGGCCACAGTGCAGCGTCTCTTCACCCCAGTGTTGGTGGGCACCGCGCTGAAAAACAAGGGTGTCCAGCCTCTGTTGGACGCTGTCCTAGATTACCTACCAAACCCCACTGAAGTCAAAAACTATGCTATCCTCAATGATGAGTGAGTAGGGTTGTCAATTTGTATACAGTGTCTGCTCGTATAGTAACAGGAGATGGAACCAAATTAATATCAGGTCTTTCTTGAGAACTTTTGTGCACTAATGTCGGTGGGTTTTTCTTCATGTTAGAGATTCCAGTGAAGCATCAAAGGTTCAAATGGACCCTACAAGAAATGCTGTAAATCCCTTTGTTGGTCTGGCCTTCAAACTGGAGGTGAGAGACAAAATCACTCTTCATCAGAACATCAGTACTCTGTTTTCTACACGTCTACAGTTTTGCTCAGCAGGAAGGTCTAATTCTGTTATGCTTTTTTGTTTCCTGTGATATTTGTCATTAATAGGCGGGGAGGTTTGGTCAGCTGACGTATGTGCGTGTGTACCAGGGCTGTCTGAAGAAGGGGGAATACATCTACAACACACGCACAAGCAAAAGGGTCAGAGTTCAGAGGCTTGTTCGTCTCCATGCTGACCAGATGGAGGTGAGAACAAACCAGAGTACGTCAACAGGACACAGTTTTCCATCTGTGGTTTGCAGTTTAAACAGCAGAAAAACATGACTGGTCAAAACAGTTTGGTTCCTCTTTTGGCTCCAGTCAAGTGTGTAGATAACAACCACATCCCCTGTGACACCAGAATAACATGTTTCCATCAGTCTTGCATCATCACAAGATAAGAAACATCAACACCAAGATATGTTTGATATTTGTCTAAAGGTTTCCATCATTAGAAATAAGACATTTGGATCAACTCAGTTTTGAAGTTCAACATCTTTGAATTTCTCATTTGTTCCCTTTCTGTTCCTGCTGTTTCAGGATGTGGATGACGTTTATGCTGGAGATATTTGTGCTCTGTTTGGGATTGACTGTGCCAGTGGAGACACTTTTACATCCAAGTCCACCACTAACCTCTCAATGGTGAGCAGCTGTAATGTTGTCGCTGAGCAGAAGACCTGTGAAAGAGCAAGAAGCCTGCTCATGTTCTATGTTTTTGGAAACTATTCTTCTTTTCCTTCTTTGCTCCAAGATACAAAAAGCATCTAGTGTTCATTTGTTGCCATCTTGTCCAACAGGAGTCAATTCACATCCCAGAGCCTGTCATTTCCATGTCAATGAAGCCAGTCAACAAGGTAAAAAAAAAAAAAAAAAGAATCCTTAAATTTAAATGTATGTACAGTTAAAAATCGAACTCTGGAGTCTAAACAGCATCTATAACTCTTTACTATCTTGTATCCGGGCAGAATGACCTGGACAAATTCTCCAAAGGTATCAGCCGTTTCACCAGGGAAGATCCGACGTTCAGAGTTCATTTTGACACAGAGAGCAAAGAAACCATCATCTCAGGCATGGGCGAGCTGCACCTGGAAATCTACTCCCAGGTACATGGTCAGACAGTGTGAAGCTCATGGATGTTCTGCATGTTTAATACAAGATGTCCTGCAGTAACCGAGACTAATTCTGTGATGCTTTGATGAAACAGATCATTCACAAAGCATTTTCCATATTACATATATGGCAACAGTCACATCTAAAAAACTCAGCTCTGTCCAAATATGACGTGGTTCTAAACCTTCCAATGAACAGTTTTAAAAACTACTTTTTTTGCCAAAGGACTATTGCCACGGTCTGTCTCCATGCAATAAAAATAAATGTTTAGTCTGTGGATTATCATGGTTAGCTGATGGAAATAGTACCTTGCTTGAATGTTTGTAATCCTCAGGGAAATTAGACAGAAAATCAAATGGATATATCAGACCCTGCAGTAAAAAAAAAAAAAAGCAGGGTTTTTTCTCATGTTCAAGGGAATTTCATCTTTAAACCTGATATCTGACCTGTGTTTCTCTGGGTTTTTCCACTTTTTGGTTTTGGTATGTTGTTTCAGAGGATGGACAGGGAATACAACTGTCCCTGTGTGATGGGGAAGCCCAAAGTGGCATTTAGAGAGACAATTACCAGCTCTGTACCGTAAGTCCTGATCTCCTGACACACACACACACACACACTCACTCAACAGCTTAAACTGAGAAATAATATCTTTAAACCGTTTATTTTGGCTAAGATACCCTAGCAACCAAAGGTACAGAACAAATAAAAAAGATATATCAATATGTATGATGGATTGGTATAAACTCCACCTACAAACATCGGCTGCTAATCTCCTCATTGTATACACAAACTCATGTTTCCAATGATTGAATATGAGCGTCAAGATTTTGTTTCTGTTGAAGTGACAGTGCGATGAATGTGAGCAGTTTAGTTTGTGGTTGGAGGTATTTCACAGTCATGGCAGCGAGGCAGCTGCTCCATCTGCAGAACTTTCACTCCCTCTGCAGGAGACCAGGTGAACAGCAGTTTCCAGTGAATGATTTCCTGCAGGTATAAAATGCAGATGGTCAGATTAAAACGACAAATCAGGTTGTTGTAAATGAGCTTCCTTTTCTCTTTCATTGTTATAAAGGTTAAATAGGGATACTTTGCCCATAGTTCCACAAGACAAAGCCTTGTACATTTGTAAGATGGTAGCCATCTTGTTCTAGAGTCATTGTATGAATTAAGAAATAAATTGAAATGCTGAGGGTGATGATGAAAATAATTGTTGAGCTGCAGCTCTTTATGTTACTATGTTTCAGGAGTGTTAGATGTTTATGATAATAAGTGGATACCTGCGACACCATCTCATGCAGCAGTATGTGATAGTCAAACTGCAGCTGGTCGTTCTCAGTTGCCTGCGGCAGACGAGGGAAAAATAAAGCCAGATGTTAGAAACAGAGTCAAATACAGACGTTATGGGCTCAGTCCTCAGCTGGTGTTCGGCTTCCTTTTGGCCCCAGCCTCCAGACTATACAGCAAAGTATTTGGTCTGCAAAATCTGCCTTGTTTGCCTGATGACTGAAATGTATTGATTAGAACTTAAATAGTCAGGGAGACATTTCTGAAGTGCACATTTGATTTTCAGAAATCAACATTTATGACGAAATCTGTTCCCGTGACTTTTAATTAACACTACTTATCATTCAAGGATTCATGAGCAGGCCCCGCAACACTTCAAACAACCTACCACTTGTGTGATGTTGGCGACCTGAGCCAGGTTGTACAGAGTGTCTTCAGTGGATTCATTCAGCATGACGAAGCTGGAGGCCACAATGCCCAGGTGCCAGAAAGGCTCCATGTCAGGGTCGATGTGACCGTAGCTGTCTGTTGGTCAGAACGTCAGTGTGTTGTGAGGACAGTTAGATTGTGAGCATTGATGGTGCTTGATAATGCCACACACTGTGCGTCTTGTCATGTGAACGTACTGCGTGTGGTCATGATGAGGAGATTAAAGTTTGTAGTTTAGCAATGAAAGGCATTTGGTTGTGTTACTACAGTTACAGAGGGACACCGAGTTCAATTAAAAACCACAAAGCCTAACAATGTTGAAATCCCAGAATGCTGCAATTTCAGACAGCCGACGTTTTGCAATAACTGACCTTGTGTGTTTATTAGTAGCAACAGTTTGCAGAGTGTCGTTTATTGTACATACCAGGTAAATGTGCTGACAGCAGGCTTTGGTTCGTCTTGTACTGTTGGTACAAGGCCTCTTCTTGAGCTTTAGTGTTGATTTTAAGGAGCTCCTCACATGAGGCCTGGACCTGGGATGAGCGCTGCTGCTCTCCCCTAGGAAACAAAACCTCCGCAGAGCATTTCTCTGTTTTCTGGATGAATTTGAAAAAGAGGACAGAGGATTAAGGAGAAGCAAACAGAGGAAGGAAAGGCATGTTTGATAAGAAAGAAGTGGAGGGGAGAATACAGAGCAAAGGCGTAGTCCAGATGTTACCATGGCAGCCAATGTTGCACCCCACTCCTAATCATAGAACCGAATGTGAGCCTCCCTTTATCTGCTGTTTAGTAAATGTGGTCAGACCCGGTCCTACCTGCTCACTCTAAAGCCCCAGATTCTTCATCTGTTTACTTTACACTAAAACTCACACCTCTCTTCAAAGACAAACCCAAATGAGCACTGAAGTAAATCTCCCACTGGTCATTCAGGAATACATTTTGTCTCTATATTTGAAGTTTTATTCAACATTTATTACAACAATCCAGAAATTATTCATAATAGGCACAGTCGTGAAATCTACTTAATATGTTAAAGAAGCTGCTCTATTAACTGAATGACTCCTGGCCACAATTAAATCATGTGATGGCCTCTGTCTCAAAGTATGATTTAAAGAAAAAGAAAAAGTATCCTACATTGCTAATGAACTCCTGCACTGAGATCTCCAGCTGATACTTTCTTCCAGAGTTCACCACATCCTGAAGGGAAAGCGAAGCATAATGAGAACTTGTATCCCATCACTGTTCTGTTCTTAGACAAAGTTACGTCGTTATTAAAGTTGCAGGGTTTGTTCAGATTTCAGTAGCGTAGTTCAGCTGACCTGTGCGTTCCCACTGTGGACCCTGTGCAGTCCGAACACCCTGTATGGCGAGCCGTAGCGGGTGTTGAGGTAGTGTTGGACCACCTTGGCCGCCCTCTGAGCAGGGTAGTGATTGGGGTTCAGCTCTCCAGTCTCCATCACATCCTCCTCGGGCTCTACTACTAATACTTTTTGCTGTGGACAGTGAGAAAGGGAATAATGAAAAGAAAGGAGAACATGAGAACAGAAGCTGCTGTAGTGAGCAGGGATGGGCTTCCAGTCCCTGAAGGACTTTGACCCTCAGGTGTCAGCTTTTGTCTTTCATCAGTTTATGTGTAGATAAGAAAAGCCTTTGACACAAGGAGAACATCCATCGACCAAAGCTGAAAGGGAAGCAGATATGTAGGAGTACAAGCCGAAGAGGTGTACAGCTGAAAAATGTGAATAGTGAATTAAATGAGGGAGTGTGATCTTGCCTGTAACTGGAATGCAGAGACTCCCTGCCGTTTATTTGGCTGGTGGAAAGTTTTATCTGTTCGGTGTTCAGAGTCGGAGTCGGCTGCTCCTCATGCTAGTGGAAAGATTACTTCCCACTTCCTTTGACAACCAGAGCTCTTTGAGGACTGCCCCTTTTTAAAGAGACAGAGCTCTTTTCTGTTTTTCCAATGCAAGCAAATAGACCCCAGAAAATGTCTTCAATGTAAAGGATGGATCATTTAAATTATAAAGAAAATTTCACATGAATTTAATACTTTACCTTTCTCAGTATACATATTAGAAATACAGGTTCTTACAACATCTACAAGTTTTATTTTAAGATTTTTTTTCTTTTGTTGTTAAATAGGCAAATGTATGAAGTGACATATTTAAAGAGAAATCAATTCAAAACAATAGCTGACTAATGCCTGTGTTACTTTTTAAGGCAGCTAACACACGATTAAAATGGCTCAAAGATGACACACTTTGTCACCTTGCTTTAACTAGAGGATATTTTTTTCCGTTTCCTATAGGTTTGAATTCACCCATAAGAAGCAGTCTGGTGGCTCTGGCCAGTACGGTAAAGTTATCGGGGTCCTTGAACCTCTGGAGCCAGAGCACTACACCAAGCTGGAGTTTGACGACCAGACCGTTGGTACAAATGTCCCAAAGCAGTTTGTACCTGCTGTAGAAAAGGTACGCTCAGATGGGAATTTTCCTCACTTTAATGCAATCACTGTCACCTTGTGTGGGTGTAAAATGTTTTTAAGAGCATAAGAGTTTATTTGAACACAAAGCTTGCACTCAAATTTTCCAACACTCTCTTGTCTTCTTTGCCTCTTTCTTCGCATCATGATACAGGGCTTCAGGGACGCCTGTGAGAAGGGACCACTGAGCGGGCACATGATCTCAGGAGTAAGGTTTGTCCTGGAGGACGGAGCACATCACATGGTCGACTCCAATGAGATCTCCTTCATCCGTGCAGGAGAGGGCGCTCTAAAGCAAGGCAAGTGTTCAGTTACTTGAGGTCTGACCTGATGTCGTTTCACTTTATTTAACTCTGTTCTCAGTGTACGCTAATGTTGCCTTCGATGTCCCTTCGACAGCTATGGAAAAAGCCAATACGGCCATCCTGGAGCCAATCATGTCTGTGGAAATCGTGGCACCTCAGGAGTTTCAGGGAGTTGTAATTTCTGGTGTAAACCGCCGGCATGGTGTTATCACAGGACAAGACGGGGCTGAGGGATACTTCACTCTGTATGCTGATGTGAGTCCAGTTTGTACATTTTTCACATGAGGCATGAGTCCATAAGTTTTAGCTCACAGTGTTTCCTCTGTCATCCTTCACCAACATTTGCAGTTGACTGATTTCAGCCTGTTTCTCCCAACAGATTCCACTAAACAACATGTTTGGCTACGCCACAGAACTACGCTCCTGCACTGAAGTAAGTTCAAACCAAACACACTAAAACTCTGTGGTTTGTTATAGTCCAGATCGTGTTGAGCAGCTAGAGGAGTAAGGGTGTAGGTTTGATTTCAGAAGAGGTGCAGGATAATGAGACACACGAGTCAGAGCTTCTTCCAAAAAAAAAAAAAAAAAAAAAAGAGACAAAGGAAAATATGAATGTAATGTGGTTTTCTTACTTGCTTTGTAAACACAATGCTTTACTGCCTTAGATGTTCAATTCTAGCAGTGAAGATGAGGTGGATATTGACTGTAGTTAAAAGTGCAGATTACATTTTTTTTTTTTTTTTGGTACCTGGGGAAAAAAGGTACACGAATCTGCTGAACTTTTTCCAGCCTTTAGTAATGTCTTCAGTCTTCCTCTCAGGCTGTTTGCACAACCTCCACCAATCAATGCTGTGCCATCAGAGGACACTGTTCAGAGAGTCTGAAGTGAGGAAATCAAACTGAAACTGTTAAGGAAGGAAAGTAACTTCCATAATACATTGCAGTTTCAAAATACTAATATCTTCTATCATTGTTTATTCAGGGAAAAGGTGAGTACACCATGGATTACAGCAGATATCAGCCCTGCCTGCCAGCCACACAAGAAGAACTCATCCACAAATACTTGGAGGCTACAGGGCAGCTGCCTGCAAAGAAGAACAAGTGGAAGAACTGAAAACTGTCTGTCTGCTCAGTTGTTGTGCTGTTGGACTTTGACATGTCAGCCATCCTTTCTTTAGACACCTTTTCTGCCCATCGTCAACTGAGACTCAACAATAAGGCTTTAATCAGCGGAGCCAAACAAAACGTCGACATTTTACTTTTGTCATGTAGTTAAAGCTAATTTTCCTACCTAATGATTAACCCCTGTGAAAACACATATTGTATTTATTACTTTGATTTTAGCACAATCTGACCTCTGTGTTCTGCAGTCAGCATTTTTTATGATGGTGGTTGGTAAGGGAAGCTCAGTGTTTTGACTTGAGCTTATAATGGCTTTTGTACTATGTACAGCATGGTTCTGGTGGAATATGGATTGCAGGAAATATACATATTCTATAAGTGTAGTTTTTTTTGTGCAGATCATTTATTTCTTAACAAAGTCTTAGAAACAATGAATTAGTGGAAAACCCACATTTTTGTGCCTCCAAAACCTGCAAAAAGAAACACGAGTATGAATTCAGAGCGAGTCCATTCTCACCTGTCCAAAGATCTGCGTTTCCTCTGCTGTCTCTGGTACGCTGTTGGGATGAGTAGACTTGTCCACTGAAGCAGCTTCTGGTCTGATCGTCACAGTGGGGCTCCCAGTTACACCTAATAGCACAGCCATAAAAACAATGATCCTAAGTCCCATTATTATGCTGTAAAACAGGGATGCTAGAGAAAAGGAAAAGGCACTTCTGTGAAAGAGTCCAAGCAAGGAAATGGCCCTCCTGTGAGGAGTTATATAACAAGAGGAGGAGGGGAAGCAGAGAGAAGAGACTGTCCAGATCGTGCTGTCTTCCTGGCACAATCTGTTTATTTCTTAACTAAACAAACCGCTCCACTTTATCTGGATCTGTTCTTCATAGGCTCTCATGCTACTCCCTGTGGCTGTCGGCCACTAAATGTTTCAACACCCTCACAAGAAGAAGTGATTAGCTTAGGAACAGTTCCTCCATTAGAGCTGCTGCTCAGGAAGCAGGTGTGACTAATATGTGAACTTGATTGGTTCCAGCCTCGCCTGGTCCACAGTGTGTTATAGGGAGGAAAACTTTCACTGAGCCATATTAGACAAAGGCTTTGATTTTTCTCTGCTCCGTCTTAGTTTGTATTTGGTTCATGAAAAGCTTTAAAAAAAAAATAGAGAGTTTGTGAACAGCATTTTTTGGAAAGACATAACTCTCCTTCGTTCATGGCCTTAAAAACAGTAGCTGACAAAACAATCTTGCACAAGCTCAATTAGTACAAATGCATCTGTCATCGTTCTCCTTGTTTAGCCGGGAGACTTTGGCTGCGTTATCTTGATAACCAAAGAGAGAGGAAGAGGAAACTGGAGAGGGAGCTCTGGGACTCAAAATGGCTGATGAAGCAGATGTCTGTCTAATATTTCCGAAATATGTTGGAGTGTTTGTGAGTCAGATGCTGCTTTACGTTTTACAAAACATGAAGGAACATCTGAAGTTGGGCATTCAAATGTCTTGTGTCCACAGCCCAGAGATATTCAGTTTACAAGCAGCAAATTCTCACATTGGAGGAAGTGAATTTTTGTCAAAATGCTTGTAGATTATTTTTCTGTTGATCAAATACTCAGTTTTCTAATGATTCCTGCTTTAAACACCATTAGTCACAAAATACTCCCAATAAATGGAGAAAACAATCAAGTGCCAGGAAAACTTTAATAACAGCTAACAAATGAAGCAAAACAAATACTGAACATACATATGATTCATCACTTCTGAATCTGATATGGTTTCAGTTAATGTAACTGAAATCAACAGAGTAACACTACAAAAACTACATTACTCATAAGAACCATCACTCTTCTACATAGTGTGTACAACATTATGTAATACACGGTGGATGTACTAAATATAGAACGCAATTACTGGAAGGAACTTTGTGTATTACAAGCCTTTAAGACACAGAGCACATTTCAGTCAGCTTGTTCTTCTTTCTCTTCTTCTTCACATGAGGCACCTGTTGGAAAACTGTCTCAGAGACTTGATTCTGCTGTTTCTTATGTTCATCACTGTCATTTCCCAGCTGCTCATCTCGAGGCAGATGATCAATAAGCTCGTAGAGGGTGAAGATGCTGAAGCAGATTTCATCATAGGCTGTGTTAGTACCACACTCGAACAGGCAGGCGAAGGCCACAGCAGGTGGTGCTCCAGGTGAGGGAGGCAGCTCCAGATAGGCCAGGTCAGAGTAGGCGCTGGGGCCCTCGTAGATTACCCAGGGGCCCCGCCAACTGTCTGGATCACGGGGAAATAGGCTGAGGAACACGCCCAGATCCTTACGTGCAGTGGTCCATGTTGGGTGGGAGTATACTACCCAGGTAGGAGTGAGAAAATCTGGAGGGGAACTGTGATTGGGTGAGGGAGAGACGATGTGTTTGGGTGAGGGAGAGGCGATGTGATTGGTCATGCAGGATGTCCAGTGTCTGGAGTGGTGTATAGGTTGGTGTAAGTGATGATTAAGACTTTGGCAGAGATGCAATGGGGCAGGAAATCCAACAATGCTACCATGACAACCATTTCGAGGCTCCACCAGCCGCTGCACCAACTGCCCTTCCTGAAACACAGCTCCATCATCCAGACTGAGGGCCTGTACCCGGTAGCCGAGAGGACTGCGTGCATTACAATACAACACATTAGTCCCATCCTCTTCGTCCACAGACACCATCTGACACTCCACGCTCTCTGGACCTGGCACCGCCTCCCCGAAACGCCAAGTTCTCCCATGCGTGTCACTGTGAAAGCAGAAGGCATGAGGAGTGGTCTGGCAGAGCTGTCCAAAGCACTCCTTGCACTCAATGTGGTAAGCGTAGGCGGGAATGAGCAGGCGACCTGACTTCAGCTGGATACCATGGCCCGGGCCGAGAGCGAAAGTGGCCCATTCTGCAAAGAAGGAAGAAAAAAGGAAATGCTGAAGTTGTTATGTCAAAATTCAGCGGCACATTCACATGATACACTGCGTTATTCGTTGTAATTTTGTGTCTCTTTCAGTCTGGGGGTCCCATGTAGGAATGGGTGGGATGCCCATTCTCTCATATTTTCAGATTTACAGTACTCATTCAAATTGTATCTTGATATAATATCTCAAACAAAATCAAAAATGTTTGTGATGTTCAGAATGAATAATCAGAACAGCACAGCGGAGGTCTGTTTTAGCTTGAATTTCCCCTTTATGAATGTCTCTCTATGAATGTTTCTCTGACCTTTTATAGTGTCTCCTATGACTCTCTTGGTGAGGTCGGTGACAGTGGTCCAGGTGTCCCCGTCGTCTGTGCTGCAGATGTAGCAGAGTCGGGTCACGTTCTTGCCGGTCACCAGCTGATAGGACTCTGAGGTGTGGCCCAAAACAGCGATGAAGAACAAGAAGAGCGTTCCTGTGAACTCATCGTACACCGGGCATGGGTTCATGGACCGGTGGCCAGTCAGGAAAGCATTGCCCAGGACACGCATGTCCTCCCACTGGAGCAGCAAAAGGACCAAGGTACAGAGATTAGAAAGGAAGATATAGGAGACAGCAGTATAATACTTATACAGTCAAATGATTTAGCAATAATGTGGGGCAAGAAAAAGACAAATAAAAACTAAAGCTACTGAGCAACACTTTGAGGGCCGGTTCACCCAAATTACAAAACATGTATTTTCTCATCACCCCTATCCCATTGCTGGTCTCATTGCTGTATTTTTCCTGGAGATTTCAGCTACATTTAGCCTGTCTCCTAAAGGTCTGGAGAAATCAGGAATTAACTTTCACAAGAATGTACTTTCACTTTCAGAGTACAGGTCTTCACTACAGGCTTGGGACACAGCAAACACCACTGACCTCTACATAGTTTCTGTAGAAAGTGCCTTTCCTCATGACCAGCAGGTGAGCCTGAGAGTCGGACGGGCTGAGTCTCTCCTCACAGAAGGCCAGGAAGGACCTGGAGTGGGACAGGTAGAGCAGTGCCGGGACTCTGTATGTCACTCCATTTGGCTCCTTATGGAAAAGCACCGACCTTGCAGGGAAATAGGGTGACCTCATACTCTGTGGTGTGGGGATATTTCTGCGTAGCTCCAAATCCTCTGAAGAGAGGAATCAATATCAGATCCATTTTTACGGATAAGTATGTTAAAAGATTGGTTCAAAATGAAGAAGACAGCCACTTGATTTGTCTAAGCCCCTCATTGGCTTTTGAGAAAGTTTAAAAACATTTTTCTATAGGAAAAGAAATATGGATTTAGCCACTTACATTGGAATCCTGTTAGGAAAGGACCTCTTTAGTGTCACTATGAACAGGAGAATGGATATATGTGGATACCTTGTGAACCTACAAAGGGAATTTTGTCATTTTCAGTGGATCTTACTGTACTTACACACAGTGCAGAGAACAAATGTATCAGAAGATACACAAAGACATGCAGCTAAAACAAGAACAAAGCTAAAGATAAGCAAAAAGAAACACATTATGAACAAGTAGACGAGAAAAGATTCACTTATATAAACAACAAATGGACAAAAAATGCAGTATCTATATAAAGATAAAACTGTTAGAGTAAACTGTTAACAGGGAGTGCAACAAGTGCTGAATCAAATACAGAAAGTGTAAAGTATTAGTATATTTCTATTCTATACGTACATATTTATATGTATATAAGACCACATATGAGATAGACATTAGATAAAACTTTATTGATCCCCAGGGGGAAATTAAGTGTTCACAGTATCTGAAGAAGAAGCAGGACACGTATAGTAAGAATAGAGCAAGCAGCGAAAAGAAAAATATAAGAATGGGGAAAAAATACACGTAAATCAAAATAAAATTAAATATTTATACAGATACAAAATCACAAACAGTAACTACAGAACAAACTGTACAACAAATTAAAATAAAATATATGTATGTGCATGTATTAATTTCTATGTATGATATATGCAGCCTGCTTGGATATAAAATAGATTACATGTTCATGTCATGCCATCATTTATATGGACAGTGTATGTTTTAGTATTGCGTGGTTATTGCACACGTCTAATTTAACTTTAATTTAAGAGATGCTGCGTAAGAATCTGGTTAAAAATGAGAGGCAGCCATCTGGGTCTTTATCTCATTAAACAATCTCTGGGGAAAAAAAGTCCTGTTTCAAAGGATGCTAATTCATCTGTAACTAATTTGAATTCTTTTTGCCATCTCAACCATCGCAGCAGTGTTAATGCACTTCTTCTGCCTGATAAAGGAGCCCCTGTTCAAGCTATTAAACATCAGTTCATTAGGATAATACAAGGAAATTTCTTGTTCAGTGTCTTTTTGTCGTTGCTTTACATATTCAAGACAATTAAAGCTTCAAATACATTTTGTTTTAAGCACAATATATTGAATATGTATATAACTCCAAAAAAAATGCCACTTACCTCAAACACCAGTCATTACAACTGTAACAAGGCTAAAACACATCTGACAGGACTGTAAACTGACAAAAAGTCTGGGTTTGAATAGACCATGAACTGTCAAAAAACCTGCTGACAAATTTACACTCACATGTTTTAGCAACTTCAGCATTACAGTTCATCAGCACATTTTCATCTGCTTCATTAGAGGAACTTCTCACTATAACAGTATTATGAAAAGAAAACTGTACCTAATGCAGAGGTTATGAGTAGAACAAGGTAAATCGCTGCAGGGTACTTACATTCACAATGCTCTGTGAGAACCGCTGCTGCTTTGTGAGGATATACTGTACGTGTCAGCACTCGAATGTTGGGTTGACAGTGTAGTGTGTGTGTGTTTGTGTGCCTGTGTGTAGTTAGTTTGTGTGTGCTTTCAGGAGAGGTTCTGAAAGCTATGGCCGGTCCTCTCTGTCTCCTATTCAGTGCAGCATGCATGTATGGCACGCTGTTCACTGACCCAGAAATGGACCACACTCATCAGATCTACAGCTTTGGATGAATCAGCGGCGAGCAGCCATTGTGGAAATGCAGGCCGGGTGGGGGACACGCTGAACAGTGATTTGATGAGCTGCCTCCTCTGTGTCCTCTGCAGTTTTCTTTTTCATTTTTCTGCAGAATGTGTTGGAATTAATGCTTCAGTGCTTTCAGTATAAAGCACGCTACTAGGTTACTGCAGCTGGCTTGTATTTCACTTTTGATTTGTTCAAATACTGTTAATATATATTCTATTAATATATTGTATTACAAGATATACATTACATTTTATGGGACCACTTTCTTATAAGGCACCATTTATAAAAGGTTTAAAAGCTGTAATTAATGGCTAAAAAAAAACAAAAAACTAATACTTTGTAGATCAGTTATAAGCGGTTCATTTTGGGTTGCCAGGTTGTGAAAAATCCTCCTCAAGCATGACATTTTTAGCTCTATATTTCATTAGGCAAACCTCTCCAATGGACTGTGTGAAAAAGCATCAAAATTCTCTGTTTTGAGCTTTGCAATTGTGAATATTTTATTTAAATAAAGTATGTTGGGGTTTTGGACTGACAGCTGAAGACGTCGCCTCAGGTTCTGGGAAATCGGAAGTGACATTTTTCTCTGACATATTATTGACCAAAGAACTAATCCATTAATCAGGAAAATAATCAGCCGATTAATTGATTATAAAATATAATAATTACTTGCTGCCCTGAACAGCTTATTAACATTTGCAGACTTGTTATCAAGAACCCAAGATTTATTCACATTTTTAATTGCAGGTGACTGACTAATTTTTGCTAATGGCTCATTAAAAACTGCAAAACTTGTGACCCTTTATTGATGTTACACCAACAGTAAACCTACTGACTTATTTAAAATGTGCAAAACCCCAAGAGGGTATTAATGGTCTAGCAGCAATTATATCTGCATTATTACTGAATAGAAACACACAGCACAAAACAAAGCAAAAACCTGCCTGCAGTGACACTGTACCCTGAACTTTCCCTCCAGGCAGAACTTTGCTACTACCTTGTACAAAAGAAAAAACAACCATTATGAGTTAAGAAATTTAAGAATATACATATTAGAATATAGAGTGGGGCTGTTGAAACAGTGTAAAAAAAAAAAAATCAGCCATTCCTCGCGAAAAAAAAAAGATTTTTAATTCCGCATAAGACCACTGCCTGTCAAGCGCTGCTCAGGGCAAAGTCTACCTTGTAGGTATGACGTAATCAAACGGCGACTCAGCCCCACATGGCAGCTTGTTGAAGTTTTGACTGCACTCGCTAAGGTAGTGTAATTATCTGGTCCTGAGGATATCAACAGTGTCACCGCACTGCTATAGATTATTTTTAATTTGCACACTAACAACACCATGTTTGTTATCGCAGACAAACCTTCAGCTGAACATGAAGATGTACGTTAGCGTTTAGGCTAACGAGTTAGCAGTGCCAGAGCTAAGACTTTTTTTTTTTAAATACTAATTCTTGCTACTTGGTATTTAAAACGTGACCTAATTTAAAGCCTTTGTATGTGAGTGAATTCCCACCGTCAGAAAACCACTTATTAAAGCCCTTTCATTTAACACTGATATACAGTTTAACCACTCATTTGTCTTGTTGCTGCACTCTGCGCTGTTCTCAGATTAAAAAACTTTACACAGAGAGCTAAGAAACCAGCAGATGCTGATTTAAGGAAAGATGGAAGCAGTAACTCTCCTTGATAACTTACATCTTTCAGGGTCACCATGACCAAGCAGTGGTCTGAGGGCCACTCCACATCCATCCTGTGTGTTGGATCCTCTCTGGGCCCTGATGGTCTCCTGGCATCAGGCTCTGAGGGTGGAGAGGTGACGGTTTGGAGCCAAGAAGGAACCATCATAGGCAGACTCGCCCTCGCCGGTGAAGAGGACAGCACAAGTGTTGTGTTTTCACCTGTAGCTCCGGGCCACCTGTATGTGTCACATGGAGACACAGTGAGTCTACTCGACCCCAGGAACTTGAAGGGCCCTGTGGAGGAGTTTCATGGTGCAGGGGAGGAGGAGATCAATGCTTTGGCGCTGAATGAGACAGGTTCAGCCCTGGCGGTGGCTGATGACTCTGGGGCTGTGCGGGTACTGGAGCTTCCTGGGGGAAAAGTGTGCAGGACTCTTCGCAGGCACACTAACATCTGCTCGTCTGTGGCCTTCAGGCCTCACAGACCCAGCAACCTGCTGTCTGCTGGACTGGACATGCAGGTGAGAGAGAGATCTAAGAGTTTTCTCACTTTGTATGTCATCCACTTCTGGACCGAGGCTACATTTGATGACACTGCTCTCCTAATTTGTTTTATGTTTTGTTTCTTCAGGTGATGCTGTGGGGTCTGCAGAAGACTCGCCCGCTTTGGATGCTGAACCTCCAGGACGTATCAGAGGACGAAGACGACCACCAGCAGCGTCCTGGTCAGCTTTTCAACCCGCCACTGGCTCACTGTCTTTCTGTGGCGAGTTGTGGAAACATTTTGGGCTGTGCAGCAGAGGACGGGCGGGTGCATCTGATGCGGATCGGCAGCGGCTCTAAACTGGAACAACAAGGAGCAGTCAAAGCCCACAGTCAGGGAGCCTCACAAGCCCACTTTGTTAGTTTTCTTTCCCACCCATACTGGCTCATCACTGGGGGGAATGACGGTCAGGTCGCCCTGTGGGACCTCAGTAAGCACCCAGTGGTGGCTCCAGAGGGAAAAGCCAAGCCGAGAGTGACAGCAGCCCAACGAAGGAAGGGTAAGAGCAAAACAAAGAGGAAAGAACAGTCCCAGGATAAAGCAAAAACCCCAACGAAGGCTGAACCAGAGGAAGAAGAAGCTGAAGTGGAGGATGAAGCAGCAGCAGCAGCTGCAGCAGCTGCTGCAGACGATGTGACAGAGGACAAGTCTGGGCCCAAACTGAGCATCAGTCATGGGGATAAGGTGAACTGGCTGTGCCCTGCTGTGCTGAAAGGAGAACACTGTGTGGTAGTAGCTGATCAGAGCTGCAGTCTGACTATCTACCCTCTGTCTCACTTATAGAGTCATGTACTTCACAACATGTTCTTTAATCTTTAGTTTCGGTCATAACAGTACATTATTTTGACTTTATTTTTGGTTTTAATGCGTTTTTTGAAATTCTTTAGAGAATACAGTCCCGTGTTTGTTGCTGTTAGAAACTGGCAGCATCATTTTTACTGATTTCTGGGGATGTATTGAAAAATGATAAAATTAGCTCCTAACTGGCTCAATTAGTGCAGTGCCCGTTCAACATGAAATTTTAGTCAACATAATCACAGTCTGTCTGCTGCTGCAAGTAATGCGCCTCATCATGTCAGTTTTGGAAAAGCAGAAAAATGAAAAGCATATTTTGATGGCGGCCAAGTTACTTAAGGAGCCAATTAGCGTACTAACAAACTGAAACAATCCATTAACACAGGAGATGGATTGTACAACACCTGTGACAGTGGAGCTATGTGTCATATCATCTTGTGAAGTTAGGATCTTGTTCTCCTTGCTTAAACTCTGAACTGAGGGCAGAAACCAAATATAACCCTGACAGTGAAAATGTGATTTATATGAGTTTTCACATATTAGTTAAACTAAATGTGTAATTTTTTTCAGGTTTGATTTGATGTAAACCTCACCCTTTCGATTTGGCTTAATGGGGGTTTAGTATGTGTGTGTGTGTGTGGTCCTATAAAAATGTCTTCCTTTGAAACATATTTTGCTGTGTTGACACTGGATTCATTACATTTTTACAAACATTTCAAGTTTGTCTGTGAAACTACCACATTAGAAAAAAGAAATCTGCGCTTCATGTCTGAGTCTGCTGAGTTTTTATAGAGTAAAAACACGCAGCTCAATCCAAAGACGTTTCAAAACACACTTTACAACACAGATTACACAGCCGCAATTCTCAACTGCTTGAGGTCCCGTGGTCTGTCATATGACTCGTCCTCTGGGGATCAGTGGTGCCATTTTTAAAATGACTGTAAAGCAGCATCTTGTGAACTGACACCCTGCTAATCCCTGTGTAACTGTGTTACAGGGCAACTGAGACTTCTTGCTGTACATGTTAATGATTAAATCTAAATTTTGCTACAGACTGAATGTGTTATACATGTTTAACTGTTTTAAGTTCCCTAATTTTGATCTGTGACTGTATTTGTGCTGAAAACAAAATCTCCTGTTGCATCATCATCACACATCAGAAACTTACCATTGCAAGTTTGTTTGGTTTTTTTTAAACAAACCAGACAACTACAAACAAAACATGTCTTTCTCATATGACTACAATAAATTCATACATTCAATGCAAATGCACTGTTTTCACACAATACTTCCACACAACTGTCATTCTTCTGCAAACAAGCAAACAAACAAAACACTTTTCTAAAGTACCAGAAAAACTAAAGGCACAACGCTGACTGTCCAAGTTAATGAATAAATGCAATTCACGCCTATCTGTTTTCACAGGACAGCCTGCAGGTCAGAGTAGCTGAGACACATTTAAAATGAACACGATGAAATAACCTATGAAACGTTTTCTTTAAATTGCAATTAGAAACAACAAAAGTAGTTTCCCAAAAATTTTTAAGCAACATATTTTCTAATCAAGCCAAATAAAGCGCTTTAAGAGGATGTTCACAGTCAGATTCACACTGAAGAAGCACATGATTCTCAGCACTGCAGAGCAACCTGACAAACAGCTAAGAGCTTTCACAGTCTTTGGTGTTTTTCCTCACTGAATATGTCTCAAACATTCTCCAACTTTTAATGTCATTTTGTTTTACATTGACAGTCAGAACAGAAAATCCTGTCAAACAGATCCTCCACTGAAATGCATTTGTCAACCCTCCATGGATTTCTGAGGTGACAGTGGACGTTGAGCTGATCTGATCCAAGGTCATTTGATGATGTTGTTCGCTGATTTTACAGTTTAGCCAGGCTCTTCTCCAGGCTCTTGATGTCTGCGCTCCCCTCTTCACCCTTGCTACCACGGGCGCTGCACTCCAGGAACTCCACCTTCACGGGCAGCTGGCTGAACTCAAAGTCCTTGCCTTTCTTCCCCAGATACAGACTGCCGCCCACAGAGCCATCCTGAGAGCTGAGGGCTGCTGAGCGAGTCACTCGCAAGGTGTTGCTGTGAGAAGGCGAGACAGCGTGGAGGCATGTTTATTTGCTTAATGTCCAATAAATCTACAAGGTTAGTGTAAACTCCAGGTCAGTTAACTGATCACAAGGAGAACTACTCAGTCTGTGCAAACAGTCCTGCAGATCTTTGTCAAGTCTTAGAAACAAACATTTATGATTTCATCAGTAGCCTGTTCCAAACTGAAGATGTGGTCTTTGGAAGACATTGGTATTTAACCAGGGAGGAAGGGTCTCATGAAATGACACTACTGAGTTGCATTATGGGAAGTATAGGATCATGTGTTTAGGGCTTTACCCATTCTAATGATATCTAAGCCTCTGCTTTATGGAAAAACTAAAATTTCTGGAGTACTTCTTACCAAACCAAAAATGAAAACCAATACTTAAGAACTCCCATTAATGACAGTTACATAACATGAAGAATAAAGGGACCAGAACAGCCCTCCTGAATAAAACATAACTTATTCCAAGTTATCTTTAGGTCATTACTCTGTATTTATGTGACACTTATGGACAAAGTCCATAGTGTAAAGTAATAACTCAGATGACCTATCGACACACTGATAACACATACAGAATAACCACAGTTATGACAGCTCAAATATTAATATTAAAACAAAACTAAAATAAAAATGTAATGAATTTAGAACGTGGCAAAAACTAATGTAAATCATACCTGAACTGTGCTGATTCAAAAGTACAGCATTTTAGTAGGTATTTCCTTTAAAACAGATAAATAACACACTGATTGTCACTTACAGTTCCTTTTCCAGCTGCTGTTGAATCAGTTTAGCTGATTTTGCCATGGTAATGTCTATAAAACAAAGACATCACTATATTAATAAATAAGCAGTTTTAGGTGAAGGCCAAGATGACTGAAATGAATGTTACTTTGACGATAGAAGATCTTTTTCACCTTGTTTGTTGCATGCCACCAGAAGAGCTGGAGCATTTCTGCAGATCACAGTATCTGTCAGTAAGATGTACAGGAACTCTGCCACATCTCTCACTTCCTTCTGAAAGATAGCGCTGTCCACGACAAACACGATTGCTCTGAAGATATGGGTAACAACATAAAAATATGTGTATGTTAGGGTTGCAACAGTTAACCAACAGAGACAGCTACTTTAACAATTGCTTAATTGCCATTTTTTAAGCCAAAATGTTTGATGATTCCAAGTTCTCAAATATAAGACTTTGATGCATTTCCATCTCTTACATTATTATCAAGTTAAATCATTATTAACAAATATTTTTCGCTATTTTCTGAAGTTTCATAGACCACACAATTATAAATAATCAGCAGATCATGTTCCATTCCTTATATATATCCGTAACTTGACTTCATCAGCAGGCAGACAATAATGTGCATCTGTTCATTCAGTCAGGTTCTCCTGATCTCACCTGGCTGCAGACTTGAATTTCTCCAGGTACTGAGCACGAAGACTGTCATGTCCTGGCAGGTCTATCAGAGTCCAGGTCGTGCCCTGAGTACAGGAAGGAGAGGAGACAACTGTAAACCACGCTCATATTGGAAAGATAAACAATAACATAATAAACAATCGTTAAGATCAGCAGACTCACCCTGTCATTCCTGGCTTTGTACGGAGCACTGCTGTCAGTGATGGAGGTCTGTGTCCGCTTGAACTTTCCTGACAGCAGCTAACAAAACATGAAACGCACAGTTTCAGTTTTCAAAGCAAGTTAACCACGCGTGGGGCTCAGACCGGCTGAGCGTCCTGTGACAGACAACGTGGCGATTTAGCTCTGGTTTGCATCCACTCACCCGGCTGAAGAGAAGCGTTTTCCCGGAGTCACACAGTCCCACCAGCAGCACAGCGCTCCGGACAGTTTTACTGCTGAGAAAGTACTTTAGAAAGACTGAAAAGAGAAAGCAGGGAGGTTTGTCACTGGCTTGTCCCTTGACTTATCAAAAAACAGATTATTGTCTATATATGAAACATATGTATTGAGTTTGAATGACTTCCGTGAAAAAATGCAACTGACAGCTGTTTGGTTTAGCTTAGCAGTTAGCTCCCAGCTCGCTAATTCAGCTACTGGCTTTGAAGCGCTCATTCACTTATAAGACAGACCTAAGAGATTAGATGTCAGCGCTTAATTCCCTGAGTAACAACTCAAACCCGGTTTCCATCAAGCAGTCACTTCAGAGCTAATAATGCTAAGCTAAACGCATTAGGCCTAGCCTGCTAAGCTAATGTTAGCATGCTAACTTAAGCACTAGCGGGCACCTCTTACCACAGGTGATGATAACAACCGCCAAAGCGACGACAACTCCGATCAGAAAGGCTGGGTCTTGGTCCTCCAGTTGCTGACGAAGGGATTCAATGTAAGGCTCAAACGGGTTTTCTGCCATTTCCACGTCTGCTTTTTCTCCCATGTTGCCCCCGGTGCTGTCTGCCTCCATCTGCCTGAGCAAGTGAACCTGAGAGTGGGGAGCAGTGTTGCCAGATTTGACGGACAAAAAGAAGCCCAACCCCCAAGTTTTAATTTTCAGTATCAATATCATTCAGTTTTTTTTTTTTTCCACAAAGTTTTTGGAAAATGCTACATGACACTTTAAAAGTCTTGGTTTGTATAAACATTTACAACTGTTACAAGAAACAGAGAGTATAATGTTACCACAGTTAACTTGTACATTTTTTAGCCTTTATTTGTTTACATTTGGGACATTTTATAACAAAGAATTCCCATTTTGCAGTTCCCTTTTTAATATGTACAACTGACAACTATCACCGAAATACTTTGATACTGAAAAAACTTTAAAACTATAGCCATAATGTGTCTTTTTCTGGCATTTCTAGGTGAACTCATGGACGTTATCTAAGATGGACATCACTGAAAATGATATCCTTGGAAAGTGTAAATCACACGCAATGCAGAAACATGTGCACCGTGTCTGTGTGCTCAGACGTGACTAAGCTATGATTCTGATTTTTGACAAAAAATGCTGCAATCTTGCTCGAAGTGTTTTAAAGCAGCCTGCCTTAATTGCTTCCATGAGCTGTGCGTAATTACCACTGCAGCTGCTGATGTTGTTGATAATTAGCCAAACTGCAATCACTAACTTCCTGTCCCCTTCACCTCAAAACAGTATATTCACCTCACCTCACCTCACCTCTCTTTCTCTGCACCTCCGTAACAGTTTTAAATCCTCTGGAATATAATCTAACCGCCCTGATGGTACAAAACGTAGCCCCATTTATTGAAAAACCGACCAGTTAAGTTTTTACCCACGCAAATAAGAAGGACTAGCCCAATTTGACGGAAAATCTCCCAATCTGGCAACACTGACTGGGACACGTCTTCCTCTTTCTAAGGTCTGTACAGAGAGTAGAGTGTCAGCAGGGGGCGCTGCGGACCGGGACATGTCCAGTTTATTCCCAATGTGATTTCTAAGATGATGAAAATAATGGCCTGATGTTACTTTTATTTCCCTCCTTTGGTCTGCAGTATGTATATGGAAATCGTTTTTTGCCAGGAAAAAAATGTAATGGATGGCAAGGATAAAATACTAGTGGTAGATAAAAAATAATAAGATAATACGTCAAATTAGATGGTTTAATGCACAAGAAATCAAAAATGATAAGATAATGAACTAGAAATGGGGGTTACTAAGTCAATCAGTGAAGTCAGCAGTTTCACTTTCTAAGTCAAACTTACAAACTGGTCAATGGCATCACTTGCTAAGTCAAAGGTGTGAGTTTAAAAAAATCTGGTTTACGAAATCAAAACTATGCGGGGAAAAGACTTTCAAAGATATTTTGAAAGTCAAAATGTTCAGATACCAACGCAAAATTGTGAAATATCAAGTCAAAATACAAAATGTAGTATTTTGCGATTTCTAACTTTGCATTCGTTGGTACATAGAGGGGTTTTCTTACTATATATATTTAGAGTAAAGAACACTTGGCTTCAGTTTTTGGTGATCAGCATATCAACTAAATATGCTGCAATTATATAACTATTAAATAATAATTTACTGTTTCTGTGGGCTTTTTTTTTCCAATCCAGGCTTGTGTGTCCTGAAACAGTATGCTTAAATTAAGTCCCTACGGTCCACTGAAGACAATAGACATTACATAAGAGCGTTGTTAGAGCTCAGTAAGTGTCCGTTCACTATTGGCCATCTCGTTCACATTATAGCTCCTATGTGAAGACTGAATGTTCGTGCACCAGATGCGCTTTTACGCACTCAGTCTCCAGCCCTCACACTCTGCGCGCTTTTTACGCACACTGGATATTTGACTCCTCGGTCCTCGACATGATGTCAAACGTCAGAAACTATTCTATAGGAAGAAGCTGTGTGTCATTCATTTCGAGCTCTTAAGAGGACCCAGTCTGTTTCTCGTCGAGAAGACAGACGAAATGACTGAGTCGTTAACGGTTACCGTGAGGTTTGCTTAGACTCGCTATACACTTTTCATTCCAGATACTGTAGATCTGTAACTTCGGGATTTACTTGAAAACCGTCGGTATCCGCGGATAACTCTATCAGGGATAAATCAAAAGGAGAGAATGGCTTTGTGGCTCTTCTACACGCTGAGCATGTGGATAACTTTAGTCTGTCCTTCGGTGGGAACAGGGTTTGTGTATCGCTTTCCAGGCATCACTGTGCAGCGGCAGCGCATCAAATCGGAGCAGAGCGGCAGCGCTGGACCACCTGGTACCGGGTCCCATACCCAGCTCAGGTGAGCACCACTGGACATGACGCCTTTTCACTGCAGATATTGTTAAAAAAAAAAAAAAATGAAATCCGGATTCTGTGTATTGAGCAGGAACAAAACAAAGATCACCTACCGATACCATTGTTAATAATGTATGATTTCTTTCATATAGTATTACTAATAAGAATGAAATCTATTCCATGTATGTTTTAGGAACTGGTGTCAGTACACTGTTTCCAAAACTGTGACCTGTCAGGTGCACAATGGGACAGAGACCACAGTGCAGAGAGTGATTCAGGGCTGCCGATGGCCCGGACCCTGCTCCAAAGTCATCAGGTACTGTACCTTCGCAGTCCTTGCTGCTGCATGAATATTTGGCAGCTGAATGTGTCCATGCATTTGTGTTTCTGCACTTATGTGTCCCTGTAGTCAGTGACCATGTGTTGATTTACAGCTACAGGACCCTCATCAGGCCGTCCTTCAAGGTTGCCTACAAACAAGTCACAGCACTGGAGTGGAGATGCTGCCCAGGGTTTGTGGGAGAAGAGTGTCGAGAAGGTGAGTTTCTAATTGCTGCTTTTTTTCTTCTTTGACATGATGCAACTTTCTCAAAACCTGGACTAGCGGAATTGTAGAAAGTGTGGTCTGTGAGTCTAATTCTCTAGGACTGAAATAAAGGCCATGTGTTTTGCCTGGACCCATCTGTGTCTTTTTAGTAGCACCAGGCAGCTTTACCCACATCAGTGCCTTTTTTATGTTTGGTGGTATGTAGTAGGGTAGTTTGGTAATCGTGCTACTGTGCAGCAGTCGGCCTCTTGATATGATTTTGAGGTTGCTTTGAATTAAAACTGAAAGCCTGTTTTGGATTACTATTGGGAACACAGTCTGCAGTAAAACAACGGTTGAAAGGGATCCTGTGTACCTTTTTCTTTTTCTTTTACAGCAGACACTTCTGTGCTTAAAAGGAGGAGGATCAAAGTCACAATCTCTCTCATTCTGTATCTTTTTCTCTCTTTGTAAATGTGTGTATGTGCACACACACACGCACACACATATATTACTCTTTCAACTGTACAGCACAGAGGCAGTTATGCCTGTCTCCCCAAATATCATCATGGCTATTACATTCAATAGAATCAATGAAAAAAGCTCAGAGGAACGTCCAGCAGAGGGGTTTGTAAAGTGGGAGGTAGTCTGGGTTTCAATGGTGGGCAGCACTGCTCCTGGATACCACAGACCGCAGACTCTGAGCCCAGTAAAGACCAAAATTTTCAGACGGGGGTGAGCCACCACAGTCAGTATAAGGCCACAGAGCAGGAGGGTGGATAGAGGTATAATGTAGGCCTTCCTTCTCCTACATATATATATATATATATATATATGTGTGTGTGTGTGTAAGAGAGATTGAGGCTGCTCTGGCTGACATACAGTTATTTAAAATGCACTGTTTTATTATTTAGTTTTAATTATTTAGTAAACCCACCAACTTCATAGATTTTTTTGTGTAGTGCAGCAGTTGGTATGCCATTGAAAAACACTGGCATGACCTGTCCACATTTGTCCAAGATTAACAGTTACCTCAATGAGCAAGTTTTGCCTATTGGTAATATTTACCACACCTTGTTCCATTTTGCAGAATTATTCATTGTTTCACTTGGATGCGCAAGATTTACGCTGAGTTCAGAAAACATGCATTACTACTAACGGAATAAACACAGACATTATTATAAAGCCTTTGGAAGCCATTATTTGCCTGGTGGTGGATATTATTCCTCACAAAGATTAACACATAGCTATATCCGCTGAGTCTGTAATGCCAGATATTATGGTTCACTTGAGACTAAAGTGGTTGCAGGAGTGTAAAGAAGTAATCTGGCTGTTTATTTAACATTTGCTTAAATGTATTTGCACGTTCTAATAGCTATAAAGCAGGGGGGGAAATCGCCTCCATATGCAGAGACAGAGGGCCAGGTTCAGCTCAGTGAGGAGACCTTAAAGACAGAGGCAGATGTAAGAGACAGTCTGCTTCACACTGAGGAGAGGGAGAGCTGGCAGGGGTCAGGGTGTCAGAGTTACAGAGAAAGAGAGAGGACTCTGAGGAGAGAAAATTAGGACTAGTGCACATAAAACAAGGTGTTAGAATTGGCAGGATAGAGAAAGCTGTGTAGCAATATTGAAGGAGAAGAAAAGAAAAGAGAAAAGTGAAGTGTAACGAGGAGTGTTTCTGTCCCACAGGACTCCAGCTGCTACAAGCTGCCCAGACAGCAGCAGAGCAGAGAGCCGGTTCTGTGGGAAAGTGGCCCCACTGAGATTAATGAGCATGACACTCCTCCACCAGGTCTTTGTAACATACGTGACCGTGCTAAGATCAGACTGCAGCTCTGAGACAAAGACTGGTTCTCCTCATGTGGACTGACCTCTATACCACAAAAGAGGTCACATACAGCATCATATGTACGTCAGGAATCTCTTCGAAATAATGGTTGATCTCCATAATAATAATAATAATACAAGAGAACATTTTAAAGTTATACCACAAAGGTTTTCTTTGTGTTTTAAAGGCCTCACATTTAAGAACTTCTAAGATTCTTTTAGACACAACAAGAAAGGATCCGTGAATAAAAGATTTATTATGGGACTAACAAATATTTCCCTTGGAGCACCTCTATTTCCAGTCTTTATGCTAAGCTAAGCTAACCACCATCTGGCTCTAGCTTCATATCCAGTATAACAGTCAGACATGAAAATGGTATCAATAAGTGTGTTTCCCAAAACGTCAGACTTTTCCTTTAAATGTGGATGATTTTAGTTAGTAACAGAATTCTGTCATCCAGCCAAACTCATGCAGCTCTGTGTAGCAGAAAACTGCTGCAATGGGGCTCTGAGCCAGCTGTTTTATCAGAGCGAGCAAGGACAGCCTTAACCAATGAAGATGACATCACCTCTGGTTTTGGTTTGATGGGGTTCTGGCTCCACTTCAGAGGCCCCTGAGGCCCTCAGAGATGTAGAGACAGGGCACATAAAGAAAGCTATAGTTGGAGTTAAGTCTGTGTAAGCTGTGCAGTTTCTCCCACCTCTGCACATGCTCCCGTTGTTTTCTTCTTCTAAACTCTGAATCGTTTTCTGGATGACACTAAATGTCTTATTCTTTTGTTACTATTATTTCTTCCCAAATAAATACTTAAAATATCCATTTAAGGTGACTTGTAGCATAAAACTCACTGTTATAGTCTTCCAAGATCTGAATTGTGTTTTCTTTGTTTTGGCTTATAAATCAAATGCACTAAAACAGCATAGAAGCCAAATGTGCTCTGGAATCAGTGTAGTGTTATCATCAGGTCTGTGGCGTTTAGGATTTGGGTTTCTTGCCTCTTTCCTGTAAATCAGACCAGGCGGATGCTTCACAGCTTTATCAAAATGCCTATAGCTGAAACATTTAGTCAGTTACTTGATCAACAGAGAAATATTCAGCTTAATATTTGGATTAATCATTCAAGTTGTTTTACAACACTACATTCTTCCAGCCTCTGAATTGTGAGGATATGGATCTGCAGAAATCTGAAGAAGCCATGCAGTAGTTTGAACTGGTTAATGAATCACTTAGGAAATAAACAATTGCAAGTATTTTCGCATTTATTTTTGGCTTTTACAAGTCCTCTAGTGAGTTCCCTGTGTTTCTTTTTATTTTGTCCTTCATAACCTTATAACACTCTGAATAATCCTGAAACTTGTGGCCAACCTCCAAGGCCAAGCTGGTCACAAAGTCTGAATTTTTCTGTGTTTGCTAATGGAAAGTGGGTGTTTTCTTGAATACATTTCGTTGACACCCTGACCCCTCAATATTTTTGACAGTCTGGGTTGTGCTGGCTGTGTACAGTGCATCTCAAGATTTACATTTTGCTTTCAGCAAAGTTGTGCTAACACATGACGGCATGGAACACATTTGGGAGAAATGTGTTGGTAATTTCCCTGCTGTTAGCCCCTGCCCCTCCTCCCCACTCCCTCACAGCAGCACCCCGGCATCTATCTGCACTCATGATCACATTAAGTAGGCATTGTGGGTAATGTCTTTGTATGGGGGAGCATAATCTTAAAAGAATTAGTGCCAGGACCTCCCCTGATGAGAGCTGTAACCTTTGATGTCATGCAAAAGCTCAGGAACAGAAGTTTACCAAAGTTTAATGCTGGGTGTGCCAGCACAGGATGTTTCAGGTGGAGTTAACGATGAATTTCATTATAGGAGTGAAAAGGTGGCTGAAAGCTTAGGGTGTCAAACGTGTTCATTTGTTAATGCTGCAGCTCTGAGGCTGCTAAAGTCACTGTTTCCCCTCTGCAGCTGGATGAGAAAGAAGTGAGGGAAGTGTGCTAAAGCCTCGTTGCTGGAGGGATTATCTTGAACACCAGATATATCATATATCATTCAGAAATACCTTTGAATTCTTGCATTTTTCCATCTTAAAATCCCCGCTCTCATCCTCACACAGGCCTTTGCCCTTTTGCCCTTGGTTTTTCTTGCCAACCGCTGGCCTCTTTATCTTCTATGTTCCTTGCTGCTTTCTACTTATCTTACTTCCTCCCGCTCTCCTTGGAATAAAGTGATAAAACAGAACCATATCCCACATGTGCTTCTCTAGACCACAACCTTTACAGCATGAGGATATGACTGATGTCTCTGTTACACCCCTGGTTGTGCTCAAATATAGGTCGCACAGTGCCCTTTGACCTGCTGGGAGCTATGGGATAGCTCAGCTGTTCCTGAACCTGGTCTGAGCTGGCTGATGGATGATGCTCTGTTTAAACTCTTTCTTTTGGTTTTTCATTTCTTTCACCACCTTATCATTGGGTCTTCCTGCCTCTACAATGACATCTTTCCATTTGTCCCTCCATCTTTCTGTCTTCGACTCCACACATCTGTTTATTCAGTGTTAAGCAGGTTCCTAAAAAGGTTCCTAGAAAAGTCCTGAGGTCAAAGAGAGCTACATGCTTCCATAATGGTTGGTGTAATCTGCAGGTTCGTGTTGTTTGTACTCTGCATGCTGCTGGGAATCTCCTTCTTATGAGTTTTGTGGTTGTTTTTGTTTGAAACAGACAGCTATTCTTTGCGTTTGTGGCTTCACACAGGTCCTAAATTGTGCACAAAAAACAAATTAAGTCTGTTGTCAGACTACATTGAAAATCAAAAGTGTTTTTGTTTGTTCCCAGTGGCCACACAAGAGGATGTTGTGATATATAAATACATAAATCTCGCTGATGTCTGTTTTTGTGACACACTCCAAACTTTGAAAATTAGGGCTCAGGGAGACCTCAACATTTCTGGTATTTCCAGTTTTGTTGTGGCATTCATGTGTTCTCATCTAATAATGAGAATATTTCTGATAAGACTTGTATGCAGGGATGATCTACCTCTCTTTCTCTTCTCTCTCTGTGTCTTCAACCTTTTCATTCTCTCCATTTCATCAGACACCGCTGCAAAACCATGTGGACCTCAAAAATGTCGCCCTTATTTCAGTCGATCACCGTGTGATCGTGTCTCTTCACCAGATTCACACAGCATCATCTCATAGCATGACGATGACTGTATGTCTGTGCACCAGCAGGGCCATCCATCTCTCACTGTGACTGATGTATTGCTAACATTTCAGCACCAGAGCAGTAGTGCGCTGTCTTTGGCTGAAAGGCTGGACGGTGCAGTGCGTTGACAGGAGTAGATGCATTCTGGCAGAATGAGGGAACGATGGAGAAATTAGGTGCATTCTCAGATTGGAAGAGATTCAGTTTGTCATTGTTTCATAACTGTGCCTCATTGTGGTTTTGATTAAGTCCCTGAACATATCTAATTTTGCATGACAAAATGGCATCAGGTATCAAATGTAATGGCAAACTTTGTTAATTGCCAAATATTTGTTATTTGCTGAAATGTTTTATTTCAGTTTATAGAAATGGTGTGTGGCCTGTCAGCTGGCATCATGGTAAAAAATGCTCAATGGTCCCACTGTGGATCTTGGTTCTCAAAAAAAACCAAAATTTGTTCACTGTCCTCCACCAGCCACCGCTGTCGAAGTGGGTGTGTGATTTAGTGAGTGAGAGACTTTGCGACAGTATGAGTGTTTGTGTGTGTGTGTGTGTGTGTGTGTGTGTGTGTGTGTGTGTGTGTGTGTGTGTGTGTGTGTGTGTGTGTG
>JBBMJY010000026.1:10083172-10127129 GCA_037833715.1 Toxotes lorentzi | reverse complement strand
TTTATTGGCTCCAGGAAACATGGCTGTGAAAACATTTTGGGTGACAGCACATTAACAGACTATTTATGACATTAACACATGATCTAAATAAAAAGCTGTAAATCCACCTCTTGTTGTAACATGATCATCAGTGACTCTCTCTCAGATATTTGTGTTTTTTAAATTTCCAATCTGTCATTACAATCTCCATTTTTGTGTGTGTGCAAAGATTAAAGTTAACTTTCTGATAAAAGTTCTGCTTCTGTTTTTCCCAGAGGAGATCCCCGTCCATACTGCTCTCCCTGCTCCTGAGATCATAGTTGGGCCACCTGGTCCAAGTGGTCCCTCTGGTCCCGCAGGTATGAATGTGAGATGTTTCCAATCCCCAGGTTAGAAGAGAACGCCCATTTCTCTCAGGGCAGTACAATTTCTGAATGATTTATAATTTCTTAAACTGACTGAAGTGAATTTTGAGGTTTCATAATAATCAGAGCTAAACTGAAACACTCGCTCACTGTGTGATGTTTTCATGACAACACTACAGGCCCCGTAGGACCGAGAGGACCTACAGGAATACCAGGCCTGCCAGGGCAAGATGTGAGTATCTGTTACTGAGAGCTGATAGTTGATCAATAAAAATACGAATGTATGGCTGGTCATTAATATGTGACCTTCTGTTTATCTTACATGAGGGCAAGGAGGGCCTCCAAGGCAAGCCTGGGGATCCTGGGCCTAAAGGAGATCCAGGGGAAAGGGTGAGGCTACTTTAAAAACTGTCCTCATTATTGGATTAGCCGGCAGGCTGAACATATTTGATTCTGATGAACTATCAAATGCTTTTTGTTCTACGTTTTGTGAATGGCCCTAGCTGTCATGCAATCTTAAACACATTAAAGGTGAACAAGCTTTTCTTCAAAGACTATCTCCAAGCCGTGACTAATCCTCCCCTCTGTCTCGTCCAAGGCCAGGCCTCACTAATTAGGGAAGCCATGTCGGGTCCCCTCTGTAGTCAGCTCTCTAGTGGGCCTCTGTCTTTAAACCTGATCCCCTTCTTCTACTAGCATGATTTAAGATTTGAGATCTGGAGAAGAGGCAGATTAGTACAGGGGATAAAGAATGCAAGCGGCTGAAATGTGTGTGTGTGTGTGTGTGTGTGTGTGTGTGTGTGTGTGTGTGTGTGTGTGTGTGTGTGTGTGTGTGTGTGTGAGAGCACTAAATTATTTCTCCTTTTATTATTCCTCTACCAGGGGTTTCCAGGTGCAACAGGCGAGCAGGGCCTACCTGTGAGTATAAGGTCACTGTGTTACATAAAACACACACAGACAATACAGAGATGACAAGATCATTTTACTCCGTTTCACAGGGAGCTCCAGGGCTAAAAGGAGAGCCAGGAGAAGGCTTGAATGAGGTAAGAGACATTAGTGGCTTTTCCTCCTGAGCTCTTTTGAAAAATTGCCCTAAATAAACATGATGGTGCTGTTCAGGGAGAAGCTGTGCAGCAGCTCAGAGAGGCCCTGAAGATCTTGGCTGAGAGGGTCCTGATCCTGGAGCATATGATCGGCATTCACGGTGAGGAGAAAAACAGAAACTGAGAAAAATATGTTTTCCAGACCCAAGGATGATTATGTTAAAGGAACTGTCTAATATTACCAACTTGCCACCAGAAAGCAAATATGTTCATTTCCCAAAATGTCAAACTTGTCCTTTAAAACAGTATTTAAGGAAGAGTTCTTTTCCCACTGACTCTTTTTCTGTCTTTCATGTCTTTAAACAGAGAACTCTGAAGGATCTGGTTTTGGCAACATTTTGGACCCGCTTTCTTTCTCTACCATAAAGACCAAACGACTCCAGCCTGTTCAAACCCTTCCTCAAACTCCAGCGCTGGGGGAGAGACAGAGACAAGCCGCCCTTTAAAAGAACAGTCTAATTTTGTATTTGTGTTCATAATTGTGAGGGATGTTGCAAATTTTGCTCAACTGGACTTGTGATTTTTATATCATATCATTTTTTTTCTCATGCCTTTATATTTAGAATTTACTTTTGTCTGTCTTTTTTGTCACAGATGGGTACTGTTGTAAAAATGAAGCTCTTTGCAGACATGAAATGTTGAACATTTCATCCAGATAAAAGGCTTTTTTTGATCCGTTTTTACCCTGTTGCTGCATGATTGTAGTTTACATAATCTTAACAGCAGTACTTACACAGTGTTGTACAATGAAATATAATCTCATAAAGTGTTATGAGGGTTTTTGGCGTCTTTCTCTCCTTAGATAAAAGACTGCCTAGTAAACACATCAGTTTCCTGAGAGCTGGACCCAAAACATACTATTTAGTGTCGAACAGATTCTTGGAACGACCTCGAGGTTCATCTTGTGTTAGCCTGTCAAACATATTTCTTCCTCTCTCTCTCTTTCTGTCTCTCTCGCGCTCTCTCTGTGCTCTGCCTTGTTAAAACTGAGGTAAGACATGACAAGCTGCCAAGAATATCCGCTTAAAATAAAGTTAGGTGAAATGAATCGCATCTGGAGAACGAACATCTGGAAAGCAAAAGGAAGAGATGCTGAAACAATTGAGTTTTGGCCTGGAAACCGTAAACCCAGCTCGGCTCCAGTGCACCTTCACACGACTGGCTGACAGAGCATTAAACCTGACAGGATTACATTGACTTCTTCATAAACTGCCTCTGAGATTTGTTTCCAAACTGATACAATTATTGTATAATAAGTCTCTGAGAGACCAAGCCTGTTGGTCTCTGAATAAAAATTTTGGCTACAGCTGGAACAATCGTTGTTTTCTCCATTACAAGGTTCATAAGTTAAAGAAACTGTTCAGCAATTATACACTTGTTCACTTTCCTGTCAGGAGTTAGATGGGAAGATTGATACCACTCTTGTTGCTGCTAATATGAAGCTACAACAAGGAGCTTGTTAGCTTAGCTTAGCATAAAGACTGAAAACGGGGGAAACAGCTAGCACGCCTCTGTCAGAAGGTGAAAAATCCTCCTACAAACACTGCAAAGCTCATGGTTCCTGTCATACCATTCAAACACTGAAGTAATGAGCAGCAGAGTGGGAAAACTGTTCATGCCAGTCTCTGACTCACTTCATAACTCAAGAGTTGGAGATTTTAGGAATTTCTGAGAGCGATGATATCTCCCACTTGGAAAAAGGAACTAATTGGAAAAATTGCTGCAAAGCCACCATCGCCTACAGTTACATCTAAATAAAATCCAATATTAGCACTGGCAAAACCAGTTCAACTCACTTAAAAGCTGCTATACATTGTTTTGGCATAGTTTCAATTGTTAATGAACCGCTACATATAATAGAACACGGCAAAAGTAGCTAATTTAGGACATTTATGTGGTGTTGCCCTCTTGGAATAACACAGGATGTTTGTTCTGCCAACATTGCTTGAATGCAGACGTCACAACGTTGCTGTACACGACCAAGAAATCGTGTGGCACTCGGCCACCTGTAAAACATATATCATGTTACTTAGTGAGCTTTAGACGTGGTGGATTTTATGGGCAGTGCCAGGCTAGCTGCTACTCCCATTTCCAGTCTTTCCAGTTCTAAGCTAACAAATTGCTTGATATAGCTTCACATGCATATATTATTGTCTGTCTCTTGGAAAGAAAGCAAATAAGTATATTTCTGATTCAGTCTCTGATAGGATATCTTATGTTGCAGAGGGCTGAGTCTACTGCTGTAGGCCTAACTTTTAAGTAACTGTTTTGTTGTGTCTTGTTGTGTCTTGTGCATTTTTCATTATCTTTTATACTTGACAGTGTTCAGGTGCGCTTTGTTGTTTAATTTGCGAAACATTGTACTCAGCAGATATTTATCTGTGTTGCTTGTCGAAGTAAGATTAAAGTCACAACAACAAAGGGATTCATTTCATAGTCACCGCTTTAATTGCACATAATAACCTTCACACATCCTGTACACCACACCTTCACAGCGTGGTGAGACTATTTACAGGCAGAAGCTTCACTGCTGCTCCTCCTCTTTGTCTTCCTCTTCTTTTTCATCCCTCTGTTTCCTCTTGTCCTCCTTTCACTCCTGCTCTTTGTCCTCTCCATGGGTGATCATATAGCACAAGTTCTTGTAGTCGAAGTTACCAGAGACATCCAATGGGAAGTTTGTAAACATCTGATTTACCTGTAAGAAAACAAGTAAAGGATTTTATGCACTTTTTCTTTTTCTTTTTCTTTTTTTTAATCTGCAGCTTTTTCAACAAGTAGAGCTGTCAGGCTTGTAGACAGGGCTCACGCAAGGTATTACAGCTACAGGCAAAAACAAAGCTGGCTTTTGCCATTCAATTATCTCATCAGAACGGGGAGATAAGTGTGGTTATGTATCATTGTCATATATTCCACTCTGCCCTCTTTATGCATCCTTTCATCTGTGCTATGCCTGCCTGTTTCTGTCTTTTTCCTCGTGTACACCCTCTCCTCCTCCCCTGTCTGCCTCTCTCCTCTTGTTTTTCCTGTCTACTGAACAGAGACATGTTGATATGAGGCCTGCTTGCACGGCCACAAGGGAACAAGTCTCTGGAGCTTTTGATCAGCTGCAAGATCAGACATGTCCACCGCTCCCCCATGTACACTCCAGTGACTGATCATGCAGTATAATGGACAGGCACAGACAACCAAAGATGCACACCCACACATGTTCTCTCTGTAGATCATACAAGCATGGGCACACATATTCAAAACACACATCCAGTGCAGAGGGCCTGTGGCCCGTGTGTTGGCTCTCCTCACAGTGGGGTGGCTTGTTTGCTGGACACAAGGGAGCCAGAGAGAGATGGTGTGTGTGATTTCCCCCTTCTTGCCCTTTTTTGCCTTTGACAGTAAGATGGATGATTGCAATCACAGGAGCCATCAGTGAGACAGAGTGGAGGTCTATGGGGCAGTGAGACACAGCCATGGGAAACCAGCCGTCAGATTACTGCAACCCGCTGCCATGGGAACACTGTGCTGTTTATTTGTCTAGGGGTTTTGTTGTTTCATATGCATTTTCTTCTCTCCAGCCCCCCCTCCATCCCACCCCACCCCGTGTGGCCTTTTGATCTACAGAACATGAAAGATTCCCTATAAAATGTGTGTAGGCTGTGAGAGAGCTACAGAGAAGGAGAGTGTTTACGTTTCACAACATAGTAAGCCTACTGTAAGTCAATATGTCTCTTCAAACCAGTACAAATGTGACAGATTTCATAGCGATTAGACTGGTCTCTTTGATCCCATGAGAGAATGAGAGGCAGACTTTTCACTCCCCAGTCAACGGATGTTTTTAAGAGAAACATCTGTTGCTGTACAAATGAGATTACTGTGTTTCTAGCCAGGGGCCATGTAGGTTATGAATGGCACTGTTACTGAAGAGGGGGTCTGGAAGAGAGCTGAGAAGGATCTTTGTAATAAGCTGTAGCCCGTAGTTAAAGGGTTTAAATCAAATTAAATTGCCTCAGATTCTGGGTATTCATCAATGCTCACCTTCAACTTGTTCCAACGGTATCACCACCGCTGGTACCTTTGAATCACTATCTCATATTGATACATCCAATATTTCACCTTGTTGCCAAGCAACAACTCACCTCAGCCTCTGTAAACTTGTCGGCCTGTGACATGAGGTAATATTTCATCCTGCAGGAGAGGAACAAGAAAAGAAGAAATAATGTTTCCATCTCTTTGACTTTAAATTAACTGCAATCAGTATTCCACTGACCACGATATACATTATCTGCATCCAGGAACTCTGTTAATGATTCACATTTTTGTGCTGTATGGCACTAATTCATCCTTATCTGAGGGATGAATTCTTGTGAGAGGCATCACAAGCCACAGACAGACTGTGAAAAAAAATCCCACACTCACTCCTCCCCCCTGAGGACTCCTGTTCCTTCTGGGTCAAAGACCTTAAAGGCGTTGAGAAGCGTCTCCTCGGGGTCAGTTCCTGACAAAACATAGGTAAAGCTGCTTGTAAAAGCTGTTCATGTGTTCAACACACTGCAAATGATTCAGCTTCAGACGACACTTTATGTGTCATTCCCTGTTTTATAACATCATCATCTGTTTTCATGAAGCAATTGCTTCAGTCCGAGACAAATTTATGGTTTTCATGGATACAATAAAAGCGGCCTTGACTTCAAGCTTTAAATTTGAAGCCTTGACTGAAAGTACGCATGAATAAACGACTGCTTAAAACGATACCAGAAACCAAACTAAATACAAGTATTTATATTAATTTTGTATTAGGATACCTACTCAAAGCCAAGTTATAGTTGTAGTGCAGTATAGGAGAAAAATAATAGTGGCTTTCTTTTTCAGCACTGCACAGGTGAACAATCAAAACACTTAACTGATAATAGATTAAATACAATAATAAACACTTGTGAAAAACAGGAACTAAATTAAAATCAGTAAAGTGTCTCACTTTTTTTGGGAAAGTAGACAAAAAGTAAACAAACACTGAAATAAAAATTCAAACTGCACTGTCTGTTCAGCCTTGTTGCTGACTGACCTTTCAGCTTCTCTCCGAACATGTTGAGGAACAGAGTGAAATTAAGGGGTCCTGGACACTCCTTCATCATCTCATCGAGCTCGTCATTACCAACATTAAGGCGACCTGCCATCAAACACATTATATACAGTGCGTCTCATTCAACCATGTCACACTCATATAAAATCAGATAAAACTTCCATAAGATCCATAAGGGGGAACTGTGTCTGTAAAACTGAAGAAAGTTACAATACGCAGAGATAATAAGTAAATATGAGTTTTAAAAATAGGGGGAAAAAGGTGGTTTCAACTAATGCACAAAAGGGAAAACATTGTTACTGCTTTCCTTATCCGTGCCTTTACAACTAATGGTCATTAAATACTTACCCAGAGCTGCAAAGGTGTCCCTCAGGTCGCTCTTATCAATGATACCATCTCTGTTCTGGTCCATGATTGTGAAAGCCTGCAAGCAAAAGACAGTTACCAGAGGAGGCAGTGCAGCTTCAGGGGGAGTGATGGTCAGTCATGCATGAGTACACACGTACACACACACACACACAGTTCCACCACTGCATCTGTCTTCTAACCTCTTTGAACTCCTGGATCTGGTTCTGCTCAAACATCCCGACAACGTTTGAGGCTCCTGACTCCTTCTTTTTGGCCTTTTTGGGAGCCTGTAACAGATGTGACAGACCTGCTCAAAGTGTGTAACATGGAGCCACGATCAAGTGCCAAGTGTTAAAATTAAACTAATTAAACATAACAAAATTATTCATAAAAGGATAACCATGAGGTGAGAAGCTGCATCACTAGTGTGGGGCATGAATGGATGAGAGGGAAAGTAAACTGCATTGTTTTTCTTTATTAGCAAAATAAATGTGACATCGTCCCTGCATGGCATCCAGTGTCAGGATTGCATTGAAACTGCAATCAATCCTTTATCAGAGCTGCTGCTAAAACATGTCTAGCATCTGCAAGTTAGTGAGTGCAGTGATATAAGGGATATGCTGCACAGCCTCTTACCATTGTATGGATCTTCTTGCAGTCTCTTCTTTGTGATCAGATGAACTCTTAAGAAACAATAAGAGGAGTGCCCTTCCTTTATATACTGCTCGTGCAACTATCCAGCACCTGTTCTGTCCGGACAATAGAGGCCATGCTGTGCATGCTTCTCGCAGTGGAAAGGTATGGCGTGCCATTTGAAGGATACTGAATGAGGACGTGTCAAACAAGCTTGAAGGAGATGAGGGCAGGGCATTTAGTGGATCTATATTTGAAAGCATGAAGAATGGATATGATCTTACTCACAGTAACTAGATATGCTAATAATTCCCTATTGTACATGAATGGGATTATGACAGGAACGGGGGTCTGGCTGTGCTAGCCGTCTGAAAGCATTATTGCTGATAGACGTCAGTGGTTTCAACAGCTGTTGAGGCATCGGCTCATTATGGGGAGCAACATTATTCGCTGCCACTGTGCCTGCAGGAAATGTCTCATTTAACAGTGTTAAGTGTTAATTCTGTGTCTGGACACTAACACAGAGGTGCAAATTTAAATGACCCACATCACAGCTTCTCACTCCTATCACATGTCTGAACCACATGGGTTCACCTCCTCCTTTCTCCTCCAGTTTTCAGCTTTTCCTCTGCCTTTATTTTACAGCCTAAGCTATGACAATATAGGCTGTGCAGGATAGTAAAAACATCAGCAAAGTGAGCATAGCTGTGACCATAGCAACACTAAATGAAACTAGTACGGCTCTCACTCTCTCTCACAAGTTGTGCCAGAAATATGCACTAGAAAGTTTTTGGGGTCTAATTTAACACACATTTAAGGTCATTCAGTTTGACTCCTGAGTGGGAACAGTGTTGCAATCAACCAGTCAGTGATAAAGACAGACATAAAGCTTGAAGAGCTTGAAGTGCTATTTTAGGGATGCATGGACAACTATGACACGACCATCAACCATGTATGGCATAAAGCTAATTGTAGATCACATCCAGGCCTCAGTTCGCATGATTTAGTGCTAAACCCTCAGGTAAGAGACGAGTAAAAAAGCAGGCATTTGTGCACTTTCTGGATGCAGGTTCTTTATTATCACCCTGAATCAAATACACATACGCACAACAGGTTACACATACACACACTCTATCAGAATACATTCATTATCGATCCTTGACCCAAAAGTAACTGAATGCACCAGCTTCTTTTTTTTTGCACGTTTTAACTATCTATCCAAATTCATATTACCTCATATTATGACCACTTTTGATTTCCATGTTCCGTTGTGTAAAAGTCAGTTTGCAAAGATGGCGAACATGCATGCCATTTAAGTGTCACAATTAACATTTTTATCACCTTTATACATTTTCAGTAAGTTGTATTGTGACACCATACAACTAATGCTGCATAATACTACAGATAAAACAGCCTGTGTCAAGGGTCCAAGGATGGGTAGTCAGCTGTCTGTGTTGTAAAGACTGTAAAGCACTAGGAGGCAAATTTATGATTTCTGATTTTGAGTTAATGATGTCAATAACATTGACTTGAGTGTACAATACATTTAGCGCAGAGTTAATATTTTTGTAAATAGGATACAACATGCAGAAACACCAGTATGGGCCAGACCCGTAGGGCCACAAGTAGCTAAATGTAGATGAGATGAGAGTCTACATTATTTGCAGAAACTGTGGGTGTGAAGAGTCTTCAAAAAGACAGAGGTATAAAGCAGACAGCACAAAAACAAAATCAGTTTAAAAAAACAAGACAAGTCATTCTCAATTATCACACAGGGTAGTTTGATTAAAGTAATCATTTAAATAAAATGAACAGTCTCCATCTTGATTGATCATCAGTAGATTTCTTTTGTAAACTTTGAAAGCAGCAGTTTGTCTTTTCCCTCTCTCGCCGTTACAGACAGAGTGGTTTGACCTGATCTCCTGGCTTTGCCCTCAGTTCAGTTCAGTCCGGTGAAACCAGCTTGTCAGGTGTTTAACCACATCAGTCCTGCCTCTGGTCTTCTTCACCGCCCTGCAGGCAGTACAGTAGTGTTCAGCCCAGAAGGCGGGCTGGTGCACGCTGTAGCTCCCCCTCCAGTCCAGGTGCCGCCTCAGCTGGGCCGGGTTGCGCCTCAGCATCAACAAGTACTGTGCCAGTCCTCGGACTGTAGGGAAGTCGTCCACGTGAATGAAGGCCTCAGGGGGTAGGAAGCGCTCATAGTTCTTCCTGGACGGGCCCAGGACCACTGGGACGGCACCGGCCAGCACCGCGTTCCACAGCTTCTCTGTGATGTAGTCGGTGTGCTGCGAGTTCTCCAGCGCCAGGTAGAACTGGTAGCGTCGGATCAGCCGCACCACGCTCCCGCCGCCGCTGTCCTCCGTTACCGGCCGACCCGCGCGCCCGAAAACATCCACCTGGATGTACCGGCGAAGCCGGTAGTAGTAGGCCACGCGAGCGTGAGACTCCGACCAGTTGCTGATCACCCAGGCCAAGAGGCGGGGCCGGAGGAGGTGTGAGCGCGAGGGTTTGTGGAGCGGGTGCGCAGGGCGATTGTACAGAGTCCTATTGGCTGTGCCCACAAGAGGGATCAGATACCCGTACGGCAGGAAAATATCTGAATCTGTCCGGTAACTCATTGTGAGGTTGAAAACACCCTCAAAACGCCACAGTCGGGCGGTGTGCGTGGGGGACTCGTAGTTCATCCATATCCACTTCTGCGCCCACGGCCGCGGTCCTGGTGGCAGTTCAGCAATGCCGGTGCTAACCTCCCGGTGGTGAATGATAACAGCGTCCGCCTGCGGGTACGCGCACCTGTCATCAGTGAGCGTGCACCCAGCGATCTGAAAGAGCGCGGAGCAGTTTGGAAGTTTTCGGTAGTGACCGAACGGATGCGTCCAGATCAGGAGCGTCGCCGCGCTGTTCTCCTCAGGGACAGACACAGACTGCTCCAGTGTAAACGGGTCCGGTAGGTAGAGTAGGCAGACTCCGAGGATTATCAAAAAAACGGCAGTGACCACGCACACAGAGCAGGTCCCTTTGTCAACAAGTATACAACATTTCCCCCGCTGAGGCAAACCGGGGCGCCTGTCTGCTCTGTGAGCTGCGATTGCTGCTCTCCCATAAGCCACAGCTCCCATCGACGCCCTCCACCCTGAAGTTTCCCCCAAAGTTCAAAAACTTATCAAGCGTCACGCGGTTTCCTTTCTCTGCCAGTAAATACGACACTAAAGTACAGGACAAAAATCAGTATAAGGAAATAGTAGCAGCCTGCTGGCACACCCAAATGCCCTACTTAAAAGTCATTATGATAACCAGTGTAGATAACGTGCAGGTTATTTGACAATGAAACCTGCAACAATCCATTTCTCCTACAAGCTTCTCCCACCAGCACTGCTGTGTCCTGTCTGCCCCTGCACAGGGGTGGTGGGTAATTTCACGTTGTCTTTTTGGTCAAAACAGAGTAACACACATTGGCTCCAGTGCTAGATGCTCAAACATTTTGACGTGGCAGCGTTGGTCTGGGTTCCTGTTACCAGTCAATGGGGCTTTTGTGAGGCCTGCTGCCTCCCAGTCACTTTTAGGTTGGGTAAACACATTGCCTGGAGGCGTGGTGTCCTGTTGAAGTCTTTTTTTAAATAAACAAGATATATTTTTTAATTTTGCTCCCATTACTCTTACTCTATAAAAACATATTCTTTTAGAATGGAGGCAAGAGGTCAAAGGAAGCACCTACAGGATTTGGGGAGCTGGCGATATTGGAGTCTAACTTAAAGTTCTGGCCAAGAAACTCATGTTAAAATAATTAGCATCTAATTCCTCTGATCTCATGGGTTGACTAATGAAAAGTCTTTGTTCTTGTCAAGGCAATAAAAACACATAAGAAGCCTCTCAATCCTTCATGAGTCCTCACACAAAACGCTACACAGGTCCTTCACCACTAGGTGCCTCCATACACAAACACAAAGCTGCCTGTGAAGCGTCCTGTGCAGCATGTGCTGCGTGGTGACATTGGGATTTATCTCCAAACATGCATGTTTAATTTGACCAATGAATAAACATTTCAGCTGGAAATTAGTCATGCAGCAGCGAGGCTTTGAAAAGGTTTGTCTTGAATGTTTTATTTATTAGATATGATAATATTCCAACATCCTCTAACCAGAAACGTAAATGTTAATAAATGACTCACAGTTTTAATTTGGTGATCTAACCTAAACAAATACAGGAAGGAAAAAAACACACACAAAAACACAAGCCCTCAGATAGTGACACAGTCTGTGTAAACAGATCAGCTGTCCAGGTTGTTTTCATTATGTGGAGGCATTCTGATCAAAACTCATGAAAAAAAGATGAGATGATGGGGTTGGAAATCCTGCTCTGTGTGTTGTGTCTGAGCTCTGGTGGGCAGGAAAAACACGCCGTGACTGGGACAACATCATTTCTCCCCACAGACAGAGAGTATGTCATGAAGTCTGAATGTGAGCGGAAAAAAAAAATGGCAGACAAGGAGGAGTGGGAGGAGATGAAGCAAGAAGCATGTGTGTCTTCTCCACTGGGTCCTCCTCCTTCCTGTTTCATCCATTCACTTTTCTTCACCGTGGAGCAAAAAAAAAAAAAGGTTCTCTCTGTATGTGTGCTTGTGTGCGTGCATGTGTGTGTGACTAGTTATCCCCATAAGAGGTTTTGTATTCTTTCTGCATTATTTATCCTCCCTTTCATCTGAACAGTTCTATTTTCAGCTGATCATTTAATGTCCTGCCCGGGGTTATCTTGTGTTGGGAAGAAACACAGCAACTCATAAGTTATGGATATGCAGTGGGGCTCGACATTATACACACATATGCGTTTTTCCTCAAAAATCGCTGAGGTGGCTGAGGTCAGGAAATGACACATGGGAATGAGTTTTGTTTGTCTTCTTTCAGTTTGGTTTTGTTTGATTTAATCCTTTTTTCTTTTCTTTTTTTTTACGCAGCACAAAAGCATGTAAATGTTGCTGGAAATGTGATATAATTAAAGTTGAACTGATTGGTGATAGGGTGACATTTTGTTCAGCTCAAATTACAGCCATGGTGATACACAAAGCTTGACATTTATGTTTGCTTCATCCTTCCTCTTCTCTCTTGCAAGAAAATAACTCTTTGTCATCAAGCTCTTTCATTTACTGTCGTAGACCTTGAATCTCCACGGAGGGATTGTTATTGTGTTTTTCTCTGTTCAGCCATCACTGCAGCAACTGGCCACATATATACATGCATGCAACATGGATAGAAGGAGGTAATTTTATGTTGACCAAGGAAGCCATATTTGGTTGTCACACAGCACTTATTGATGGTAATACTGATGACACACACAAAAACTGCATATTTTGCAGACTTATGTATCCTTTTCTGTAGTTTTGTACATTTTCCAGACTTGTGTTCACTGCTACCTTCTCAAAAGTAATACCACTGTGTATCTATATGTGTTTTTGTGGATGTGTGAATCATACCAGCACAGAGAGAAGCATTCAGTTTTTGATGGGACCCCCAGGTCTTCACTCATCTTCCCTATTGATTTTCTCTTGCTTTCCTTTTTGCACTCTCAGGGGATGGGATGTCTCAATTGTTCCTGGCCGGTAAAGCAGAGTGTGAGATATAGAGAAATAGATAGAAGATGAGGGAAAGAGAAAAGAGAGAGAAAAACTGAAGGGAGAGAATATAGAGAGAAAGAGGAGGAAGAGGCAGGAGGGGCTTGCGAGCTCCCTGATCACAGAGGCCCTCACTGACCCCTGACCTTGATCATGACCTTAGAGGTTACCCCAGAGGTCAGAGGTTGTGTGAAAGTGCCACTGCGGCGATTCACTCCACTGCTGGGTGATGATGATCTTATACAGCCTCCCCAGTCTGTCTGACATGATCAGTGTTGCTCTCTGCCTGCAGCTCCCAAGGGCCACACATCCATCTCTAACCCGGCCACACAAGGCCTGCTAAAAGCACCTTACAGGCAGAGTCAATGAGCAGGAGGAAAAGGGACACAAAGAGAGAAAAGTGGGAAAGCTAAGAGGAAGGCTGTTTTATTTTTTACCCTGTAGCTCTGTCGCAGTAAAAGATCTAGTTGTGTAATGGCACTGACACAAAGAATGTGTGTTTGTTTCTCTATATTTAAACTCTAACCAAATATACATGAACTGATGAGGCTAAATTTATGAGCCCCAACATGTTCCTTCTGCTGTCCTTGTCATGAACAATTTACGCAGTTTTTTCCCCTCTTTAATTTTACCATACAGTGTAATAAAAAGAAAAGTGAGCAAAAAACCCCACACAACTCATTCATGCCAGACGTGCATGAGCCTCTGTAGCAGAAACATAATAATTTGTAGGTGGATTGATAGCTCAGACTCTTACTTGTTCCGACTTACATTGCGTACCCCCTACTGCTTCAAAGTAATCCAGAGCCTAGTGAAGCTTCAGTCAAATCCTTACGGAGATGCTGTGTGTTGAAATGCAGAGAGTTTGAGAGGAGAACCTGGCAGTACAAAATCAAATGATTCATAATGCAACTCGCTGATAGAGCTTTATGTGCTGCAGAATTTAACTAAAACTCAAAGATCTGCATGTGCACAGTTGTGCTCAGGTAAATTACCATTAGCTACATAAACACATGAAGAGAAAATGCTTTGTTTGTTATGTGATTTAGATTAGGTTGAAATTGTAGTGTTCATTATATGATGATTTGTGGGTCATGCGTTTTAGTAAAATGTTCTTCTGGGTGAATAATTACAAAAATCAGAGGACAAAGTTCTTTGTTTGCAGTGCAGTGTTGTGTTTAATGAGTCATTTTCATGTCTGACACGTTTTATCACTGTAACACTGTGTGTTTTGTAGTGTCTGCTCAACACTTGTCTGTGCATAATACAATAACTAACTAACAACTAACTATAACAATCTTAAAACATTTCTCAATCCAAATACCATACATTGTGGAGTTACTTTCAAATGTTTTCACTGATTGCTAAAATATTCAGGAGTATTTTCAAGTTTTTTCATTGTTATATCAGTGGCATAAAAATGCACCATGTTTCTTTTCTCAAATCATGTGTTTTCTTTGTGTGATATAACTATGCAAACAAACCATAATAGACACACTGCAGGGCTGCTAAGCCTGTGCGGATTAACTCAGACCTGTATTTCTGGTTTGGCTTAATGATAGGTAGCATCACAAGTCATGCAGGCCAAGCGAAGGAAACACTGATTAACATGGTGGAAAGGGAAAGATATTAAAGGATTAAACACAGGATTCATCAGTTCAGATTTGGTATTTCTAAAAAAGTAAACACATCCTTTCGGCATAGTATTTATCACATATCTTAGTGCAGATCAATTTCTCAAAGTCCATTAAAACACAACAATGTGGTGACAATTTATGCCAGAACTAAAATGAATCACACTGCTATTACTGTATGTCTTTATTCATAATGATCTGTTAAAGCAGCTCCCCCTATTTGTTTTCTACAGTGGGATTGAATGCTAAGTGTGATTCAGTACATTTTATTAAAAGCATGTGACTGGGTGTGAAGGGCAAACTGCAGCCTTTAATTCACTGTATTATGTCTACCAATGAAGTATAAAATGAGGCAAAGCTATTTAGGCTAGATATCAGCTGAGCACTGAGAACCATTCATACTGCAGAGGGAGGGAGACACAAACAGCTCCAAATCAAATCAAGTAATGACCTGAAAAGTTGAGGTAATTCAAAGCACAAAAATGCCCACCTTTGTATCCACGCCACTGTAGTGAAAGAGGCGTTATTATCTATGGCAAAGTGCAATGGCCGTAAAGAAATGAAAATGATTGGAGAGAATGAAAATAAAGCTATGAAATATTTTTGGTAAAACCTGAGCTGATACAAAAGGTGTAGGGTCAGAGCATTCAAAAGAAAGAAAGAAAAAAAAAAACAAACCCTCCAAAGCAAGTGTGACTGCAGGCGTGGATTTCCCACACAGCCAAGCCTCACGATACACTCGACAAGTCGAATTTGGGAAGCCACAAAGTGCTAAAAATGAAAACAATGTGTAGAACAGATGTGTTACCCTGATAAACCTGAGCAGCTCAGCTCTGGTTTGGTGTGCAGAGCAGTGGCAGGCTGAAGCTGAGGCAAGTGTTTTAAGGTGCATGCGGCCGTAGAGTTTGACACAGGAATTTAGGGCACTCCATACATACAGTGTAATTAGAAATTCTTTGCATATGCCTCTGAGGTACATCCACACACGGAGGGGGTCAGAGGACATGGCCAGCAGGAGTGACGTCTGAGGAGCAGCTATGGTTCAGTGCATTGCTCAAGGTCACTTCAGCAAAAGATATGTATGCACATTGACACTCTAACCACTGGGCTGCCCTGCTGCAGCAGTGACTTGACTGGATTAACAGCACAACAATCCGATTTGATTAACTAATCTGATTAATATCTGTGTGGCAAAAGGATACATTAAATGAGACTATCAGGCTTACTTGCTTAATCAAAAATCAACTGAGAAAATCGTGAACTTGAACATACCTTGTGCCAAGTGGAAGTCCACTCCATCTTTTACCAATTCTTTCAATGGCCAAGTTCAGCAGGTTCTCTCCAACCCTGCTTTGTTGCTTATGGTGACTTTGTATGCTAGATCCACCCTTTTAATTTAAATAAAATATATGTATCCCAAAACTCAAATAATTTGGGTTATTTTTAAAATTAATCTGTGGTGACTGTTTTGTTTTAACAATTTGGACACTTTTAACCTGGATTCTATTCGAAACAGCTCAAATTAATCAATTCTTTTTTAAAATGTATATTAAACTTTTTTATTTTTTGCAATTGTCTTGTATACATACCATGCATAAAGGAACAAAACAAAATACTTTTGTTGGATTCACTCCAAAAAACAAAACAAAAATACAAAACAAGCAAAATAGTAAAAAACTATTTTTTTGTTGTAACAGAAAAATGAGAATTTGTTTTACCTATGACTAGATCTGACAGTCATGTTGAATTTGCAGGAGCAATGATTATTGATGTAATAAACTATTAGATGTTTAATTATGTTCTTGCACAGTCCCACACACCTCAGAGGAAACATTAGTCCTGAAAGCTCCCCTGATGGGTTTCTTTTTTCTTTCTTTCTTTTTTTTCTCTTTCTTTTTAGATATGGCTTCCAAGTAGCCTCCTGGAATTATTTTTGTGTGATCTTTGCTCTCCTGAAGACACAATGAAAGTCAAGCTAGAATATCACACGTAAGCTCATCTGGCGCTCATAGTATTGCGTATTTAAACGTAATAAAATTAAGAGTAATTTAATGGCAGTTCGGTTATTTACCTGTAATATCTGAGTGTTGATAAAATGCTATTTAAGCAATTATAATGGCGTTATTAAGGCAACACTCCTGTAAGTCGAATCCGTTCCGCACGCCAGCTGCTGCCGGGGTGGGCAGTGGGAGTGATCCGGTCCGGGTGTTCCGACCGCCCGGTCCTCTCCACTGAACTCCAACCCCCGCGCTCTCTATCAGCATCTCATTCCTGTCTCAATATGTCTCAAGATGGCGGCCAATGCAGGATCGATGTTTCAATATTGGAAGCGCTTTGACTTACAACAACTACAGGTCAGTTCAACCTCTGTTTGAATCGTCTACTCTCAATTCGCCTCGGTTGTCTTGTCTCCCTCGGCGGCTACGTTTTGTGGTTTTTTTCGGCGGCCGACTCGTAGGTGTTTCGGAAGAGAATTCAAGACCTCTTCCTCACATTGATGAAAGTGGCTCTCTCGCTGATCAGAAATTGATCCTCTTTGTTCAATTCAACATCGATCGGACACTGCAACTGGGCAAGCCGGGGCGACGCCGCGGGGATGCGCCGAAATAAAAACAAAACGGCTGTGCTTTGGTGGAAAGCTTTCGATTCGCTACCTTTATTGCGTGTTGTTCAACTTTTACTGGAGCGAGTAGCCGTAGTTAGCCCGACGCTTTAGCTGTTGTAAGGTTGGATAATTTGGGGGAAAAATAAGTGCGACTCATTATACGGTGGCGCTGTAGTGACACCAACCGTTCAGACGGGAAGCACAGACACACAACAGCGCTTTGCTTGTGTGTGTGTGTTTTTTTTTTTTTTTACTGCTTTTTAACTGTCAATTTTAAGTTTAGTTCAGCGCTAATGAAAACCTTAGCAACCTTATCGGCTAACGGGTTTGAAGCAGTTTATATTGAAGTCATCTCCGTGATTATGGTTGATCAACTCGGCCGTTTTTTTTCTGTTTGCCCCCCCCCCCGACGGCAATTATACACAGAGAGGTTTTTACAGACATTGCCACGTCTGTGGAAGTGTACGGGACGGGACAGTGTTTGTTGACGCTATGCAATTAAACAGAATAATAGTAGAAATATGAGAGATCATGACCTTGTTGGTTATGATGAACTCCAGAAATGTCCCAGCCTCACGCACGCTACTAATCTCGGCGTGCACGGAGGAGATCCATGGCACGGTCAAGGATATGAGGAAAATATTGGGCCTATTCAGTGTGTGAATATAGCCTGTGTATATTAGAGCCTGTTTGACCTATCACAAGACATGTAGACAATGGTACTGTTGTGTATTCCCGTGGCATTTAACGTGCGTTGCTGAATTTCAAATCACAATTTATGAATATTAGCAGCCCAGTCGCCGTCGTCATTAACATAAGATTGCATTATGTAGGCTAGTCCAATTGTTCATACATTATTTTGTAGATCGCACAGGCTTGGGATTTAAACTTTTATTTGGGTCATGATGCCCCTATGACTGGGTAGACAAAAGGACAGTGAACAAGTCTTCCCAGCGGGCTTTGTGTTGCACTTATGCCACATCATCAAGGCTTCACTTCTCCTATTTATTTGATCCTGTTTGGTCCTCCTACTCGTGCCCCCTTGTTCATGCATTATGTAAAAAAATTTGAGACTGCTTTCTCTTTTCTTTCCTGCACTATCTATCTCCCACCCCCTTCCTGCCTACCCCCCCCCTCCAATCTTTCTCTCCCTCACCTCCCCCTCCCCTCCTTTTAATTTTTTTTCCTCCCTCTTCTCTGGCCCTTCACCCTGCTTTCACCCATTTCGCCCTGTTTGAACTAGTGTGTGTGTGTGTATGTGTGTGTGAATTTGTCTGAGATCAGTCTTTTTCATAGATTGACTGCCAGCATGGACAGTGAAGGCACTGCCAGCAGCCAGGACATGAAAAATGCATCGCATAAGTTTGTGATAAGGCCCTGGGTAATTATGGCAAAGGCCCCTATCACAAGCGATTAGTCAGGACAGTGAATCTGAGCGTGTGCAAAAAGGCTGGCGGTTGGCAGGCCTGTCTGCAGGAAAGGAATCAGTCGGAGCTGGTGTGTGTGCATGTGTGTGTGTGCGCGCGCAGAACTGCTCAGAACATTCACTGTCTATTATTGATGACATCTTATTTACTCTCCCTCCCACTGAGAGGCTCCTAGAGGAAAGCCTTCAGAGGAGAACCTTTTTTTTCTTATCTGTTTTTTGAGGATACTGTGGGGCTAGCATGATATGATCATGGTCTACACATGGCCTTGTCAGCCAATTGCTCTCTCATTTGCTTCTTCCTTGTGATCGAATGGACAGTGTGAACTGTACACTTACAATCGCAGTCTCTTTTGTCTATGTGAGAGGCACCAGCAAAGGAATGTTTTCTTTTTTTTTTGTTTCTTTTGATGATGAAAATCCAACCCAACCTAGATGTCAGTAGCTTTAAGCCATCATAGCGTCTATTCCTTAGGCTCCAACTGCTGATGTTCATTAAAATCCTATTTGATCAGTGTGTCCTATTCCCTGTGTGAGAAACTAGCTAGGTGGTTGTTACAGGACAGAGAGTGCTTTGAAACAGCACAGCGAGCTGTTAACTTGTCTTCTCTGCATGATTTTTTTTCCTCCCCCCCACCACCACCACTACAAACACAAATGGGTGCAACAGTGATGCTTTTAGCAAGGTCTCGCACACTTGCAAAATGGATCAGTGATTCAGAGATGATGGCAGGGTGACAGTGAATTACAGATGGAGGAGGTTTTAACGTCTGTAATCCCTGTTCGTCCATTACAGAGTTGAGTTTCTTTAGAGGGGATCATCACTCTTCTCTCCTGTTGTTTTTTTTTTCCTTTTTTTTCTCCTTTTTTTTGACCCAGTCAAGCAGTTTGCTGGAACATTGTGTTTCTACTTGAGAGCAATGAGGAGTTGCGCTTCGTTACAGGCAAACTTTAATAAGATATGAGTGAATAGCTGAACCTAAACCTATACTTTATATTTTTTTGCGTAAGTGTGGAAAATTAAGAACAGACCTTTCTGTTATACACAATTCCCAATTTAGGCCTACATCTCACCTCATAACATTTCCTGGAACAAAGCACCCTAGAGCCATTTTGAAAAATAGCTCACTATGTTAGCGGACAGCTAAATAGTGACTTAGATGAAAACTGATCTAGAGCTCGTTCTTATTCACCACCTCCTAATGGGTAAATTTAGGAAAAGGGTTTTGTAAGCTGATCCCAGAGCTGTGGTCAGTGGCAACCTGAGTGGTTTAAATCTCTCAGCGACTGGCCCACTGTTGTCTGCAGGAGTTTTAGTGTTAATTTATGAGCTGGTTGTCTGAACTCACTGGTGGGATATTTTTACCCCTCTGTTGCTGCACAGGCTGGGGGAGCATAGAGGAAGGGGCATCACGTCATGCTTTTACTGTAGCCAACCGGTTCTCTGCCCAGTGACAAAACCTGGCATTGGGACTGAGGTTTCACTGTGTGTTGGTGGGTGGTGAACGACTAAGCGTGAGTCAGAGAGAGGGATGAGTGCATGTCAGGTCTTTGGTCTGCCCTCTGTCTTCTTCGGGTGAGGCTCTGTCATCCTACTTTCCAAGAGGTTATAGTGTATCCTTACAAAGGATAACCTCCATATGACCGAGAGGGATGTGCAACTTTCAGGGAACTGAAAAAAAACTTCTCTTCATATACCTTATCAGTGGCTAATTCTCAGCCGAGGCCCATACTCCCCAACTCCTCAGCACTTTAGTGTACGTCGCTCTCGGGCTATCGGGTGCACTCTAGTGCACCCTCCCTCCACTTTGAGGAGTGTCTACACCAGACTCAGTTTATCTGACTGAATACAAAAAGTAAATATATTACACTTTGCGAGAGCCATAATCTGAGTGCTCCGTTAAACAATTTGTACATGTGGTGTGGTGAAAGAAATTTCTACCAGTGTCATTTGATGTTTGAACAGAAGATAAAAATCACTTAACGTAAGTCTAAAAATAGGGGTACTCAAGAGTCAGCAGCTCTTAATTCAGGTTTTATGCAAAAGTGTGTTACAGGCATGTTTCCTTATAAAACTTGAAGGTGTGGAAGTCTCTGCTTATGATAATGTACAGTTTGGTCTCCACAGTATGTAATCTTACATTAAGTAATGCTAAAAGTGCTTGTCCTTAAGATGGTCCAGGTGATAATATAAGATGCAGCTATTATAATATTAATTACTATGTAATTAGTGTCACTGCCTTTTTTTTTTAATTGTCTTTTTTAATACTCAGAAATGTTTTTTGTTTTTGTTTCCTTAGTTTAAAGTATTTTGTTGCAGTGTATGCAGAGATTATACACTTAGATGTTCCTTAAAAAAATTTGCCTGTGTTTCTTTATCTGGTAGGGCTGCTTGATCGGCTGCTTGATTTCCTGATTCGATTCGATTATGATTATTGAGGTCTCGATTAGATTACCAATCGATTATTGAGTTTCCATTTGACAACAGAAACCCAAAATACACCATAAACGTATTGCACCATTAAAAAAAACAGCCAGCTGCTGAATTACTCAACTTCTCTTTTACTAAGAAACATCTCAAAGCAACTTCAGTATTGTGTAGTATAGCTGTAACTTCCAAATTATTTTTTAACTCGTTTTAGATGTAGTCTTTCACTGGGGCTAATTTAGTTGTCACCTCGTGGAGAGTACGTTGATTTGGTGGAGTGACAGGCTTCAGACGGTTGTCTTTAGCCCACACAGCCTCCTCTGGATGGAAGCGCAACATGTGATCCCGGAGAAAACCCACACAGGCACAGGGATACACAAACTCTGCACAAAGGAGCCCAGACTGGGGTTCGAACCTGGAGCCCTCATGTTGCTAGTATACCCACAGTACTTTAGCTTAGTGCAGCAAAGTTTGCAGACAACGCACGTCCTGTCGACGTGTTTAGAACTCCTGCCATGAAAACCAAAATGCATCCACACTCTCTTTTAGCCAAGATGGATTGGTTAGTTGCCGGTTAATGGTTTTTCTTCGTCTAATTCACGCGCCTCTCGGCTTGCTAGCATAGTGAGCTCGCTCGCTGCCTCTGTTACAGGGTGTTTTGTTATGACTGTTAGTCAACAGCTCCGCCTTGCAGTTAAATCCTGTATGACAGGCGGTAACTGGAGGAGTCACTACAGTGTATTACAAAAAAAAAAAAAAAATAGATCTTTGGAAATTTAATAATCGACTCATAATCGTCCACAATATAATCGCGATTAATCAATAATCGATTTTTTTTCACCACCCCTATTATCTGGCTTCTGTTAAAGCATATTTACTGCTCTGCTCTCACCTGTCTTTACAGCTTTAACTTTCTGATGTTCCCGCTGTTCTTAAACACACTGAGACTCAGGTGACATTGTTGGGGTGGAGCGCACAGAGGCTGTATAAACTGTATAAATGTGATGTAAACTTTGAATTTGATCACTAAAAAATAAATGTTAGCATGTACATTTTCTCCTTATTTTTTTCTTGCGTAAAGTAGAGCACTGGCAAAAACAGCCACCTCAGAATTTAGCTTCAGTTAATGAGTATGTAGGATATCAGGCTTGTTGTATTCTTTATAAGCAATTGGCTCCAAAGTGTTGTGTTTTTAGAACATTTATTTCTGTTAATATCACATTACCAAAATATGTGCATTCTGTGAACATTTCAAACTACACAGGTTTAGAGCCTTAAAGAAATCATAAAATATCTTTTAGAGGTGTGACAGCCAATATTATTTGAAAAGTATTTTATGTCTTGGTGTACTCGGTCAATACTTAATAAAATATTTTATTAATTTGTGCCAACTGTGCTGTTCAGATTCACTACAGGCTGCACTGTGTACTGTTTTTTTTACCAGCTGGAAATCAGTAACTTGCACCCTTCATACAAAAATTCCACAGAGCCGCTCTTTAGTTATATATATACTATATTCAGAAAGAAAACAAAAAACTAAACTTAATTGTGCATCAGAATGTGATAGAAATGTACATTTGATATGGCTCATAATCACCCCAAAATCTTGATATATATGTTTCCTACCACATAATACTAAAACACTTTAATGTAACCACACAGACAGAACTTCCACCTAACAATCAGCTACAAGAGCACAGGGGGCAGTTTCCAAAGACCTATTTTCAAGTGGCAGGCATTATTTACAGACCCACTTGGAGTCTCTCTCTCACCTACAGCATCATAGAGTTTCACCGTATCTCATGACAGAACCATCCATTATTTGGCTGCTCTGTATTCCAGTAGAGAGGGCATGGGCTTCAGTGACGGGACACTTATCTTTAGGCTTAGTTTGGAATATACTGGCTGTTTGCACTTCTAAGTGTGAGGACGCTGCCACTTTATTTGAAAATCAAGCGTATGCTTGAAACAGTGTCTTTAAGGAACCATAATCCTGTATAGTCTATTGTTCATCTTGTAATATTAAGCCTAAGGTTTTCAGTAAACAAAAATCTTGCATTCCCAAGGGAAAAAAATGTCTGTTCTTGTCCATAGATGAGGCGCAGACCAGTCTGGTACGTGCAGCAAAGCAAACAAGTTGCACGCTCTTCTCTAGTGCTTTTGTTCTTATCTTTTTACTTGTCCACCATATGTTTTTAGGAGTCTCACCTTTATCAAGGTGGTGTTTATTTAAATTAGTTAAATAGTAAAATAGTAAATTGTTGTTGTTATTTTGTCTGACCAACAGTCAAAACTGAAAGACATTCAGTTTACAATGGTATAAAAAGCACAAAGCAACAGAGAAGCTGGAACTAGTGACTGTTTGGCTTTTTTTTTTTTTTTTTTTTTTTTTTTACTAGAAAGAATTACTTAAACGGTTGATTGTCAAAGTAGTTTCTGATTAATCATCTGTCATTTGAGTAATTTATTTTTCAGTAATACATTTTTACTTTTCCATTCTCTGGAGTCATTTTACACATGCAGTACATGAGGATTAGAGTTAAGTGAGGAAACCTAAGAAATGTGTGGTGAGAATAACTTTTGAATAATGACAACTTGGGTGAAAAATTGACTCGAAGCAGCCAAGGAAATGTGAGCTGTTAGGAACAGTTTGATTGGTTGTTAAGGTGCAGATTTCTGATGAGCCAATAAGCCGAGCTTGGGTGACATTTGCAGTATTTTGAAGAGTAAAACAAGATGTTAACATGGAAATGTAAACAGAAGCAATGGACCAGAAAACGAAATGGAGTCTCATTTCCACGAGGCACCACAATGTGATAATTTAGACCAACTGCAGACGGTCACACACTGGGGGCCAGTGTTTGCAACTTTTTTGACAAGTTTGGCTGAGTGCACTGCTGAGGTTGAAGCTAATGCAGTGCTTCATTCTGTTCCACAAAAGTGTCTCTCTGCATAAGCCTGCCGAACTTTGTTTCTGAGGCAAATCCTCTGCGGCCTTCATCATCTGGTGTAGCCAAGCTATTGGTGAACCACTTGCCCTACCTAATTTTAGTGTTGTTTATCTCACTGTTATCAAGGAGTCTGGGCTAAATAAGGCCTGCGGATCCTTATGTGTGAGCCTTATCCTATGTCAACCCATGACTCTAGTATCAGTGTCCTGTTAGATCATTGACCATAGGTATTGAATTCTAATAGGCCTATTGGTGTGTCCTAATGGTCCAAGTATTGAATTATGATATTGGCAAGGGCTGATGGCCTCAGGATTGAATTATGATATTGGTGTGCTGCAAGCTAATGGTTCTTGGTATTGAATTATGATATTGGTGTACTTTGATGGTGTAGGGATTGAATTATGATATGGCTTGCTATCTGCTAATAGCTCACTCTGTGTAATTTTCAGTGTCAATCACGGCTTCAGTTGCCAGATCCATAGCCGGCCTTCAGGCTCAACGCATCAGTCACATCAGATGGGAACAGCCTTCAACCTTTAGCCTCAATTCTCATTCCAATTTCTGTTAGTCTCTCCCTTTTTACTTGCTTTTGTATTGTACGCAGTCCATCCAGGAGTTTGAGATCTGCTCCTGTGTGTATTTTGTCATTCTAAAAATAAGGCTTTCATTAAAATAATGCGAGGATGAGCAGTTTATTGTTTATATCTTTATATCTATATCACCTTGAAATCCCCTCATTCACTACTTTTAATAAGGGATAGAACAAACTTTCACATTATTACTCATTGGTCTGATTAAAACCTCTTGAATTTGCCTTATTGACTCATAGTATTTATGTAGTAGCAGCTATTTTTTCTCATGTGTACTTAACATTTATCCTCACAGCTATAAGAGGAATAAAAGTTGGATGTTTTAGTAACAACCTAAGGCCAGTTTATAGATGCTAGATTAGGTAAAGCATTTTATTGATTGTCTGGCTTTTGTTCAGTGGCCAGTCAGTAACTCAGCATGGATTTGGCATTTTCATACACCACCTTCTGTTATAAGGAGCCTAATGTTAAAGTAATGGAATTGTAATGGTTCTGAATCTGAGCTAACTTCATTTCTGTAAGTGTCCACACCTTTGCAGTGTTTATGTTGAGCTCATTCCCATTTTGGTAGTTTAAAAGCAACCAGAGCTGTGATGGTCCTGCTGCCAGCTCACAGAGTAAATGGACGGCCTGCTACTGTGTCAGCCCTCTAAAAATAACACAGACTGCTGGCTGGGCTCAGCAGAAAACTACCACCGATTATGATGATTCAACTACCCTGTATTCACAGGTGCGTGCATATGTGTGTTTGATGGGGGTGGGTTGTGCTTAACAAATTGTTCACTGTGTTCAGTATGATATTCACTGATTTAGTTTTTTCTCATAGGTTGATTAAACTTTGCTCAGTCAGAGAAACTTGGAAGTTATTGATGTGCTTTTTCAGTTTTTGAGGTATAATAATTTAGTGAAAGAGAGGCTGTCTCGTTTAAGTTTAGTGAACCAAAGTCATCGTAATGCTTGTCACACTAATTCAAATTGTCCTGAAAATCAGATTAAATAGTTTTAACTACTAGCACCCTTCTACTATTACTGCACAGCCTTTGCCTCATGTGAGATTAAAATACTCAGGGCAGGTCTGTGGCTTTGTCCACTGAAACATGGGAAATTCTATACAAATGACACAGTCCTGTATCTGTTATATTCATTGAACTTGCTCAGACGGCACCTTAACCTCTCCCTGACCTTTGACCTGAGCAGCTGTCAGACTGGAGCCAGGGTTCAGAGGTGGTCTGACCCTGTAGACCTCAGTATGACCTGGGCTGTCTGACTGGTCTAACCTTTAGAGCTAACAGATGATGACTTCACCATCTGTCTTGCCTTTAACAGGTCTGGCCTCCTTGAACTTGAACTTGTTTGGACATGGAAAGAAAGAAAAAAAACAACTCAAGGGAGAAAATTGTCTCACAACTAGCCAAGCGTGTTTGTCTGTTTATGTATTTGTTTTATTTTTAAGGGATGACCAAATATGAATTCTGAAGTTTCAAACTTCAGGCTCCTGTTTGAATTGGAAGAGTCTCAGTTTGCCCCAGTTTAAAAGTGTAAAACTGGATGAACATTGCTAAGCTCTGTAGCTTGCTGTCTCGTTTTTAAAAGTGAGAGTTGTCCTCTTGAGGAGGAGGAGGAGGGGGGGGGCTCTGTGTTTAGTAGACACAGGCTCATCCGCTGACTGCTGTCTGACCCTGAGTTCAGTGGTATGGTTATTAATAGGCCCAGAGGCCTCAACTTCCAGGAGGCCCTCTGATCAGCTCCAGATGTGGAATGAGAGAGGACAATTCTACGTTAGCCCATCCATGTTTCACATGAAGCAGAAAGTAGGGAGATAGGCATTTGGCGAGACTGATAAAGAGTGAGGGAGGGAGGGACAGGAGACCTTTCCACAGCAGGAGTGTGTTTTGTGAGTCTTTGTTTTCATGTGTGTGTGTTTTTTCATTTATTACACTCTCTGCCCTCAGACCAAAAGACCATAAAAACGTATGGCATCACCATGGTGACCATAATAACTACCTATAAAACAGCGTGTAAACTGTGAAATAAGACAAACAGACCAGAACAGCCCTGACTGGCTGGCTGGCTGACTGAATGGCTGCCTTCCGCCATAAAACTATTTGAGAGCCAGACTGAAGGAATGCCTTGGAGGCTGCTGTGGCTGTCACGACACATGAAAGGATTAGGCTCTGTGTTTTATCTCCTCTTTATCTGATGGTAATGGATAAGCTGAGTGTAGCCTATCATCTGACGCTTGGGCTGGGGGTTTGATGTTTTAGTAGGGTGACGGTTTGTTGAGTTGACCGCTTTGGTCTATTGATTGCTGTTTGATGGTTTTGATATGTAGGCTGTGTGGAACAGGTCAAGTCTTTTATGCAGCGAAGGCTCCAAATAGCTTTTAGCTGTCCTTCACTCCCCCCATTACTCTAGTGGTTCGTTTGATGTTTGGATCAATCAATAGAAAGAGCCTGAGCTCTTACACATGCTCCATCCTACTTCCCACCGAGCTCAATTCCTCTTCCTTCATTGTGCAGGCTTTATATCACATTCTCTCAACACAAAATAAATGATATAATTACAACCCATTACTTAGCCTAACGCAAGCTAATTATTCTGTCATTACTGTAAGGATTAGCTATGCTCATTCTCTCTTTCTCACTGTGTTTCTCTGCCTTTTCCTCTCAAAAGTCGTGCAAGCAGAGCAGAAAACTCTTACTCATAAAGGCTGAGTAAGACTCAGCCCCAGGACATGCTCTGTTGACGTTGATCGTATAGACCATGGGTGTCAAACTCAGTCAGAAGTCTAGGCCACGCTAGAAAATACTGACAGCATGGGTTGGACGCATTTAAGAGTCTAGATATATCTAACCTAATGGGCCATTTTGATATGCAGTATGCTTTTAATTTATGTATAGAAGTCAACATGCTGCTTTTATAGGCTATGGCACAACTCATGCTGATGTGTCATCATCAGGCGTCTAGAAAATTACTGGATACAGCAGATAGACATGGCTAAATTAAAATGTGGAAAAAGGGCATCATGCAGAGCAGGGATTTAATGTAGCAGAGGCACATGAGAGTGATGCACACCTTTTTCAGAGCGTAAAGCTCCTAGTCGTCCTTAAATGCAAGCCTAACTGAATTACAGCAAATCAAATAGCTCAACAAATTAAGAACAGATCAAATTGCGGTGAAATTAGAGTAGCTTTGGACACAGCTCTATTGTCCAGGGGTCATAGATTTTCTAGGCTACATATATAAGTGCAGGATGATGAGTCTTCATCATTACAACATTGCTAGGCTGCACCTGTGACCCTGTCATTTCCTACCTATGGAGACTTGTATGTACATTTGATGTCATATAAACTAATAGTGGCGATGTCAGTTGCTTGCTGGAGTCCTTGGGCTTCCACAGCTTTGTATATGTGCTATAAGGCCTGGAGAGCCCCACTCTTCTTCCCAGACCTGATTAATCCCTATCGCCCCTCTCCATGATCGCTGTTTCCATTTTTTTTTAGTCTGTATCTGTGCACTCATCCCCTCCCCAATCTCCTCTCACTGGCACAGAATAGCTTCCTGGCAGAATGGCGGCATTAATTCAGGGATGAGAGGTGTGATACTCTCTCCCTCTCTCTCTGTGTCTCTCTGGGTCTCTCTCTCTCTATCTGTGCTCTGTTTGTAATGCGTGGCCTTTATCGTAGCTGACACAGCTCACTACCCTCTGATCCTATCTCAGATCTCAATATCCTAGCCGTTCCACCCTGTAAACGCAGGGATGAAAAATCTTGCCCTTTCACCAATACATTACACCCTAGCATATCGCCATACCCCTCTCCTCCCATTGCACACTCCATACCACTCACCCTTTGTGACACAGGCCTCTAGCTAAATTCGAACTCTGCAAAATGAGACCAAGTGAGCTGCACTTCCTCTATGCCAGAAACCATCTTAGTCTCATTACATTTGCATTTAGGCTCGGACCCGGCCTCTGAAACCCTTTGCCAGTCAATAGGTCAGGCAAAATAACGACTAGCTCTAAATAAGCTTCAGGAGAGTTAAGGCTTGGGTGTTGGGGAGATAAGACAACAACCAGTCTCTCGGCAGAGAAACATGGATCAATACGAACGAGGCTGCGGTGTAAAAAGGCTGTTTTTGATCCAGGCTTGCGTCAGCGTCAGTGAGGTGAGTCTTGACAGCTCCTGTGCTGTTGGTAGATATGGATCTGTGTTCAAAAAAAGGAGCAAAACGCTCAGGGGCCACAAGCATCTTGTTAGACTGTGGAGAGTGGTAGGCTGACCCCCACCCCCAGCCGCTCTGCACACAAACACAGACATGCACACAGTTGCAAAAACACACGCACAAAAAAAGTGTTCAGACCTCAGTTGTCACAGTGAAACTATTGTGTTCGCTTGTGGTAAAGTAAAGTTTTTGGCTTTGACTCCAATGGGTGAGAGGAAAAGCAAAAACGGAGATTCAGGAGGATATGACTTGCGTCTTCAAACCCTGTGTGGTTTGTGAAAACAGTGTCTGCTGGCACATTTTAAGTTCTGCACCCTGCTATGTCAAAGGTAGGAAGGCAGACAAGCAGCCAGGATTGTAGTCTCTTATCTGTGCTGCTGTTGTGCTGTGTTTTGAGGGGGCGTTCCTGTGATCTGTGATCATGTACCGTGTCGTTGTAGCAAGCGTAGCTGTTGCTCCTGACTGAGCCGCCACCCCACGACTCCACCCCCACAGTGGCATACAGAACAGTCAGCCGCATAGGAGGTGTAACGCTGTGAGGGAATATGGAGGGGGAGTTTGAAAGATGGGACTCGTAGTTTTCAGATAAGACATCTTTCCAGATGCCTTTACTGTTTACTATCATAACCACATAACAGCCTCAGACATGTCAGAGATAAAAGGAAAGATTACCGAATGCACTGGCAGGACAGAAAACTTCATCTCTTAAACATCTGTGTCGTGTTGCCAAGTACAGAGACTGTAAAAGGCTTCCCACTTTGTAATGAACACAAAAAGTTTTGTTTTAAAATAATAACCTCTTCGGTAGTGTGACTAATATGGTGTTAGGATTGTAGAGTAGAAGTGAATGTATTTCTGTATGTCTCTTTCTATGCCTGGCTTGAATTCAAGAGTGATACTCCCATTGGATTAATGTGTAAAACATACACCAAAAGTGGAGCAGTTAACCTACGTTGTGTTTGGACTAAAGGAGTAGTGGCAGACTACTTGGCAAGTGTGACTGCAGACTACGTGTAAACAAAGTGTTTCTAGCCGTTACAGTCCCAATTATTCGACAGGGAATGAGATCTGAAGCAAATCCTTGTGTGGTGTTCTCTCCTCGGTGTGCACTCCTGGTCACCGTGGCAGTACAAACAGCAGCTGCAGATTGACTTCATACTGTGTACATAACAATAACTTTGTTGTCATTCCACCAGCCTATCTGTCTCGGCATCGTCAGAGCATGAGGGCATAAAGAATTCCATGAAGTTTTGATACCTCAATTAAAGTGCGTCTGTCTCCTGTTATCTCATTTAGTCTGTAGTCGATATGATTGGCATAATCAGACATGCCTGATTGGTGCCTCCCATTTAATTAATCAGTCTCACTGTATCATCACCTGTGGCTCATTAGAGTAATTAGAGTGAATTAGTCAGATAGAAGACCTCTCTCTGCCTGCAGACGAGTGGAAGGAATTTCATTAGGAGAGATGAACACACACACATACACCTTGGGTCTGATGGCCAGTGGTAATAGGATTTGTTTACCCGTGACTGTTATCAGTGATTAGTATTATTACCACAGTGTTGGGACGGAAAGATACTAATTTCTGTTTGGCCCAACCTCCCCTCCTAGCTGCAAACATGGCTCACCATGCCAAAATTCTCTGGGTGAACATGTTAGCAGACTTCCTCTTTTGAAACAGAGTTCAAAAGAATGTGGGAAGACTGGGCTCCCCAAGTTACTGTGGCGGCCTGTGAGTGCATTCATGTGAGAGCACACGCGTGTGGAGCAGTGTGCGGGAGGCTTCTTGGCCAAGTCGGTGTTGAAGTCTCTCTAGGGACTGTTGGCAATCTGTTCCAATCGTCTTTACAGCTGACCAGACGACCAAATGAACCAGGACAGGGACTGCTGCTGTGGGCCAGTCCAGCCAAGCCAAGCAGAGCTGTTACAGCAATCACACAGACATTACAGCCCACTTAATGCTCCCCTGCACACACCATATTCCATCCTATTCCATAAACTAGACAGTGCAGTCCTAACCAGTCATAGCCAGATTTAAAAATAGCGCTTCAGCTAATGTAAATGGTTAAATAAATTAATTCACCAGTAAATTAAACTGAAGTAAAAGATTTCAAAGTCAAGCCAAGGAGAGCCAGAGAGTGTTGACCTCAGAGACCGTGCCTGAAGGCCCAACCACAGTGGACAAAAGTTCTTCGTGCATGTTGTTTGATGCTCTTAATTACATTTCTTGTCATGTAGTATAAAATATAGACTCCTTTAATTAGCATGTTTTTGTATTTTTTAATTAGAGTTTCTTCGCTTGTTTTGGCTGCTTGTGAAACATGTTAATTTGTATGGTTTAGCAGACTAGCATGATGTCAGTCATTTATGTCAAACACGATAGAAAGAAAATCCCAGTGGTATGCCAGATGGCCTGAGCCCCTGTAGAGCAGCCTTTCCTAATGTTAACAGCATTCCCTTCCAAAGGTTTGGAGATTGATAAAGCCAAGAAAATAGTTGAATTCACGTGCTTCTTGGGACCCTGGGATAGATGACACCAAAATAAGAAATTTAGTTTGGGATATGTGATATAACTTGGGCATTTATTTTTGACAGATATCCCAGTGTTCTGCAGCCATATTTGTTGACTTATTTGTTCAAACCCAAGTGTGCCAAGGCTCTACCCAATCCTTCTAGCAATCCAGTCCGCACACAGTGTTGCTGTTTGTTTTCACTGTCATGACTTTAGATGGATAGTGACAGATGTTACCATTGCGGTCATTATAAAAATGAAAGGTCTTCATCTTTCTATTTAGCTATCTATTAATCTAGCTATCAGCTATCTTTAGTCATGACAGTAATATAAAGTGCAATGTGGGTCCTATCAAGGATCAAGTAGCTGTACCGATTGGGCACTGACAGTCCTCACTGCAAAGAATTCAAACAGTTTGAATGGTTATGCTTATTGGAGTTTAGAAATTCATATCAGCATCCTACAATCTCATATTAGAGTAAACATCACACCGTTTCTATCGGGGGCGATCATTTGTATTCCTATATAGTTTTATAAACTGGAGAATATCACCTTGGGAAGAAAAAGGACAATATGTTACTGTGCTGGTCCTATGTAAATGTTCTGAAACCACTTTCAGAGGAAATGTGGACAGTCAGTTTGACACCAAGACTACATGTTTGGCCACTGGAAAAAAAAAAGTTTCATAGAAAAAAAAAAACCCTGAGTGAAGCACTTTGTAAGTTCAACTTTGTTTTTATGAACTGAGAAAAAGAAAACTGACTGCAAAAAATAAAATATGACAACTTATCGTGTGTAATAATATGTGGCTTAAAGTCTGAATAGTAGTGGTCTCCTAATGGTCAGTAAGATGTGATGTGTGTGAACAGGGGGCAGGGAGCAGGGATTGTGCACTTTGGGATGTTACGCTCTATCAGCAAGATGAGTGTAAAGTCTGCCCGTGTCTGCTGATGTGGGCAGAGAGTTTGCTGCATAGTCAAAACCTGACTGGGTCTGAGGGTCCTTTTTTTCTCTCTTTTTTTTTTAAAGTGAGACCATGCCCATAATTACTTGCCCACTTGGCACTGAATCAATCCTCTTTCATGTGTGATGTGTTTATTTAGCTTAGCACTGAGAATTTTTTTTTTTTCAGAATGGGGATTTGGTAACACATTGGGATATGTGCAGGGTATTGGAAAGGGATTGGACAGAATCAAGGGCGTCAGGGATTGGCACATGACCTCCTAAAGCAGAACCCGAGTGGAAGGCTGTGGTTATTTCAGTTTTGCACAAAAAGAGACATTATTGATGAATTCCTATTAATATATTGGCTTACTTTGTTGTATAGCTTTGACTTCTGCATATCTGTATTTAGTTGAAAATTCTGAAGAGCATTCTGGTAAATTTAATCAAGATGACACAGTTTACAAGCATTAAAATCAGCTGTACATTTACTACTATCATTTACACTATCATTAAAAGACTAGAACATGAATAATCATGTATGATGTAATAATGTTGTCATGTAGTATGAAGGTTATGTCCTTATTTCTATAAATCCACAGCTGAGAAAAGAGTCATGTATATAAGAATTAAACAGTGTTTTAGAGGCAGTAGTGACTTTAGATGGTGCAGACACTGTAATGCAAACTATGCTTCATTGCAGTGTATTCATTTTTAATGAACTCACTCTAACTTTTTTCTTGAAGTTGATGTACTTAATTGTGTCCTGAGGGGTTTAACATACACACTTCATAATCAAAAACCTGTATTCTATCTTGGTATTATACATTTGTAGTGACTTAGACATCATATTGCGATTAATATCTGCCAATTTGATTTTAATATCTTGATCCAGCTGAGTCCTGTGGTCTTGTTCTGTATCTAATCTTTACCAATATAATAATTACACCTCTATTCATGAACTAGAGCATTCATTTTTTGACAATTAATTTAACATGATTAAAATTTATTAGGTTCCTCCTTTCATCAAGCGTTGCACAAGCTTCTGCGCACGCTCGAATTCACTAACAGATAGTGCAGCTGCTCCATGGCCATGGGCAGACAGGCTGCTACATCAACTGCTCCGTGGGCAGCGAGAGCAAGATGGCATGTAAGCAAGTGAGCAGTTTTTTTTATTTATTTATTTTTATTTTTTCCCCCCCAAACATCCTGTGCTACTGCATAAAGCCCATTGCAGAGGACAGTCGACCAAGTCCATTTGTTATATTTTTTTATGGTTTGTGGATAAAAGGAGATCACGGCTGGTCAGGGAATTAAACTTAATGCTGATGGGGGAAAAATCTCCTAATTAGTACTTGATTACACTATTTCTTTAGAGGGTTGTATTTTCTTGTGTGCGTTGGGGGGGGGGGTGAAGGGGGGGCTGGCATGTGTGCGTGCGTGTGTTTTGGGACCTTGTCAGCAGACTGAGCCACAAGGGCCCCTGTGGTAATGTGTGTATTAAATGATTAGTGTGTTAGTTAGCATAACGGCCCTTCAGCAGCGTTTAATCACTCTCAGGGGTGGGCGGCCTCACAGGAGGTGGATGGGAGGGAGGAGAAGAAAAGGGGGGAGGTGGAGTAAAGGGAGAAGAGAGAGATTTAAATGGAGAAGGAGGAAATGCTGGTTGAGTGAGTGGATGATCTGTTGCGAGTACGGAAAAATGAGGGGGGAAAAAGGAGTGAGCGTGACAGAGGGCAAGAATCCAACAGAAACATAATCCAGCAATGCTCACACACTCAGCAGAAAGAGATACAATCTTTACAAGGCCTGAATGTCTTGTTAATGTCAGCACTTGGCCCATCATCTGGAACTAGTCCCATAAATAGCTATTAATAACAATGCAAAATGGATATGGATAAAGGCGGGCCCTGCCTCAGCCTTGACAACACTGCTGTTGTTGATAATTGTACTGTTGTTGTTATGTGGGGAGGGGAGGGGAGGGGTTGTCTGGTGCAGACAGTCTATAATTGTTGTGAGCTGCGTGTGTGTAGTAGTCTATTGCTACAGAAGTTGTCATGCCCGACACAGTGGTAACTGATTGACTGATGGGCTGAATGGCTCACATATAGCTTGCCCTAGTGGCAGATCAAAGTACTGGTGTAGACAGGTTTTCCTTGGCGGAACATCGGTGTTGTGGTTTTGTTCTCTGCCTCTGCTGCCGCAACATATTGGCCAAGTTCAGCTGAGGCAGGACGGGTAGTCTGCAGCATGCCAGATGGGTCAAGGAGTCTGCTGTCTTTTTTATCCTTGGTGATAACAGTAATGCTGATTATAAATGACAGTAAAAATAATGATAAGTGTGATAAAATGTGCAGCTCTCCTCTCAGCAGACTGAAAAAGTTTTGTGTTTGTGTTACAGAAAGAACTAGACACCACCGCCACACAGCTTGCCAACAGACAGGACGAGAGCGAACAGTCCAGGAAGAAACTAATCGACCTGAGCCGCGAGTTCAAGAAGAACACACCAGAGGTGAGAACATCAGACATTCACAGACGTGCACCAACACATTAACACACCTATATCCCGCATTTCTTTTGACAGTCTCTGTGTTTCTCTGTGTCTGCTCTCCTCCTCATAACTGTAGCCATGATTATTTACTGAGAAAGCAGGGGAGGAGTAGACGGCGCAGAGATGCGGGCTTGGCTCCCAAAAATAGTCTCTCCATTAGTTTCCCTGAAATCCTAAAGAGACAAAACAGAAAACCCCTCAGGAGTTTGTATTATCTGACCTAGTTTTTTATGCGTGCAGAAAGTGTGGTCCGTGAGTGTGTATGTGAGAGAGAGAGAGAGAAAGAGAGAGCGAGAGTGAGAGCAGGAGGGAGAGAGAGTGTGACAACACTACTAAGTGGGATCAGGAGGGAATTCTGTCCTGTTCCTGTGTTCCCATCACTCCTCCTGGGAATATTTGTTTCATCTCTGTTACCAAGGCAACACATTTTAAACCACACAGCGAAAACAAAGTATTGTTGTGTTATTATTGGTAATGTCACCATGGTGAATTATTGATGGTAGTATGAATTATGTATGAATGGAGTAGACAGTGGATAGAAAATTGTCAACTCTCGGTGGAGTTGACAGTAGGCCTATTATAGTTACCACAGGATGAGCATTGTGACTATTGACTTCAGCCCACCCGGTGCAGAGGAATATACACCAGAGGAAACTGTACCTGCATACAGAAGACGCTAATTTCACTTTAGTCTGCACATTCATCTCTAATCTCATTTTCATGTATCACCACATAACTAATAACTAGAAACAGGGAGGCAAGACATACACAGAGGTGTAGAAGCACACAAACGGCGGCAGAGAGAGAGAGGGAGAGAGAACATGCACACAAAGAAAACATGCAGACGCACAGGCGCACACACAAACACACAGAGGCAGATAGTCTAGATCACAGAACAGGACACACACATTCATCAGTGTAACAAGGCTGTGATTTAGGAAGGCTCCTCTGGCGTCTGTGTGGCCCCTGGCATCTCCCTGGTATGTGGAGGAGGAATCTGAGCCAGGCCAGACGAGCGACAGGATTCATTACAGGGCTGTAACAGGCTCAATAGGAATCAGCACTAAACTCCCAGTGTTTGGAAGTGTATAAGCATCAAGGCTGCCTACCAAATAGACTGGTTCATAACATGTGACGGCCTGCGCTTGATTAAAAATGCCCCGATCGTCTTGTGTGCGTTTGCGGAGCCGTGTTTTCCGTCTCGTGCGTGGCTGTGTGTGTGTGGTTGACCAGCCAATAGAGCAGGCTGTCAGCTCTCTGTGGTCCGCACCAGTCAGCGGAGATCACAGTCACATCAGATCAGACTGCATTAGGCTGAGCGGGAGTCTGTCTCTGATCCATTATTCAACAACCAGGAGACCAGCCCACGTTGACTGTGTCTAGTCTGCTGAGCTGTACTCGGCGTGAACTGCACTCATGGTCTGCATAATAACACACATACACACACACACACACAAGCTTTTGTAGCATTTTGAAAGTAGTGCAGAGAAATGCAGCGTGAAAACAAAGTTTTCATAATTCATTAGGACTGACACACTGTTGAATTTTTTTTTTAGACTACCTCTCACTGTGCTTCCTAAGTTGCCTGAATTATTCATCCATTTCTTAATTTCCTTTTAGTTAGTCAAGACTCCTCTACTACACTGTTATAAAGGGAAGGGTGGGAATGGTTGTAAAATGTCCCAGAGATTGCTAGCCAGAGGCAGTGGTAGTAAAACAACTTTGTGTGTGTGTGTGTGTGTGTGTGTGTGTGTGTGTGTGTGTGTGTGTGCGCGCGTGTGTGCGTGCGTGCGTGTGTGTGTGCGTGTGTTTGTGTGTGTGTGTGTGTGTGTACATGTACATACACACGTTTGTGTTTAGCTGCAGGGCAGACAGACAGCAAATGTGAGTTCCATACTCCCTGGAGGATTCCTCGGGCTGGCCTGTCTGCTGTCTGCCGGCAGCTCACACACCAGCCATCCATCTCCTGCTGGCTGGCCCCCTCCGCTCCCCTCACTGCACACACACACACACACACACACACACACACACACACACACACACACACACACACACACACACACACAAATTGACCATGGTGTCTGTGTGCATTGTTATGTTATATGGTCATAAATCTTTGGAAGTGGAAGGGGCAAGGGGGCGGAGCACTCGAGAGTGGACCAAAGGGGTTCAGTGCACCGGTATTCAGCAAAAGAAGTAGCTTGCCTCTACATGTTATTAGAGTTTGTGTTTGTTTTTGTGTGTTCTTGAATGTGTGTGTGTAGACTCATGAAGTGTATGCTGCAGTAATTAGTCGTCCCTAAAAGTTGAACTACAAAAATCCAAGTTGGGAAGATCAACATCAAATCTCAAATAACATTAGGAATTTAATTAACTTGACCTAAAAAATTCAGCAAGATTAATACAGCAGCTTCAAACTGTTTAGTGAATTATGGTGGCGTGGAGTCGGCTCCTCATGCAGACACAGTCTCAACAAAAGTTGAAGATTATGATTTGAACAAAGGTAGTAATTATTGGAGGACTACTAGACTCGACTGCGTTACACTATACAGAGGCTTCTTTTTTTGGTCACAGCATATACATAAATATTTGCATAAATTTATATCTAGTGATCGTGATAAGGTACTAAGTGTAACATAATGAAATGAAAAAGGTTTTGTGCACTAATTTTATACTAATAAACACAAGATGTTTGAACATATTTTACCTTTGGTTCTAACAAAATAATGGAACCTAAACTGAAGCAAAATAAGATTAAAAAAAAGATAAGATAAAAAATTATTTTTCTTAATCCAAACAGGAAGTAGTGCAAGTCAACTCAAAAGTAACTGAAAGGCAACTGTAATGGATTGTACTGGAATGTTGAGTGTTTTTTTTTTTTTGTGTGTGTGTGTGTGCATGCTTAACGTGTGTGTGAGAAAGGGAGAGCCGGAGCAGAAAGAGAGGGGGAGGGTGGAGGTCATTATCCACAGCAGGGGAATATTGAATTGGCCTAGACAAACAGCCACAATGACCCCTGATGAGGTAACAATGGAGCAGGGTCACCGAGGTCATGACCTGTCCTTAGTCCCAGACAAGCAGCCTGTCTGGACCAACCTGGGATTAGGCCAGACACTGGTCCCAGATCAGTCTGGGATGCGCACTCCCTGCAGCATGGGTTATGCTTTTAGATAGAGGTTTCTAAAAGGTGCAGTCTCCCCAGCGCACATCTGTCGTTGCCATACTTCACGTCTTCATTAGGCAGTTTTGTGAGTAAGTGTGTGTCCACAAACTGTGCAAATCAAATGTTCCTGTACAGAATGTCCTATTCTGCTGTGCTTTTTACCGTACGCTCCAGTTCAGTTTGTCAGGATGTAGGCTCAGCTAACAGCATGGTGATTTGCATGTTCCCCTGATACATACTCGACTGGCTATCTAATCAGAAACCGCTGACTCGTACTGGAAAGTCATGCAATGGGACTTGCAGGATGAAAAGCATTTGCTTTATAGTAAAAACTTGGTGCACAGAGACAATTTGCATTAACTGTAGGCCTGCGTTGTGGCTCATTCACTCTCTCTCACACGCACTAGTGGTGCCTCTGGGTGGCCCAGGTGGTACTGCACCTGTTCTTTTGAGAAACGCAGTCCGCCAGAGCACCTCAGGGTACAAACCTGGCCTCCTCCCTACCCTCATGTTCATCACTCACTCACGCACTACTCTTTATTCATTGGAAGTGGCAAGAATGTTTGCTAGTAGAAATAATGAGTGACTTCTTTGATCACAACATGGTCTACAAGGATAAAACTCATTAAGATGTCAGTGCCTCTGAACATCACTGCCACATGTTCCTGTGTTTTTAGGATTATTTTAGGATTAAAATTGATCAGTTGATTATCTCATTTTTGATACTAATCTCCTCCTTTTATTTTTTTAGGATTTACGGAAACAGGTTGCCCCTTTGCTCAAGAGCTTCCAAGGAGAGGTGAGTTATTGAGAATTTATATTGACATAGTGATAAATGTACATGCCCCAGCACAGCATTGAAACAATGCTTTTTATGAAGCCCGTTTGACATTCATTAACTGGTCTTGTGCCCTCTTCCAGTGCCCTTCTCTCCTCTTCCCGCTTTCGTCTTTCCTCTTAAATCGTCATCTCTTCTCTCTCACTACTCTCTCTTCTCTCCGCCATCTCCTGTTCTCTCTCTTGCCACTATCTCATTTCCCCTCTTTCCTCTCCCTCTTTTCTTCGCTCAGCTCTGCTCTTGATTTTCTGTCCTATTCATGAAGTCCTGTAGCCCGAGGGTGTGTTTAAATTGCATCCTGCAAAAAAAAAGGCACCACAAAACCCCAGCTCTAGCCAGTCACAACTCACCGAATGCTATTTCCTCAGACTTTGTTTGTCTGCATAATTCGGTAGGGTTATTTGTTGTTTTCCGTTGATCTAGTGAATCATGAGCCATTTTTGTTCAGTGTGGCACTTTTATTTACTTTCAATTAAATGTTGCACCCTAAGTTTTTATTTACCTTGACCTATAAGAGGTGACACATGTGTATGTGCTATATCATTCTCCCACTGTTCCTCCCTTATCTCCTCCTCCATCATTCTGGCCTATTTCCACCATGACTCCTCCTTACTGGCAGCCGTTCATTTCCAGTTCACTCCCATATGTGAAAGTCAGAGGGTAGGAGTAGAAGCGGCTGGTTTAGACTGGGGCGTTATTTGGGGTTGGAGTGGCTGGACATTCAGCCCAACAGTATCTCTTCCCTAGAACACACACATGGAAACACATACATGCACACATACAAAATCATCTCAATAGATAGTGACAGGGCTGCTTTGCTACTGGCCATAGAATATTACAGTTTAACACTGGGTTAGTTTCCATATTCTTGTGTTAGAGCAGCAACCACAGCCAGTGGTTATGTAAAAATGCTGTAATTTATAGTGGTTCCACCATGTTCTGCTGATGATCCACAGTCTATTTAGAGAATAGAAACGGCAGCAATATAATTGGGGCTTTGTCAGCTGTTTCCACCATCCTCATGTTGACACACCTCGACGGCGTGCACACCAGAACACGCTGAGGCACTTAGTGGGTGGTCGCGGAACTGAGAAAGACATTATCTTATGATTATTGAGATAATACTGTACACCCGCGCCATTCTTAGAGCAGCCCATCAATCAGTCGACTATTCTGTGCGCTTGCATGCCACAACATGAGTAGCTCTGAGAATGTGTAATTTTAGCCTGGCTTTGTTTGCTTACCCCTCGATGCTTTGATCAAGGACAAGACAGCACCAGAAACCAGAGGGTCTTCCTGTTGAAGTCCCACAGTAATTCTTCCTTGAGCATTTTACCCAGGAGCTTGAATCTTTACTAAGTGAGTGTGGAACCCAGACAGAACAATAAAAAGTTTTAGCCCAAGAACTTGGAGGTCTTGATACTCTGTTTAATCTTTGTCATTGAAAGGTGGATGCCCTCGGGTCATAATTATTACCAATAACAGTACTGTTTCACGAGGCCTCAGTTTGGTAAACGGGTTATGTGTGTTTGTGTGTACTTGTGTTTGTGTGTGTATGTTGCATGCTCAGTGTTCCTTGTTGGTCCATCGATCAGATAAGCTTTTCCATTATCCAAGGCTTCAGTCTCTGCTTCCCATAGCCTCCCCTTATCAGACTCCACTGGGGCCACACACACACATACACATATACACATACACACGCACACACGCAGGTCAGCCTGATGCCCTTCACACACTATGGGTTAGATAGGGGAGCGAGGCAGTGCTGAGTGATGGTGGCACAAGGTGCTGACGTATGTACGTATGTGTTTGTGTGTGTGGATGTGTCAGGGATACCTTTTGCAATTGCAAGCACTTCTCATCAGTAACCTCCTGATAATGGTGAGGTATCGTTTGTGTCACTTCATTTGTTTGGCTTGGTCTGTGTGTGTGTGTGGGGGGGGGGGGGGTGGGGGCAGGGGAGCCTGTAATAGCAGATGTCATTGGGATTGGTTAAAAGAATTGCAGTTTGAAACAGCAGGGTTGTATTTGCAAATCCTGGGTGGTCTTCTAATGGCTCTGGTCCTGCAGTTAACCTGCCTCTAACTGTAGGGTGTGTCCTACATTAAATGTCTATTTCCTGCCTCCCATGTTGGGCTATATAAAGCTGCTGTACCACTGACCTTGGCCCAGTCATTGTACAGTCACGCAGCTGGCTTCCTTCACTGCCATCGGCAGATCATTTTTTGCATTGGTTTGTGAGTGTGTGTGTGTGCGCATGTGTGTATTTCTTCTTCATCATGAGATTGTGTTGTGCTACTGTGAACCTCTGATCACATAGCGATATATATACACACATGCACACACATTTTGATACTGATGAACAGGTTTGGTGTGTGTGAGAGGTATTAGTACTCAGCATCGGTAATCTCCCATTAGTGGCCTTGCATTTGAGGATCCTGATCGCTCAATGTCACATAGCACATGAAGAGGGTAAAGTACATGATGCAGCATGATGTGAGAATGAGATATAGTAGTGGGGGAGTTCGTATCTATGTGTATGTGTGTGTGTCTCTGTGTGTGTGAGAGAGAGCAAGACAGCCCAGTGCATGCCAGAGAGACATGAGTATATGACAGAGAGACATGTGAGAAAGACTGACACTGAAAATGATTGAGGGGGAAAGGAAAAAATATGAGTCAGAGAACATGGAAGTGACAAGAAGAAGAATTCGAGAGAGAGAATGAGAGAAAGACATAGGGAAATAAAAGGGGAGGGGGAGAGGGAGGGGTGCTGGCACCAGCCTACTCAGGGCCAGATGTTTTGCGGCTAAAAAACTAGAGATGAATCAAAGCCATGTGAAGAGATTTATTAGGTTCCCATAGGAGCCCAGGCAGTATTACATGTAGCCCGCTCTGTTTACAGTGGCAGGAACCCCTAAACCACCCATCAACTACACTACTGGCTTGGCTGGGAATGTGAAGACTTTATATTTGGACTTATATAGGGTTTTGTCTTTATTCCTTTTCTCTCAGTGAATGTGCTGGAGGAGTTGGAAGAGAAACACAAGGCTGTTTAGTCTGAGTGCGTGAGCCAGAGTAGTCAGCTGTAGCTCTGCCCAGTACAGTAGCACCATCTGAATGTCTTTATTTGGCATCTGTTTCCCTCGATTTAGATTTGATTTCAGATGTGCGTTTCGCCTACTCTGTCTGCTTCTCATATTGAAGTGTGACACAGAGACTAGTAGAGCTTTTCGTCTCATGTTTCAGCATTGACAACAGTGTAAAAGTTCTTTCAGTATGATTTTAGAATTAATCTCTTATGGATCCATTCTAATGCTGTCCATTTCAATAATATCGGTGATGGAATGCATGCCGTGCCCTCTTGTGTTAATGGCTGCATCAGTAATGGATCCACACTGTATTGCTGCTAAGAGCTGACTGAATAATCTGCCCCTGCTGTGGCTGGAAAGACTGAGCCAGCTGTTTAATGATGTCAGCGTGCTGGAGGGGAAACGAACACACACATTTGCACACAGGCGCGTGCGCACACAGACACACACACACACACACACACACCAATGGATGGACTTAGGCACACTCACTTGAGGACAGACAGACAGGGGCACGCGGCAAACGAAACGCATCCGTCATCGGCTGAACAGCTGAAGTGACTTCACGGGAAGGAAACACCAACGCAGCCACTGTCAAGACAACCAATGATCGCATGCAACATACCGATGCATAGTGAGGATAGACAGATATGTAGACTACTCTTACTGTGAAATTAATGGGCCTGCCTTTACACTCTCGTGATGTGACTCTCTGATCTGAGGTGGTGTGACTGACAATTAACCATGACTTTTTTCTCTTTCCAGATCGATGCCTTGAGTAAGAGAAGTAAAGAAGCAGAGGCCGCCTTCTTGAACGTGTACAAGAAAATAATCGATGTCCCAGGTAAGACTATGTTTAGTGTGTGTGCTGCGTGCATGACGGTGTAAGTGTTTGTCTAGATACCTCCTGAGTCCGAAAACATGATCAAGAGACCCCTTTATACATGCAGACAGCACCAACGAGGGAAGAGGAAAAAGCATGACACCATCGCTCTGGTGCTCCTTCACTGTGCATCCAGGTGTGTGTGGCGCCTTAATATGCCCCCACGAGATCATCCCCACTGGTGCAGCCTTTAGAGGGTCTTAAAAGAAGGTGCACCCTGATATGGATGACAAGTGCGCCCACGATTGGCTGCTGTGAAGTGCACACATGAGCAGTCACGTTCAGCACACTGAGGCCAAGGAGGGACACATAGCACAGGGTGTTACAGAACACACACACAGTCACAGTGCTACTGGTTGGAGATTTTCAGCTGTATGGGAGCCCTGGAGGGGCCATGTATGTAGGAATGAGAAAGGAGTTGAGTTCATCTATAGCGTAAGGAGGTCATCATATTCCCACATGGATAGACCTACAGTAATATCTTTGGATTGTACTGCTCCCAATAAGTCAGCGCCAGCTCTGACGGGGCTATTCTTAACTTGCAGCGAGACAATGATGTAATGCCTGATGCACACACGCACACAGACACAGACCAGCCTGACTAATGCAGCAGTCTTGAAAGAGGAAACAGTGTGTTTTGTTCTGTCTTCTATCAGCTGAAGGCCTGGTTAGTCAGCCCAGTGTGCTCTGCTTTAGATTAAAGGTGTCTGGCGAGAGTGTTCAGCACCAGTGGCCGACAAGTCAAACTGCTTTTAACAATCTGTACAGCTGATTTGGAGAGGAGCCTATGTGTAGGACAAAGGTTTGATAAGACAGAGAGAAAGTGGATTTTCAAGGGCGCTGAGGCAGATACAGTTATTGTTCCTTAGTGTTTGTTTGTACTTGCGTGTATTTTGTATGAGACTCAATGTGAGTGCGCACTTGTGTGTTTGTGACAGGTGTGTGTGTGTGTGTGTGTGTGTGTGTGTGTGTGTGTGTGTGTGTGTGTGTGTGTGTGTGTGTGTGTGTGTG
>JBBMJY010000026.1:9954881-10083072 GCA_037833715.1 Toxotes lorentzi | reverse complement strand
TGTGTGTGTGTGTGTGTGTGTGTGTGTGTGTGTGTGTGTGTGTGTGTGTGTGTGTGTGTGTGTGTGTGTGTCAGAGCTTAGCCCTGCATGGTGTGTCACCTTGACAGCACAAAATCAGCATGAAATTCCCCAATCGTTCTCTGCTGATCTCTCATTAGCATAGTTAAGATATCTAACTGCGTCAGACATGAGACACACACACATGCACGCACAAACACACACATGCACACACACAGCCCTTACCCCCAGCTGTAAGCTGTCAGTTCCTCTTATCTGTACAACACACACACATAAACACACACACACACACAAACTGCTCTTTTAGCTGGCATGCTGATGAGCATCGCCTGCGTCTCTTGGCTGCCTGTCACCAGTCTGCCACCCATGAGCACCAATCAGATGTGATTGGCCTGACTGACAGGGCTCTCTTCATCACACTGACAGTTAACCCTGCTGTGTGTTCACAGAGATGTTGGTAAAATGCCTCCAGAAAGTTGTCTTTCTTCCTTCCGTCTCTGTTTCTTTAATCTCTTATTTACCTTTTTGCATTGCCTGTTTTACGGCTTCACTTTGTCCATCTGTCTGCTCCCGTGTTTCACTTCTTTCTTGCTTTCAAGTGGAATCATAGCAAACACTTTAACTGATCATAGCCCAGTATTCTCTGTTGTTAATGTGTCTCATCTATGTTGCTGTCTATGTCTCTCTTTTGGTATCACATATTCAGTTCTCTTGCTGTGTCAGCAGTTGACGCATTAGTGTTTTTTCCTTCAAAGTTTGTCTCACAACCCGACAATAGTCTCTGTTGATACAAAGGCTGATAGTGTATCATTCAGTTGCCTTTATGGGTACAGTTTTGTTGATACAGACTGTGAAAACAAACCATGACCTTTCAGTGTTGTGTGTTTTAAACCGTTGTGGCCAGCCAAATCTCTGTTCTGTTCTTCTCTTTCTAATCAGTGAAGTGCCCTAAGTTTTTATAAGCATCTACACTAGAGCCTGACCATACTGGATCTTTTGAGGCTGATATCAGTATTTGAGAAGAATTAAAATCCAATAACAGCATATTGGCTAATGTTCAAATTTTGCTCATGATTAAGACATGTCGAGGGTAGGATATTTTCAAGCTGAACAATTAACTAGGACCCAGATTAAGAAAAGTACAAGGGAAATATGCTTAAAATAGCATCTTATAAAAGTTTCTGTACATATAAGTCACCTTATCATAATAATGCTTGTAATTTAGATGTTTTTTGGTCCTTGCAATAACCAGTAATTCTCCACAGGGAGACCAGAGGTCAGGGTCAGCTCTAGAACAGTTCTCCTGGAGCTGCTAGAGATTCATTGCCTTGCTCAAGGACACTGCACCGTGGCAAACACTCGCTCTCGCTGGGCCTTGGATGTAGTTATTCCTAGCTCACTACACCACCTTGCAGCCCTTGTTTGTGTAATCTGTTTTGCACTGTGTTAACGTGGTGTGTGTTGTCTCTTCCAGATCCTGTACCTGTGTTGGAGCTGGCTCAGCAGCTGCAGCTGAAGCTCCAGAGGATGCACGACATTGAGACAGAGAACACCAAACTTCGAGAGACACTGGAGGACTACAACAAAGAGTTTGCAGAGGTCAAAAACCAAGGTTAGCAAGGGACATATGCGGGGACACACATTTTGAGTTTACTGACTTTGAGAGGTGCATGGACGTAGGCCATACATTTAATCATAGATAAAATCACATATCAACATTTCAAGGTGTCAGTCTCATATATGGCGTCCGTCCTACATAATGACTGGTTACACCCATGTGACCACAACATAAACTAAGGTAGTAATGTGCAACTATTCTAAAGATTTCAACCTAGCAGCAGAAGTAACTGCTGCTAGGTTGGGAAATCCCAAACTCTTGAAAAAGTGAAAGTAGTGGACAGTAAAATGCATAGATCTACAATGTCCATTTGAAAAATGGCAGCAAAATCCTCTGTGTACAACTGAGACATATAATCATTCGCACAGTTTTGCAGCTGTACCTGAAGTGTAATCTCTGATGATGATGTAGACAGCCTCTGAGTGCAAATATAAGGTCAAAGAAACATGTTCAAAGCTCTTTTCAAAAGGAAAGACCATATTTGAACATATTTTAATTCCTTATAAATTTTTCAAAAACACAAAAAATGTACAAGGTTTTACATTTTCAAATAGGTTTTCAGGGAAAAAAACATGAGGCACAGTTTCATGAATAAAAAACGACGGGCTACATCAGGGTAAAGAAAGATGGAAAAACTGACAAAGGCAGAGAGATGAGTGAGAAGCCGTAATAAAAGTGGTGTAATTTCAGTCAAAAAGGAGGAGTGAGCGAGCGAGCGGGGAATGTTTTGGAATCCCCCTTTCCTGAGTAAGAGTTAATTGGAACAGCTCGATAGCGGCAGGGTTCCATTCTGCCATTGATTTTCTTGTTCCCTCATCCTTTATCCCTCCTTCCCGCCTCAATAGATGGGGGATATTTAAACCCCAAAACACACTGTGGAACTCCCACTCCTGTTAAACACACACACGGACCCGCCCGCACACTTGCACACGCACATACACACACACGTACAAAGAGTGCAGGGGCCATTGATCCCCGCAACCTAAATGTTTAAAGTTCAGTTAAGCAGTTAAGGGGTAAGAGGGCTCTGAGGGGACTCTCCTATATTGATTATGTGTCAGAGCAGTGAGACTGGAGTTTAAATCACGCACACACACACACATACACACATGCACATACACACAAAGTGCTAAGAGCCCTCAGTCAAACGCAGCGAGCAGCAATGCTCTTTATCATTGTCTCACTCACTTATATCTTTCTCTGAGAAACACACACACACACACGGGCCTATTTATTACCCCAGTTATGTGTTAGATTTATTTCAGGCTGCCCCATACAGAGCTCAGCCGTCAGCAGGTTATGGGGTTTCAGCACTAATGCAGTCCTAATGAATACAGCATATCTACAGTTGGTGAACGTTGAATATTCTATACCAGTCATGGATGTAAAGATTAGGCAGGAGCCATGTGGGCCAAGACCTTCGTCTGTTTGCTGCTGACAGAGGAAGAATGCGGGATCTGAAACGCTGTTCCTTAAGCAAAGGTCAAACCCCCCTGTCAAAAGCATTATCGTCATCACTGCCATTTATCACTTCTAGGAAACCCCTATAGTTTGTTTTCTGTGCATTTTGCAAATTGGCAAATAGTTTTTTTTTTTTTTTTTTTTTAACTCTTCCTTACTTTTTTCCCCAACTCTCGTCTTTCTGCTGTAATCCTCCTCCAGAGGTGACCATTAAAGCCTTGAAGGAGAAGATCCGTGAGTACGAGCAGTCTCTGAAAAATCAAGCTGAGAACCTGGCCCAAGAGAAGCAGCTCCAGCTACACAACGACTATGCAGAGAAGGAGAGGTATAACTGTCTGTCCCTGTGTGTGTTTGTGTGCGCACTACCTCAGCTGTGTTTCAAGTAATAACCTCTGCATCATTTGCCATTTTAAAGCTTTGGGTCATTGTGCCCTCAGGCAGAACTGCTATGATTCTAATCTTTGAATGATAGATTTTTGACTTTATTTAGCAGAGCTATTCATGACTTAATAATTTTTCTTAGCTAATAGTCCTGAGACTTTTTCTCATGGTTATCAGTTTAATCAGCAAATTGCTGCTTATTCTCTGGCATTGACTTCCTTTTGCAGATGAATGCAAGAATGAAAAATAACCTACATAAAAGACAATGCCAGCATTTTTGTCATGTGGGTGCTTGCCATTCTTGCTTTGATGGGAATCAACACCTCAGACTCTTATTTTCGGTCTTACCACAATATATTTTGGCCCTTTTCTTCAGAATAATTGCTGCCACAGTCATCTACTGTGTCTGAAAATATACAGTAACTGAATGAAACCCACCACATAACCATAATGACAAAAATTATACGTAGGTGTCACTATTTTGATACAAAGAAATACACTTTGACTTAATAGCTTACTTCCTTTTCAAGTTTAAAGCCCATTTCATAGGCATTTTGAAATGTGTGATTTTCAGATACACAGGAAACCTGTGGCAGTAATAAATACACTCAGAATTGCTGCCAGATATTTTAGGAACATGAACAAAACATTTCTGACTATTAAGGCTGGGTATCGAATTCAGTACTTCCTAAGGTATCGACTGAATTGCCTCGATACTATCGGGTATCGAAAAATGTCATTTAGTTCGGTACCAAACTTCATGTCGCACGCATTCTTCTGACCGCAATCCGTGTAAATCTGTGTAAAAGATCTAGAACATGGCTCCATTTTAGCAGCATGGATGCTAACAGTGCACAGAGCAAAATATGTAAAAAGGTCATTTCTACCAAACCTGGCAACACGTCGAATATGATGAAACACTCCGGACTTGGCAACAAGGTATCTCTGTGTGCAAGCAGCATACACCCTCAGAACGTACATTTTCTACTGCCGAGGACACTATGAGCTTTGAGCGAGCTTGTCTGACACCTGAAAAAGCAGACATGCTTTTTCAGGTGGAAAAGATTTTTCTAAAGGAGAATTGCTGAGTGATATAATGGTATAATGCAGTAAGCCTAATATACTGATTGAAACTGTTAATTTTGCACTGAAAACTATTTGCACTGGTTCATTGTGTTGGTCACATTTGTTCCTTTGTACTTTTTTTACTATTTACTTTGCACGTTTTCCATTCATGTATGAATGAAAAAGTGCAAAAGCTGAGAAATAAAACCAAAGTTTTTCAAAGTTATATGTAATGTAGATTTTCTAGGTTTTTTTTTAATTTGGTATTGAAAAAAGTATCGTTCTGGAATCGGTATCAAAGGCAAGGTATCGGTATTGGCATCGAACAATCGAACGATACCCAGCCCTACTGACTATTGAAACGATGTATTAACTCTTACAAAGGCTAGAATGCCCCAAGAGGCCCACTGATGCTGTCCATTCCCAGGCAGGAACCCATTCAACATAAAGACAATTAAACTAATTGCCTAAGATGCGGGCAGCCATAATTTTGTTTCACTTTACAACAGATTTAGGCGCCTTTCCTCCTACACTGTTCACTTAATCCAGACTAATATGAAGGTGAGCAGTTCAAATTATCATGTGAGGCCACATTCAGTTTAGTTTTTTAGGATATAGGTATAGGATTGACCTGTCAGTCTTGCATGTTATCTTGGATAACTATGTGCCCCTGTTTTGAATTGAAGGGATCAATAAATAATAAAAATGATGAGCACTCACATGATTAGCTGGTGCAGCCTCGGGCTTGAAGAGACAGCATATTTCCTGCGGATGATCGGGATTTAAAGGCTGTGATGGACATGCAGTAATTCAAAATGTATCTTGGAGAGGAAGTTAAACACTACCAAAACCTTTCAACCAATAGACTCTGAAGCAGATGATCAAATTCAATGCATAGAACTTGAGAGCACAGTATGGAGGGTATCTCCAACCATGTCAAATTTTGCACAACAAAAAAAGATGGTAAGCTACATGTACATTAAAAAGAATTTTTAAAAATGATTCTTCCATTTTTCAGTTGCACCAGTTCATTTAAAAGAACGTCATTATTCGTAATTGATGATTTGGAAGTATTTTGAATACTGCACACAGTATCTTTGTTCCAACTTTGCTTGTTTGCTTAGGATATCCATTTTATATTTTTGTATCAGTTTTCCTCTAAAGCAGTTGTCATTTGGGTTGTGAACATACTTGTAGAGGCATCGCCCTTTGCTGTAAATTTAAAGTACAAAGCATTGCTAACAAATTCTACTAAGATACAAACTACTAACGATCATTATAACACTTGAATAACTGCCACAGTGATGATTTTGATAAGTCTCTGGCCCATTTTAAGTTGATTTATAAGATCTGGGTATTTTAAATGTACACTAAAGACCTCACGTTTTCCCTCATGCCAGTCATGGTGTTTGCTGTGTGAGGCTGTGTTAAAGCTCATTGCCCCTTTCAGACATACAGTAGAAGATCAATTGTCCAACTGTATTTCCTGTACGTCAGTGTTTTATAGGCCCCTTCCTGTCTGCAGAGAGCTGACTTCCTGTGTCTGAGAGGGGCAGTAAATGGATGGCACCTTTGATGCATTTTATTCTGCAAGGATTGAGGGAAGGAGGGAGAGAGAGGGAGAGAGAGATGAAAGGAAGTAGAGAGCAGAAAAATAGAGATGACAGGAGAGACATTGGTGGAGAAGGGGGGCATCAAAGAGTGCCATAAAGACTGTCTTTGTGCTAGATTATTGATGTTTTTACACGCAGTGGTAATTTCTCAGCAGAGCCCAACTTTTTATATGCTAAGAATGAATCTATTTTATCCTTGTGGTTTCTGTCACCTCCTCCCCCCTCTTACTCGACCCTTGCTCTCCCTCTCTCTCTCTCTGTCTCACTCTCTCTTTCTTTCTCTCTCTCTCTCTTTTTCTCTCTCCCTCTCCCTCTCTCCCTCTCTCCCCCCGGGTGCTGTGTGCCTCAGTGGCCAGACATTCCTGCCTAATAGGGCTGCTTAATGAGGAGTGGGTTGTGTTGGGAGGATTTTAGTGGGGAAAACACTTCAGAAATGGTGGGAAAATAGAGAATAGTTGCAGTTGCCACAAAGTGTGAACCAAGGGATTTACTGACTCAGTATCTCTTAACTGACTTTCTGCTCCCTGCTCTCTTTTCTCTCCTTCTGTCCGCCTCTGTAGGAAACTCCAGGAGAGCCAGGACTCCATGTCCTCAAGATTGGAAGAGGCTGAACACAAGGCCCAGTCCCTACAGACAGGTACCAACCTACTCAGTCTTTACAGACCTGGGTACTTTTTTGCCAGCTCAAATAAAATGGCAGCATTATCACTGATAAAGTGGCATCGGCTGTAAAGTCTTAAAAAAAATTATTTCAGATCTCAGGTATTTCTAATTAAATGTTCATTCACTGCTAAAGTTGGGAAGAAAACATCCCTACCAATTATCTATGAAGTTTAACTCTGAAAAACGTAATCTACGTCATCTGGACTAGATGGGTGCGGTTCAATCAGATTGACAGTGGCCAACATAAGCAAATAGCTCCATGACTATCACTTTAATCCAGTGAGAAAAGCACAGGCAAAAACACAAAACAGAAGTCTCTCATATAAAATAAAACTACTTCAACTTTGTCAGAAAATTGTGCAGCTCATTTATTGTTGTATATATATTGTTCATACTTAGATATTACACAACACTTCTTCATTTCAGTTCTGTCGTGTAGCAGGGACACTCACAACTAACTGTTTTTCGTCTTTTACAGCACTTGAAACAACTCAGGCCGAGCTCTTTGATTTGAAGACAAAGTATGACGAGGAATCCACAGCAAAGTACGTGTCTTGCTGATTTGTGTGTATGTTTGCGGGTGACTCTTCCCCTCTGGCTCCTCCATAGTCTGTTCCTGACATAATCATCCTGTTTAGTGAATATCCTTGCCTGGAAACTCCCCCTTCTCTCCCTAACAGCTGGATTGTCTCCCACAACGCTCAACAGCCTCCAAATCCCAGCATTACCCACGCACTGTAAATACTGACAGGGATTGTAATGCATTCTGCAGCCACGGCAAAGCACCAAAATAGAGATTTTTTTTTTACTTGTTGTGATTTAAAGCGCTCTCTCTGATTCATCAGGGTCATGATAGAGAGAGCAGACCAGTGAGGGTCACTTTGAGATCTCAGACTTAAAGCCACAAAGGCTTCTAACAGGACCTGTAAGATAAAGTAGCTTCAATTACTTGAGCTGTGGGCATCTATCATTATTGATCTTATAGCAGTGGCGAGGATGAGAACAGAAGCTTTTCCATGTCAGCACTCCACACTGTGAAGTGGCACTTTATGACATTCACACTCCTCATTCCCTCAGGATTAGAAAGAGGAACCAGAACCACTTGAGCATCCGAACCACATTCAGAAAGTTTTAAATACTGAGAAGAAAAAACAAAGCCTTTCTTGGTGTTTTATTGGTAATTGGTGTAGTTCAGTAACAGATTGCTCTATCCTTGAAATATGAACTCTTTCTTTAAATCTAAGATGATCAAGGACGAGCCCTATAGACAAAGTGCGACAGAGTATCAGCTTGGCTTTTAAGGTTTTCCCCTACCCCATTCACTATGCCCCAAACTCATTGTCTCTCCATTAACAGAGTTGTTAAATTGATTGGCTGTTCAAAACAGATCGATCCCTCCTCTCTCATCCTCACAACACTTTTACCCCTTTTCTATCTCACTGCCACACTTTGTCTTTTATCTCTCGCATTGTGCGTTTGTGAGCGTAAGAGGAAAGGCCACTGGAACATATTACATGCAACGTAATAGGTTTAATCAATAAGTTTCACAGGGCTTCTCCTTTCCTTTACTTTCTTTCCTCGTGATTATATTACACTGTTCCTCTGCTTTCTTTCATTTCTTTACACTTTCTTCTTCCTTTGGTTTCCTTGTCTCTTCCTTTTATGTCAGAAGAAAACACATTTTGAAAAGACACATATAGTAGGCCCCATTTGCTTACAGAAGCTAATAAACACATGCCCGCCCACATCCACACACGCACACATACACATACAAACACACACACACACACACACTTATTCGCTCACTCGTGAGCCTGAGGCAGTCAGGGTCCTTGACTATGTGGCGTGCTGTGATCTGAAATTTTAATGCAACGCTTTAAAGCACACACAAACCCTCTCTAACCCTGCACCCTCCCAGTCCTTGGAGTCCTTCCCCCGTTTACTGCTTGGCTGAGCAAATCGCCAGTGTTTGGCTGAACACAACTTTTAACCCTTTGACTGCATATATTTTGGCTCTGCAAAACACAAATGCCATCCATATCATGCCCTTTTTCACACAAACAGAGACGTACGCACACACTCACTTGCTCTAAACTTTCCACTAAGGAGGACATTGCGTGACAAATCCCCCATCCTCTTGCTGCATTTGGGTAATCTGCCTTTTAAAATACACACTAACACACGCACGGATGTACACACACTCCCTGAGAATTTGGTCGATGTTGCAGTGCCCAGAGTGTGTGGGCTTCAGCGGGAGGCGGGCCTGCAGATGTAGCGTAGCCCCCTCTCTGTGCTGGCGCTGTGAGGGTCTGGCTGGCCACGTTTTGCCCGTTTAGTCCCTGTTAAAGATTAATGATATATTGATCCCCAGCCCCACAGGATGCTGTGTACGTGTGTGTGTGTGCGTGCATGTGCCTCTGTATGTTTGTGTGCTGCTTTATCTTTATATAAACGCTTGGTACCATTTGGAGAAAACCATTTAATTGCTGATAATTAGGCAACAGTCAATAGGCTTTTCTTTCCTGTGTCCATCTCAAGCACACACAAACTCAAAATGGCGCACAACAGACACACACACACAGACACACTCTCACAGACACACTCTCACAGCTAGCTTCTTTTTAAGCCTCCTTGAAATCCCCAAGGTAACACGCTGTGAAAACGCAATGTGGAGAAAGCCAAGGAAAGAAAAGGAATGGAGTGATGAAAGCTAGAGGGCAAAAAGTGAGCCAGGGGCTGGAGGCTACAGCGAGGAAGAGGGGATAAGAGTGTGATAGAGGAGGGAAATGAAAATCTAAATCAGGGGAATATCCTGCTGGCACAGAGAGGCCGAGGAGGAGAGGGCAAAAGATGAGAGAGGGGAGGTGGAAGGGAAAAAAAGATGAAAGGAGAGAAAGTGGAGGGCAATGGGAAGGGAACGGGTTGAGGGGAAAGGATAGAGGCAGGCAGAGGGTGGAAGAGAAAAGCAGTTGAATGAGGAGCAAGAGAGAGAAGATGATAAGAGATGAAAAGGCCTGTCTGAGATGGAGGAAGTACAGTAGGGGCTTAGAGGCTATGGGCTTGTTTCAGAAGTCCTACAGTACTCACTGATGTCGCTGGGTGCACCCATTGGCTTTCATGGTACAAAAGAGTGTGTGCAAGTGTGTGTTGTTTGTGTGCATGTATGCATTTTTCTAGTGCAGCTGCGCATCTACTCTATAGCTCCTCCCTGTGGCTATTGTATAGAGCTCTGTAGATACATTTTGGTGGCATAAAATAAGAGTTTATCATTATGAAGGACCCTCCCTTTACTGTTCAGTGTTTGATGAATTAATTCCACTGGGTGCATTGGCTTGCCATGGACAGTTCCTGCCCTGCCCAGCGACTGACTGACTGTATCAGGATATGCAGAAAATCCCTTCCCTGTGATCTGCTTTGGCCCTCAGCCTCTAGCTTTGCCTTTATAATTCCCAAATACAGCCAAATCCAAAGGTTATTTAAGAAGACTTTGTGCATCTGTACTTTGATTAAATGATCACATTTGGAGCAGGAGCGGTGGTGTATTTGGGTTGCATTACTACCCGTAAACGCTCTCCATTACAAGCTTTTCTGGCTTGTTGGCTCTCTGACCTTACATTTGTGTGTGCAGGAGCACGACTGAGCGCGCACGTGGGTCCGGCACACTATAGCTTAAGACAGGATAAAAGCTGGTGAGGTAGTGTACTATTATGTTGCTTAAATGCATACTAGATCCTTTTAACTGTTAGGGAAAGAATAAAAGCGGAGAGTGAAAAGCTCTCCCACCCACATCTGATTCTTTTTGCTGCATTGCCTGTGGCACAATGCTGACCTAATATCAACTGTGTCTGTTTTGTTAAACACATTCAAATCAGTAGTACTCAAGCCTATGGGACATAACACTGTTTCTCATACTATGACACACAAACACAAAAGCTGCGTGGGTTATTGGGTTCACTATCAAAAGATTGCAGTGAAATCAAAAGGTCTTAATGGACGCAGCAGTGCACATATGTGCTCACATCTTTGCACTCAGTGCTGCCTGTGTATTCATATCAGTGAGTAATGCCTTAAATAAATATGCATGCGCACATGCTTTGTCTTTACACTGCTCTGAACACCATCCATGAAGTTTTGTCAGTATTTTCTTGCATTTGTGTATTGTAACTTCCTCATACGGAGAAATATATTCAAAATATGTCTCTGAGCGCGTACACATACACACACACTAACAACCAGTTAACAGAGAGGGCAATCATATTCAGATAATTCAGCAGTTCCTGGTGTATAACATGAAATTTAACATTTAAGTGTTAAAGATATTAACAGTCATTGCATGTCTGAGTTCACTGTTGTTTTGCTTGTCCCCAAAGTTTCTACCACATCTCGGTCATTATTTGCGGAAAAGTGACAGGTATTCACGTCACTCATGAAAGAAGGTTATTAAACTATTTTTCCAAAGTCCAAAGCGAGGTGGTATTATGTGGATGTATTCCTGCTGTCTGACCTCTAGCAAGTGAGAGGTGAACCATGGCCTCCATCCAGACCATTAGTCAGACACAATCACACAGCTTCATAGCAGATTAGTCTGCTGTATTAGGACTTAGAGCTCTATTAATGTAATCCCTCTGTTTTAGTGTGGCCCGGGTTTAGGGGCTTACATGTGCACACACACACACACACACACACACACACACACACACTTAAATACATGTATGCACGCACACATACAAGCTGTTTGGGTTATGGAGTTCACAATCAATGGATTAAGGTGAAATTTAGACAGTAGCTTAATGGACACGGCACCGGCATTCTCTAAATGTGTGCTCTCTGAACAGTCGCGCACACGTGATTTGTGCAGAGTGTACTTTTCTTCCTGGGAATCATCTATCCATTTATCCATTCCTTGTTTTTATTTGTGAGCTGTACTTCAGTGAGTCTCTTTTAAGCACTGTCACATGCTCGGCTGTGTATTTCTCTGGAGTAAAAATAAATATCTTTCTCAGGGCCGATGAGATTGAGATGGTGATGACAGACCTGGAAAGAGCCAATCAGGTAAACTCACTCAACATCCTTGCTGCCCAAATCGTCCGTCACACCAAGCTTCACAAGTTTTATTGTTTAAATACAAACAAAGCAACTGAGCTTGACTGAGATCATTAAAATTATTGATTAGGAAAAACGTGTGTACTGATGAAAGCAAATTTGATGTAAGCATCTAGTCTAGTGATAATTATTTGCTTTTCTTCCTGTGAAAAAATGTTGGGAGAAGACCAAAACCAACAATGAATTTATTCCTCTTTGCCATATATATCTCCACTGTTACCCAAAATCTATTAAATACACATCATGAGCCACGCTGTTGCACTGGGTGACATGTTCCTTCATTACGTTGAACATGCCCAGCTGTTTGAGTCCTGCTGCTATAAATATTCACCAGAGCATCAAATGAGTTTTAATTATTTTGCTGCTGAAAATAATCTCCAGCAAATACACCTCTGTCCCTCTTTGAGTAACATTTGTTAAAATTATAAAATTATTCAGCTTTTTTCTTTTTTTTTTTTAAATTAAACTATATATTCTTGACCCTCTTTAAGGATTTACATCTTCAGTTGGTACAAACTGTCTTTGGGCTGAGATAGACTGGGAAAATTGTTAAGTACTGACGGGCTAATGCTTTTTGACAAAAAGAAAAGCGTAGAACATCTCAACCCTTGTCCTATAAAATACAAATATTCTTATCTGTTCAGAATCTATGAAATGTGGCTTACATTAACACATAATGACTTGCTTATCACTGTGAGAGCTACTGTTTGTTTTACATGTTTATTACACACCTACTAAACCCATCCAGCTGAAATAAGCCCCCTAGCGCGCCCTCTGCCCTTGTGTTGTAAATATTCCTGTGGTATCTGTTAATGTCATTGTTGTTAACTTTCATTATTAGCCCAAGAGTATGATTTGTGGCTAAAGGGGTAGCATAGGCATGTAATGTTAATATTAGCCTAAAGGTTAGCGCTCCAACTATAATGCCACACACAAACACACACACACACACACACACTATTCACACTTCTGATTTGAGATTTACAGAGGATGACAGCATGGCCTCCAGCTCAGTAACAGACTTTTTATATGCTTTTATAAGGAGAAAATGGAAAACAGGATTTTTCTTTTTGCGACTAGCAGTCCAACTCCCACCCAGTCAATAACAGCTCTCAATATGGTTGCAATTAGGAACACTGTGGAATCGGCTCCCTGTAACTCCTAATGATGGCAAGTTGGCCAGTGCTGCACATGATTCCCAACTGGAGCATGGCAGTTTGGCCATAAATACAAGGCAGCGGGTATCATCTCAATTCTCAGGACTAATTTAATATTTGCAATTAAGGAAAAATCCACCCTTGGCCGTCATCCTTCTGCTTTGCGTTCTCTCAGCCCTCCTTCACTCTGTAGTATATATTTGTTTATGCTGGAAGGGGATGAACTTCCTTTTCATACAGACGCACAGCTGGCTGGTAGAAGAAGATGGCGTAAAGAAAAACTTTACTCCCTTAATTTGATTGTATTTTTGTAATGCCACTCATCCAGTGCTTGGTCAGTGTAGAGAATTCCACTGTATGCTTTGATGAAAAATACTGAGATAATTATTTTTATGTCACCCTCAAAAACCATCTCTAAGCATCATCTACCAAAGACTAGCACCGTTAAGTTGCCAAAAGACAGAGTTTACGCTGAGTCAGGGGCACAATGGCACTTTTAACAGAAAGAACTTTCTTTGCTTTCTTAGGTTTACTACTCTATTCTCTCTCCATCTACACGCATTAAATAGGTTTTTAATTTTCCTCTGGGGAAAGTGGAAAATTTAGACAAGTGAAAAAAAGAAAAAAAGACAGTAGCACTGAGTTGTCCATTAGATCGATGATGTTTGACTGTAAGAATCTCCACATGTTGATTTTCCTTTAACATTTCTCCTTTTCTTTCCAGCGAGCAGAAGCAGCTCAGAGAGAGGCGGAGTCACTCAGAGAGCAGCTGTCCTTGAGTAACCAATCCCAGCAGCTCAGCAGTCCAACCAAGGCCGACCCAGACACGGTAACACATTTCACTGCTTCACTGATTCACTGGATGGCTGAAAAAGAGGTATTGATAGGCTAAACATCAGCTTGGCCTTTTTAATGCCTGAGGTGTATGGCTGATTAATGGTTCAGTTTGTGGATCACTGTAGTCACTGGTCTTAGAGGACAGGTATCGGAGTAACCAATAATGCATTGATTTGTTGGCTAAATTATTTTTCAAAAAAATGGTTGCCAAAGTGGCAACGGGGGTATTGGTATATTGATTAACTGGTTTATTGGACTTGTACAAGAGACTGCAGAGCTTAGACTTAAGTAACTTAGAGACTGACTGTCATGCCAAAGTATCAACTTCAGTGATCCCTCGGCATTGGGTGGTGAATGGATTACTTCTGATTATTGATTAAAGGAGGAAGCTTTTCGAAACAATCACCAGTGCAGAGATCAACTTCTGTCTGGCTTAGACTTTTCGATGCATCTGGTTTTTGGTTTTATAAATACTTTTATAGCTGTAAGGTTTTAATTTGCTCATTAGATTAAACTGCTGTCATATTTGGCCTTCAGGAACAGGCGGCGGAGGTGGCATCCCACTCAAATCTGGAGGCGGAGCTCAGGGCCAAAGAAAGGGAGACCGCCCAGCTGGTGGAGGACGTCCAGAGACTGCAGGCCAGCCTGACCAAACTCCGAGAGACCACCAGCTCCCAGATCACACAGCTGGAGCAGCAGCTCAGCAGCAAGACTGCCATCCTCAAGGTACCAACAGAACACACAACTGCAGTTTTTTATTTTTCAAAGATTTAAGTCATTTTCAACTTTTTTGATATTATTTTTTAATAGGATTGTTTGTGTTCATGTTTTTTTCCTGCTTTGTTGTGCTCTCTAATCACACCTGTAACAATATTTAGCCATTTACTCGCTCTGTTAGAGCGAGTAAATGGCTAGAGAGTTAAGTCACTGAAATAAGTGCATGACACATAAATATCCAAGGATTGCTTGTATTATTTTATTCATTTTCATCCCGTTTCTTCTCTTTGTAATCCACAGGAACTGGAGGAGAAACTGCAGAAGCAAGCTGACTATGAGGAGGTGAAGAAGGAGCTGAGGTGAGGAGCACACAGTTATTTGTGTGTCTGTGTTAGTGTCTGTGCCCAGAACAGATCTATTAACTACTTGCGTTTGATGTCTTTAACAATATTAAACAAGATGCGTGTCTTTGTTTACGATGTGTAACTCAATTGAGTTCCCTTATAAGGGTGAAGCTTGTATGTCCGTAGCTGTACAATATATTGTGTCACTCTCGCTCACTGCCCCACTATCCTTTCTTTGTCCTTTAAGAGACAGAAATAGAAAATCTACCAGTTACACAGTAGACGTGTGCATATGTCTTTGTAGGGGTTCATATAGATTTTTTTTTCTTGCTCCTCAGTATCCTCAAGTCTATGGAGTTTGGAACGTCCGACTCTGTGCAGGTAAAAGTGACATTTACAATTTGAACAGACCTGAATGTCATTTAGCAGTGGCCCTAACACATATTGCAGGAGTTCTGAGAAAAACAAGCTACTGAAAAAGCATAAGAGTGCAATTAGATTCACAAAGTTGAATATTTAAAGTGCAGGACAGAGCAGTTATTTTGAAAAGTAAAATTTTAATTTCTGTTCCACTTGTCCTCTTGATCAGGATTCATCCAAACCTCTGGAGGTGCTGTTGCTGGAGAGGAACCGTAGTCTTCAGTCTGAGAGCGCTGCTCTGCGCATCGCCAACACGGAGCTCAGCGGTAAGTCTGCCCAAATGTGAACTAATGCTAAGGGTTGGGTTCTTCAACACTGTCTTCGCAAAACCTACACTCAGACCAACAAAAATGAAAGAGCGCTCACAGAAGAGGAGTCCAGTTGTTCATTGGACCTTAGAGGAGGGCTCAGCTACAGGTAAGGCTGTGCAGGGATGGTTATGAGGAGACTGCATCATGGTAGTGCATACAAAGCATATGTATGCCTATAGATTCTTTTTCTCTGAGAATACTTTTTATCTACATGTATTCATGGTTTTGGCATGATTTGCAACACTTTCCTCAATATGCAAACGATTACAAAACTTTATCATGGTACAGAAATGTTGTTGCTTACTGGTGCATCTCAGGAGTCTTTGAATATCTCAGCAGGAGGTCAACCTGAACAGTAACAAAGTTGCAGTACACAAAAATGAGGACACCATACTATGCCCCCTACATCAGGACTCTTGCCCTCTGCAACACTGTTTATGGTTTTGAAATGCCATGGCTTAAGGCTTGAATAGTTGAATAGCTTTGAATTGATTAACATTCACAGTAAGGGGAGCCTACTGTCTTACTTAATCATGTTAAGTCTCACTGGTTATGCATTAGAATAATATTTCTCCCAGCACATATCATGAAGAAGGATTCTGGTAGTTACAAGACTGAGAAAATATCGTTTATGTCTATATTTGTTTTGGTGATTGTAAAAATTTAATCACTAACTCACTTCAGAAAAGAAGTGAAATAAGGCCTTTACTCAGTCAGCAGAGCTGTACAGTCTCTGTTTTTGGTGCATTCATTTGTTTTCTGTTCATACAAAAGCAAAAAAATGTTTTGCAAGAGTGTTATTTCTCCAGTTTTATTTTCCTGGATGTGTTTTTTTTTATTATTAACTAAAGACTATGATACCACATCAACAATGGAATAATTCAGTGTTTAGGAATACACTCCAACAGCATGGAAGAGGACTCGCATGGTGTATTGGCTATCTAAGGACATATTTTTACTCTGTCCAGTTACTTCTACTTTTCCTGCAAGAGAGAGAGAGACTGAGCCCTGGGCCAAGCTAATCTGCCTAAGTGGCACAGTGTCAATTGTTTTGTTTGTCCTTTTTTCTTCCAGGCTGTGGCTTACAAGAAAGGTTGAAATCACAAATGCATGGGCACTTTGTCTGGGGGGGTTGGCAAAAAAGGAAAACAAAGTTCACTAATTTGGAAAAGACTTGATTAAGATAACTTTCAACTTTTGTTATTTTTTTCTCTCTCTTTTTGGAACCCCTTTTTTGTTGACTCCCCCATAATGCATGGTGTGTTTGACCTTTCTTGTAGGGTCAGCCGGGCGAAAAGGGACAGAAGAGTCCACAACGAAGGAGGAGACCATGCCCAGCGATCCCTCTTCCTCGCCCCCTCCTCCCCCTCCCTCTCTTCCTTCCTCCTCCCAGCTCCCCCTGTCTCGCACTCATACGGACCCCCTCAACACTGCCACCACCACCAACAGCGGGGAAACACACCCTTTCACTCCTACGGGCATTGGACAGGACTTCTACTCCCCTGTGTTCCCTCTGGTGGGTGGTAAGATGGCTTTGAACTCCCTGATCCAGCGGCAGCTGCTCCAGACCTTCTACTCCAAAGCCTTGCAGGAGTCATCTGGAATCCCCAGTGGGGCTCTACTGTTCACCCCCTTCACTCCAACCCTCAGCTCCATCCCTACCTCCACCCCTGGCTCTGGGTCTGCTGCCATCCCTCTGGCAGCCAGCAGCCCCCAGCCACCTCCAGCCAGCCCAGACATGGCTCCTGTTAATGGGAGCAGCACCGCTGGCAGCGCCCCTTCCCCTTCACCCAGCCACTCTGACGCCACCACGGGGAATGTTTTGGACGGGGAGGACATGGACACAGCAGAGATTGCGCGACAGGTGAAAGAGCAGCTGATCAAGCATAACATTGGTCAGCGTGTGTTTGGCCACTATGTGCTGGGACTGTCCCAGGGTTCGGTCAGTGAGATTCTGGCCAGACCAAAGCCGTGGAACAAGCTAACCATCCGGGGGAAGGAGCCCTTTCACAAGATGAGGCAGTTCCTCGCTGATGAGCAGAACATCCTTGCACTGCGCAGCATCCAGGGACGGCAGAGAGGTGAGTCTGTGTACCTTTTATGTGTATGTGCGAGTGTGTGTGTGGGTGTGCGTCTTGCATGTGTGCGTGTGCGCGTGTGTGTGTGTACAGCCCTGCACAGAGCCATTGATTAGCTTGTCAATATGGACTAGCTTTTTATTTTTCTTTCTCTTTCCTAACTCCCATCCTGTGCCACACCTGTGTGTTTTGAGTGAGTTCCTAGTCACACACTGATCCCAGGAGCCTCTCCTGGCTATAGCGGTCAATACAGAAACCTTTCACACATCAATAGTATTGATCGGTGGGAACTAGGAGGAAGGCAGGGGTACTGTTAACTACGGGTAGATTCGATTAGCCTGGGCCTGCTTTTGTTAACGCATCAGGACATTTCTGATTGAAGTTGGTCTCAGTGGTACAAAAGAATATAGCAAAGTCTACCACCTAGTCCAAGACACAGTCCGTGTTAAAAAATAAAGCTTCAGTTAGTGTGCCCCTGTTTAATAACGTATTATTAAATAATTTATCCCTCTTAGTCTGTCTTTGTAGTAGTTTAATATTCCTGTTCGAGGTAGGTTTTATTCCTACCGAGGCCACAGATGGTAAAGATCAATGCATTTACGGCTCTGTAATGTGCATTGGATGGAAGTATCCACACATTCCATATATTTGCAGAGCATTATAGGGCACCATATAGTCTAGCTGTAAAAGGAAAGAAAACACACAAGTGCTGTAACATAGTGTGTGGTATATTGTTTTTAACAGAGGGCTCAGGCCAGCCCCAGCTTAGCCGAGTGTTTCAGGATGTTCCGAAGCGGAGAGCCCTCTCCGATACAGCTTCACACACAGGTCTGTCCCCTTCACACACAGAGATTCTAGCACGTTCTGTCTGTGTGGCATGTTTGTGTCGGGGTGAACTGTATCTATGGCGTTTGCGTGCGTGTGTGTTGGCGTTTATTAATTTGCGAGCAGGCATACAGATATAAATGTGCCTTGAAGGTAACCGCACAGTTCCAGTGACTTGCGTCAAAGGAAAAGCCAGCATGTGTATTTAGGGATTTTATTGGTAGTTGTTATTCTGTGGGGAGCATTTACTGTACAAACCCTGTAGCACGTGTGCATGTGTGAGCTCCACAGGGACCAGAGAAACTATGGCAATCCCTCCAGTGTAGTTGCCTTGTAGCTCAGTGGTGGGAATGTTGTTCTTTGTGCTGTGCAATGGTGTAATTATTTGATGTCCTCATAGGCTCCGTTATTGTTCTCTTTACCTGCTCTGTAGATGGTTATCTCTGCTTTTTAATCTGACAAGATTTTCCATCTCCTCCCATTCCCTCTTCCTCTTCTTCCAGGAAACATTACTGCCCGTGTCCGCACCCCAGAGGCAGGTTCAGATGAGGCTATCAAGTCCATTCTGGAGCAGGCGAAAAGGGAGCTGCAGGTGCAGAAAGCTGGTGAGTCGTAGTTTTTTTTCCTCATCTCCAGAGGAGTCGAAGCATTGAGGATGATACATTGTGGCTGTGTGCGTTTGTCTGAGTCTCTCATGACGGCCCTTGTTTCCTTCTTCAACAGACTTGTCCCATGTTCAACCCTCATATGCAGGACTGAAAGGGGGTGGTGGAGGTGGAGTAGGAGGGGGAGGGGGAAGTGGATCAGATGAGGCCATCCGCTCCATCCTAGAGCAAGCTCGCAGAGAAATGGAGGCCCAGCAGGCAGCACTGGAGCCCATCCTCAAAGCCTCGTCTTCCTCCTCCTCAGTATCACTATCTCAGAGGGACCTCCTGAACTCTCCGCTCACCGCCCCCCTACCACCTTACAACCCCCTGGCACTCTCCCTCAAGAAGCCTCCCAGCTCCCTCTTGTCCTCGCCCTCATCCCCATCTCCAGTGCTGGACTTCAGCTCCAGCGTGAAGAAAGAGGGCAGGGCTTCTTCAGGGATTGACATGTCTATTGATGGAGCTCTCAGGCTGGGTCGGAGCTCTGAGGGTTCAGCCCGCTCGGGAGGTTCTGGGGGAGTGGGTTACTGGAGAGAGCAGTGGTGGAGCAACATGCATACAGACCCTCGAAGGACCATATCTGGCCAAACAGGAGAGGAGAACCACAACCAGGAGGACTCCAAAGAGGTAAGGGTGGGGGACAAAAGCTTGTGTGTGTACTTTATCTGCCCTTTCTCTGTTGTTATGACTGTGTTATTCCTCTACAGTGGTTGCATGTCTGAGCCATTCTCCTGGTGTGCGTTTTAGGGAATATTGAGTGACAGTCTGTCTCGACACAAACCATGGAACAAGTTGAACCAGAGGAGCAGAGAGCCATACCTCCGCATGCAGCCGTGGCTCAATGGAGACCAGGGGCAAAACACACACATCCAGCAAGCTCAGAACCAAGGTAAACAAATCACATGCAGGCACACCAGCAATGTATATGGATTCACACAACCAGGCTCCTTGGGCTAGAGCATTACTCTGAAAGCCTGATTAGAGCTAGTGGCTAGTTGTTACTGTCAGTCTGTCACTCACCCACCCCCCCATCCTCCTCCCCTCCCTCTCACCTACCATTCCCCCCTCCCTTCTCCTCCCACCATCCCCCCATCCCCAGTGCTGTGGCAGTGTCAGCCAGCAAGCTGCTGGTTTGTCATGTCATAGACAAGTTAGTGTTGCAGCGCCAGATGGCAGCTCTGTGTGTGTGTGTGCGTGCGTGTGCTTGTCTCTCTTTCTCTCTGGGGGTGTAAACAGCAGCTAATGTACACTGACAGCTCCTCATGACTGCTCTCTTCCAGCCTGCTGAGCTGCACAGCAGTACTACACAGACAGAGACAGGGAGATGAAGGAATAGGAGGAGGGAGCCAAAAAAGCTTCAAACTGAAAACTTAAGCACCTTTGCTGTTTGTTTAACAGGAATTAAATTAGTTGATGTGGTATGACTGAAGTCCCTCTCAAGCCCAGCTGGAAGACGAGACGAAACTCTGCTCTCTTACACAGTATCAAGTCTCCTAACCTGTGTGATCTTTCTCGCCCTGTCTGTTCTGCTCAAGCAGAGGGTACTCCCAAGACATCAGCAAGCTGCAGCCCTGCTCCAGAGTCGCCCCTGAGTTCAACTGAAGAGTCTGTCAACGGTCTCACCGGGGATCCACTCAGCTCACAGTCCTCCAGTCTCAAGCCTCCGTCTGACGATCCTTCAGGTGGGGAGTCTCAGCCCAGTACCCCACTGCCTCTACCTGGTCACTCGGGTCTAAGCATCCAGGAGATGGTCGCAATGTCTCCTGAGCTTGATACTTATGCTATCACCAAGAAGGTTAAGGAGGTGCTGACAGATAATAACCTTGGTAAGAAACACATGGGGTTAAATATACTCTTGCCTGCCGTGTTTTGTTGCTGTCTGTGGGTTTAGTTGGTTTTTGCCATTTCCCCTTTCCTTCCCATTGATGAATTATTCAACCATTGAATCAGTTCTCAGAAATGACCATTTCATTTCCCCTCTCTTTCTCCTAACCAGGCCAGCGTCTGTTTGGAGAGACTATCCTGGGTCTGACTCAGGGTTCTGTCTCAGACCTGCTGGCCAGGCCCAAACCCTGGCACAAGCTCAGCCTGAAAGGCAGGGAGCCCTTTGTCCGCATGCAGCTCTGGCTCCAGGACCCACACAGTGTGGAGAAACTCATGGACATGAAACGCTTGGAGAAGAAAGGTGTGTAGCAGAAACTCAGTGAGGACAAATAAATGCACACTCCATACAACGCAGCATGCCGTCAGAAATAATAAACAACAGACTGACAGAGAAACCTTCATGTCATCTGCTTAAGCACACATTGTGAATGCATACATTATAAGTACATTCACGGTAAAACACAAGAAGCTGCCTTTGAATTACACATGCACATCTGCACACACAATATCCTTTGTGCAGGACAGCAGAGCATGTTGTGCAGATCACAGTCATCTTGGTGTGATGTCAGTACCAATCAGGACTGCAGACATCACGTACTGTATTAGATGTGACAGCTAGGGGACTGCCAGAGGCCTGCTTACTCACAGTCATCAGCATTCCTCTTCATCATCGTCATAAACATAATAATCATCAGTGTCTATAAGCTCGTATTTTTATCATTTGTTAGCCCACAGCCCGCTCTATTGCTCCATCATTCTGTATTCCCCTCCGTTTGCACAAAGCGTTTAAGAATCAGCTCAGCCAAGAGGCCTCACCCTCCTCGTTGCCTCAGAGTGACCCCTTACTGCCCACTTGAAGCTCCCTCTCTGTTGAGATGTATATTTGAACCTGCCAGTAGGCACAAGCATCCAGGATCAGTTTACCCTCCTGATATCACAAACTACACACAAGGGCAAAAAACAAAACTGACCTTACACCAGTGTGTTTGGGGGTGGGACGTGAGGGGTTACTGTCCATTCAGCTTCGTTTTAGATTATTGACCCCAAAGTAATGCATCCAAATAGCAATGGGGAATAGACCTGGCCAGCAGCAGAGCCCAGAGGAAAGACATGGACCTAGTCTAGAGTAACCATATTTGACCTCTCACCCTCGTGGTACAAGCCTGCGAGCAAACACACAACTTTCAGAGCAGTTCTAACCTTGCTCTGAGGGGTTTTTCCCTGCAACACTAATATATCTCGCAGCATGTATTGGGGTTGAGAAAATGTCAACCTCATGCGAAGCTGCCACGAGCTGTTCATTTTCAGTTACTGGTGCCCCGAGTGAATGGTGCTGCTTGTTTGCTAGAAAATGGAAGAGATGCTTTCATTGTTAGAATTCCTGCGTAAGACGACAGCACCACCTAGTGACTGTTGATGATGTTACAAGGATTATTTTTCAGAAGTGTGTCACCATTGCACAATAGGCAACACAAAACATTTCCGGGTCAGATGCCTTTGCCAAACATGACACTGTCCACTGTGATAGATTCCTGATGAGCAAAACCGTCTGACTAAAACCCTTAAAAGGTGGCTGAACAAAAAAGGCTGATCAAAACATGCGCAAACTATTAAGTGATTACCAAAATTACATAAATAAATGTATTTTCTGAGGTACTAACTTCCCCCTCTTGTTTTTGTGTCACTGTTCAGCCTACATGAAGAGGCGGCTGAGTTCCTTGAGTGATAGCCATTCTGTGGATGGGGGCTTGGTGGGGACAGATTACGTGCAGGGCTCCCAGAGTCCGGGACAGCAGCAGCTGAAGAAGCCAAGGGTGGTTCTGGGCCCCGAAGAGAAAGAGGCCCTGAAAAAGGCGTACCAGCAGAAACCCTATCCCTCCCCCAAAACCATTGAGGAGCTGGCCTCCCAGCTCAACCTGAAGACCAGTACTGTCATCAACTGGTTCCATAATTACAGGTCAGCATGTGGAAGAAAGAGGCACTTCAACCTTGAAGCATTAACAACAAGTCTTTTCATTACAAGCTGTTCTTCAAAGGAACAGATATCATTTATATAAATGTAATTTAACAACAGGGATAAACAATTGTACATCACCTTACTTTTGTTGCTTGTTAGTGTGATTGTTATTTCTTTTTTAAAAGGACATCAGAACATATGTACAATAATTTGATAATTTTATAGTTGGAGTAGCATGACTAAACCCATGTGTCTATACTAGGTCACGTATACGGCGAGAGCTTTTCATAGAGGAGATCCAGGCAGCTGGAGGAGTAGGGCCTGGCAGTGAGGGGGGATCTCCTTCCCTCCGTGGGTCCAAATCAGGAGAGGGGGACAGCTGTGATGGGACGGAATCTGAGGGCACAGTGGAGACACGCCAGGGACTGGGCATCGGCCTGGAGGATCATAGAGGAGCATGCAAAGACCACGACATGGAGGCTGAGTCTGAGGCAGGGGGCTCTAATAACTCCCCTGCTCAGATAGACTGCACCACCTCAGGCTTAGGCGGGCCAGGCTCCAGCTGTGGACATGGTGGACTGGGGCTCTTCAGCCTCACAGAGGCATCCTCTAGTAGCCATGCCTCTAGTACTAACATCCCAGCCTCTGGCCCTGCCAGAAACCCCAGGGACAACAATCTGCGCAAGAAGAAAGCAGCCAATCTCAATAACATCATCCACAGGCTGGAGAAGGCTGCCAGCAAAGAGGATCCCTCAGAGTGGGAGTTCTAGCTCCACCTGACCATCCTTCATCCCTCTCGTTTCATAACCTCACGACCTCTAACCTTGGACCCCTCCTGCTCTGTTCCAGTTGGAGAGTGGACACAGCCAAAGTCAAGCTCAGCAGCCATTTTTATTACATAGAAGCTTTCCGAAAAGAGGAAAGAAACAAAGAGTGGTTGGCAAAACCCTTAAAAGAAAATTTACTGAATACCTAGAAGAACAAAATAAGAGAACTTAAGTGTCTCTCCTGTTTTTTTTTAAAACTGAGTTTTGTTTTTGTACTGAGAAAAGCACTTAGCCGTCCTGCTGGCCTCCGGCCCTGCTGTACCTCCCCCTATCACCAGCCACTGGTGCACCAGACTGGTTAGTCCTGAGCTGGGGTCTGACCCACAGCTGGGGTTGAAACCTGGACTCAGAAACACAGGCAAGGCCTGACACAGCAGCTGTCACAGTGATAGACACTGATAGATGATAGATAGAGACAGGAACTCTCTTACAAGAACTCTCACTTTCTTAAAGGAGATTTTTTCCGCTCTTCTTCTCACCTCCCAAGTGTCCACAAACCTCCCCTCACTCAGTGAGACGCCTCATTTTTCACACTGTAGAGTGACTGTTACAAGCCCTTTGCCTTTTTCACTCACTGCGTGTGTGTGTGTGTGTTTGTATGTTAGGGGTTGTGTCAGTGTGCACCTGCGTGTGTGTATACACACCCAAAAAATGGTGTGTGTGTGTGTGTATTCTCTTCTCAATGGCAGCATGTTTTCTTTTTTATCTCACTCCTACACTCTTAAGAGGGTAGTGGAAGGCCTGCCGGCTGAGCTGCCATGGTTACTGATGTAAGAAAGATGAACTTCGACCTGTTGTGTCCCATATGCTATCCTGCTGACAGCCATGTGATGGCCAGAAGGATCTCTAATTCCTCACAAACACACGCACTCATCTGAAGAGGAAGGAAGGAAGGAACCCTCTTTTTGCCTCCTTAAACCCTTCTTTTAAGGATGAAGGATGATCTCTTTTTTGATATTGCAATTTGGTTGCCAATAAGAGATTGCACAGTCTAATGACTCTAAAGAGTACAAAATAGGGAATTTTAGGAAGCATTTTTAATTAGTATAAAATAAGAACAGAAAATAAGAGAATAACAAGTTACTGTTTTTAAAAGAAAAAAAAACAAATTAGAATGGAATAATATTGCATTGTTGAAATACGATACAATGAATTTCACGTAGTACTGTAGCTGTCTGACATGGTGATACTATACGTGTCTCTTGTTGTTTTAGGTTGTGCACGTCACAGCGTTTGCCCAGCACTGGACCTGCTGGTTGTGTGTGTGTGTGTCTGCACCACCGACAAATTTTCTCTGTTCACAAACACACATCTTTTTATAGGCCAAATCAGGAAGAGTGTGTGTGTGCGTGCGTGCGTGTGTGTTTGTGTGTCTCGTGTGCATTTGTATTTGCCTGCATGTAAGTCAGGGTCGAGGTCAATTCACTCAGAGTTAAATTTAAGAAGTAGATTAATAATAATGAAATTCTTGACTGAAAAAAGAAATGGGTTCTAGCGAATGAATTGCAATGTGCAGTACTTGATTAATCTGTACTTTCTGTTGATTGCCGTTGAAGTGAATTCACCCCAATCCTGGTGTGAGTAGTTACCACTCTCCTCCAGTCTATCCTGTATCCAGGGATGTAAGTCTTTTGCATTGAATTCTACTGTATACACTACAAATTATAAGGCATATCACCTCCTCCCTGTCCCACACAAGCCCTCAGTGCCTGTCAGCCCACTGCCTCCCCTTTGTGTGTGTGTGTGTGTTTGTGTGCGCATTTGTGTGGGTGCATGTACACGCATGCCCGTCAATACATGCGTGTGCACAAGTGTGGGTGCGATTGAGGAGTGTTCAGTGTTTCCAATGAGTGGGGTCATATTTCGTATCTACTTGCACACACTACTAGTGCACAACTGACACCCTTCTTTAAGCTGTTTGATGCGTTACCATTACATTAATCTTCTCACAAAGTAGTGTAATACTATGATTTACTGTAGCTTGGTTTTATTGCTATTTTGCATTTATAGTTTGGTTTTTATTCTGCTTATTTATAGGTGCTGTATTTTTCATTTAATGTCTTATCATTTGAGTTGTCTATTTTTTAAGGGATTATACTGTTCCTGAGGGCAAGTAACATTTTTATTAGACGTATAGACTGCCGGCAGTATTGGTTAATATTTACAGAGATGTACTAGTTCTCATTTGTTTGTATATTCATGAATCCTAAAGTTTAGTGTCATTTCAATAGCTTTGAAAAAATGTGTTTGCTACAGTTCATGCTCCCGTAAGCATAAAGCTTTTACCACAACAGTTATGCTCTTAAATTGCTAGCTAGAGAATCAAAGGACATATCAAGATCAGTGAATATATGATAGCATATCTCTTTTCCTGTTTTCTATTCTCCGATAATGGGTTCTTTTTTTTTTTTTTGGCTGTTTCTTGGGCAAGCCCAACACTAACACTCGGCAGGGCATGCAGCTTTCTTTAGACAGAGTTCGCCCACTCGTTAATCACGTTAACATAATTAACAGGTCCAAATGTATTCACTTAGGTCAAATAGGTCAAATGAAATTATCTAAACTTGAGAACACATGTTAACTTGAAAGAGGTCATATCTGCCAAATTGAGATTAGAGAAGTGTACCAGCTAGCAGGCGTGCTATGCCAGATTGAACAGATAACCAGCCTATGATTATGCAGAATTTATATTGCAGTCCGTAACAAAGCACTTATTACGACTTAACCTAGGACAGGGTCTGTAAACACTACAGCTGGAATATGGTCCCGGGATCCTGGGAAATATATGCCTTTTTTTAAAAGTGGTTGTGAACCAAGCACAGACTCTTATCCACATTCTAACACTAAAAAAAAAAATTAAAACATAAGATAGCTATACCCCTGTTTTCTACATGAAAAACTGCATTCATATACAGCAGCCCCTCATTTCAAACTACAGATGACTGTGTGACAGAGAGACATTGTCCTGTACAGTTGTAGATATTATGAGTAAACACCTGTTTTGCTTTCTATCCAAAATCTCCTCAGTCCATCCTCAAGAGTCCCCTTTCCCTGAATCTGTGTTCAGATAAATTGGTCGCCTGTCAAAAGATACTGATAACCTCATTGCCCTGCATTAAGGTGCACTAGTTAAAATTGGATTTTCTAATGCATCTAATAATTGTAAAATTCATCAAACATTGGCTCTTCCTGTGGACGACTGATGTGAAACATCTGTCTTCTGCAGAATATAGAAGGCGTATTGCCTTCTGTTGGACTGGACAACCACAGTTTGTTGTATGGTGATGAATAGCTACTGTAAAGTATGAGCACTTAATCCATTAGCCATTTTATAGCCAGATCCATCAACTCACCTAAACCATGTGAGATCATCAGATTTGTGCCTTTAACTGCCAAGCAGGGCACCAAACTAGTGATGTCATTAGATGTAGACGATTTCACCTGATTTGTTCATAATCTGTCCGACGTCTTGATCCAGATTTATTTCTCACACACTTCGTCGTGGTACTTAAAAGTCGACTTTTCTCATCTCTCTGGAGAGGGTTGTATATAATTGCTGGAGTGCAGTGAAACGGTAAAAAAGTGAAAACGGACTCGTGCATTCTTATGACTGACCTGCAGGCGCGTTTCGGTCTGGGTCGTATTTCAGACAGTTGTTTTCCCACAATGCATTTCTTACGTTGTACATAACCTAACTAGCAGCGAAAGGCCAGAGCATTGAATGAAGGAGGAAGCATGCAGAAACAGCGTACACTGTAATAACACTGAATTTATTCATAGGGCATTTTGTATTTTTCTGTTTGTGTCAGGTTTGCTGTGACATTAATAACGGCACTACAGGTATTGATAATGACGTGTGCCAATTCTAATGGTTATTTGGAAAAGAGACGTGTAAATACAGTCGATCAAGTAGCTATTGATTCACTATTGTCACAGTATGCTTTTGTTTGAAGGCAGGAGGAGAGAAGGGACGATTCAGGACTTTTCCATGATCCACAGATATTTTTCTACAAATTTAAATCAGATGATTCTATACACTGTTGAATAACATTGTAAAGGTGTAACAGATGCTGTATATCATATCATGTTTTCTGAAGTCGTAAAGCTTTACTGTATGATCTGTTGAAGTAGTGGTTATTCATTTGACATATTAGTTGTAATGGAAGCCCGAACAGCAGCACTGGTCACCATGTTCAGGAAAAAAAAAATGAAAGAAAAGAAAAAAACCTCAGATGTTTTTTGTAATACTTTTAGAATATATCTTATGAAGTGGGTTTTGTAAGGAAACACTTTCCGAATCAGTGGTGCTGTATGCATAGCACACTCAGTAATACATACACACATAATACAGCACAATACACTCATCCTTTAAACTCCCCCCTCCACTTTACTTGCGTGCGTTTGGTTTTTTGCTCACCTCTCACATTGGCTCAAACTAATTTTAAGTCTTAAACCTTTTCCTCTTTAGCTCTTCAGTTATTTCATGATCAGCTGTACAATTTTAGCAGCCAGAGATCAGACTCTGGAACAGTAAACATTTCAGTGATTAGTCACAAGACTTAGAAGAGGAAGCAAAAAGCCAAATAGTGAAATAGTTATCCACCTCTGTTGAAAGGTTGCTGACAGTTTTCTGTATGTTGCTACCTAGTGTTGTCGCTTCAGTTCACCCATAGCTTAAACCACAGTGTAGTCTGACAACCAAATGACCTGGGGAGATCTTCAGCCCCCCCACCCACCCTCCCCCTTTTGGAAAGCTTTAAGATGCTTGTTGAGGCTTTAGCGAGTTCAGAGTGTTTTTAGATGATTTTTTCCAACCTGTCATCAACAATGTGGAAGTAATAATTCCCATAACTTCTCCCACTGCTTATTTTGTGAGTGTGTGTGTGCGCGTACGTGTGTGTTGTAGTACAAAAGGCTGCATGACTGTAAAGGGATGGTTAAGATGTTTTTTGAAAGTTGTTTCCCTAGCACTTCTGTCACTCCTGAGATGCTTTTTTGTCCTTCGGGGTCTCCCTCCCTTTGTTTTTCCTCATGTATCATTGTTTCTTTATCTTTCTATTTACTAAACGTATCATGTTGTTTGTTCTCAGCACTGTAAAACAGTCCCTTCTACAACATTGAAAAGCAATATCACTGTATGAAACGTTCACAATGTATTTGTTATGATTGACATTTGATTCATCATCATTATTATTCACATGCACCCTAGGTGTGATAATTGAAGTAAATCTCTTTTATACAAATATTAAAAGTGTGCTGTGGTAGTTTTTTTTTTCTTTGCTGAAAATCTTGTTGGAAATATACCTTGTTAAATACCTGGATGGATGTATAAAATAAGTATTCTCAGAGAAAGAGATTAGTAGGAAAGATTCAGGAAGTAGAATTGTGGGGCAGAAAAGGGGGGACCCTTCAGGGGTTTTCAGTCATGTTGTGGATATTGGATTTCTTCTGCCATGTACAGCTGCTACAGGTGAGTTATTTTGGGAAATGTAAATAAAATCTAATGGCAAACAAGATGTCTATATGACAAATAACTGACAAATTACTATCATCTTTCCTCTTTGCCCTCAACAGGCCGTTATGCAGACCTGCAGGTTGAGTTTTCGGGTGCAGTGCGTACCAGTGCGGAGCAGAAAGAGCTGATCCTGAAGCTGGAGCATGACCTGAGCACCATCCAGGCCATGTCCTCCGTGCCACGCCCCGATGCAGACGGGTCGGAAGTCAGCAACATGGAGAACATCCCGGAGCCCATCAAAGAGGCCACTGCCATGTTTACTGGTACGTACCTGGATTTAAAAACGTTGAGCCGTGGGGAGGAGAGCTGAACATATAGTCAAATGTTGAGGAGTGGAAACCATAAGGACACTTCACTTAGTGTCAGTTTTTGTTGGACTTAGGACGGAATCATTTTAAATATGAGGATCCGTCGGTTCATGATGGTCTTCGCTGGTGCCTTCCCTGTCTACAGCCCCCTCTCATGCGCATGTATATTTGTAAAATGCCAACTACAAACCCAGTTACATGAATACATGGCAGAGAAATGAGCGTTCTCCTGGAGACAACCACCTGGGGAAATTGGTTTTCTCTAATCCCCTACACTGATTACCTAAACCAGGCTTCTTGTTTACATGACATTGAAGAAAACAGCTTAAAGGAGAAAGCTGACTGTAACCTGGTTACTTAATTGCATGTAAACACAGTGATTGATTCAAACACTGATAAACTCTTGATTGGTCCACAAGAGTGCTTAACATCACCTTTTTCCAACGGAGGTGTGTTCATGTAAGACACCATTACTCATTTCAGGACCTTTAACAGTAAATGTACATGTGCATTTTAATTATCTGCTCAATAGCATTATGTTCCTGTGTTCTAAACAAAATAGCATGGCAGAAAAAGTATAAATTAAAGTATAATATTTATACGTAACTGTCATTTTAGTCACATCTTGGTCTTTTTTTTTTTTTCCTCTATGTTGAAAAGATGATAAGCTACCGTATAGCAGTATAACTATTAGACTAGGGCAAACCCTTTGAATTAATCTCCAAGCTTTGATTCTTGTTTGAAATTTCCTCACTGAAAAGTCTTTGTTCTAATAGAGGTGATAGCTCATGAATGCAATGTCAGTCCTCACGGGCATAGAAGTGAAAATACTGAAGTCTGACTTGGCGACTGCACAAATTCTCTAATTGAAATTAGGTAAACCTGCTGAGTGAAGACTCTGCGGGGCAGTCGTCTGTTTAAATACTGCAAACTAGCCTGATTAGAGGGATTTAAGGGTTTCATTTCCTTACGTGTGACAGGCGGAGTCCACTCTGGAGGTGTTTACTGGTGCTCAACTCACACTGCCTGTCTGCAAATATAGCAGATAGTTAAACTGACCCATTTTAAAGATATCATTGATCATAGAACATCTGTGACCATATATGCATAGAAATAGAGGAAAGTGAATTGTTTTGTTTTGTCTATGTTATCTCCAGGTTCAGGCGTGAGCCCCCATCCTGAGCTTCCTCAGGGCCAGATGGACTCTCTGCTCGCCATCATCTCCAGCCAAAGGGAGAGGTTCCGCTCCCGCAACCAGGAGCTGGAAGCTGTGAGTCACGACCTCTCTTTCTCACACACACGCCCACACACACACAAACACACTCCGTATATTCCTGTCTCTTTATGGGAGAACTAATTTCTCATCCATTTGTTTCCTCTGTCCCCTGCAGGAGAATCGCACCATGCAGCAGACCATGCAGGCCCTGCAGAATGAACTGGACAGCCTGAGAGCAGACAACATCAAACTCTACGAGAAAATCAAATTCCTTCAGAGCTACCCCAGCAGAGTGCGTCATTTTGTGTGTGTGTGTGTGTATGACTGCATGAATGCGCTCTTCATGGGTGACTTTTTTGTTTTTGATATCATGTTGATCGGAACCTATAAAATATTTTGGAGGAATATTTATATAGGTCTGTTTTGTTTGTGCTGTGTAGGCTGGGGGTAGTGACGACACTGTAATGCGCTACTCCTCCCAGTACGAGGAGAGACTGGATCCGTTCGCGTCCTTCAGCAAGAGGGTACAAGACACACACCTTCATTACACACACACACACACACACACACACACACTTGGAAACAATCTGCCATTTCCTGTTAGAATTGGTTTATTTTGATAGGTTCTTACTCTGATAGCTGACAACCGACCAAACATGGATAAAAGGTTGAGATATTTCCAGCAGAGCAACAACAGAGCTTGATTTGGTGTCAGTCTTACAGAATTAAAGGACACCTTCTTATTTAGATTCTCCATTTTGCACTGACATTAAACAGTCAACCAAAAATAGTTCATGATTGTTGGGAATGAGAAAGCAGTTTAGCTTCCTCAGACCTGAGTGCAGCACAGCCACATGCTGTTTTGAGTAAGCAGTTTCACTGTTGCCATTTTTATTGCTGTCACATGATGATATAGCATACAAGCAGTGAGTCCTGTCTCATTTTCTGGGCTTTGTTGAAAGTAATTCTGGGAAATTTAGGAGCCAAATTAGAGGTGAACAACACATATTCATTACTCAGAATAGCTCACTGAGGTAAATCCACTGATTGCCACAAACTGCCATTACATAAAAGGTAATGTTTTTTTTTTTTTTTTACTAGATCACCTGTGTTCACTTTCCTAAAGAAGTGTATTTTTGCTCTGCATTTACAGGAGCGTCAGCGCCGATACCTGAGCCTCAGCCCCTGGGATAAGGCAACTCTGAGCCTGGTAACCCTGAAACATACACACACACACACTCTCTCTGCTCATGTGTTTGGTGCAACTCCTTATTTAATCCTTCAAATTTTCTGTCTGTTAGGGACGTGTGATTCTCTCCAACAAGGTGGCCAGGACCGTTGCTTTCTTCTACACCCTCTTCCTGCATTGTTTGGTCTTCCTGGTAGGTCTCATTATAACTCTGAGGAGCTTCTGATACACCCTTTGTATCAGTTGGGTGTTCAGCTCTAGAGAAACTTAACTCTTAATTGAGGTGTTACCTGTGATTTTTTAAATTTTTTTTTAGGTGTTGTACAAGACGGCTTGGAGTGAGAGCATTGGCAGAGACTGCTCTGCTTTCTGTGCTAAAAAGTGAGTGTGAGCTGAAAGTGAAGGTCAATGTGTCTGCCTGTATATTTCTGCATCATGCATGAACTAAAGATGCTATTTTAATCCTTACAAGTACATGATGTTCCTAATTTTCTCCTCTTCTCCTCTGTTGCTCCAAGGTATGCTGACCACCTCCACCGTTTCCATGAGAACGACCAAAACCTCTAAGCTGTCAAACAGTAATGTCACCTCGTCCCTGTGAGATGGGGCTGGTTCAACATTCAGCAGCATGCGCGTCCTGCGTAAAACTTTACCTAATTCTGGTCTTCATGACAACAGAGCTTCACTTTTGTTCATGCTGTAGCTAACATCTCCAGTAGGGGGCAGTTTAGGGCTGAAAACTCAAAGGGTTGATTGATTCCAAAATAGATTCCTTTTCATTTCTTCTTGTTTTCATTTCTTGTCCTTTGGTAAATTGCAATCAATATGTAGGTCTAGCAAAACTATAACTGGCGGTTCCTTCCTATCCTATACAGATTAACATAATGGTGAAATCCAGTCATTAGTAATTCATGTGATGCGTTGTGTTGTCACACAAATTTAATGAAGTTAAGATTTAGTTCTTCCTGTATAAAAGGGACCACAATGCTTGGGTCTTGCTGTGTTTTTTATTGAGGTATACTGGAATTTAGAATAATTAGGGAATTTAATAAATGAAGCAGTAGTTCAAGACCTTTATTGTCATTATACAGATATTAAATAAAAAAAAATTGTTTATATCTTCATAAAAACAGAAAACGCAAATGCAAGGTTGATTGTTGAAGATTTATGGTAATATATTTAACATTACAATTTACGTTTGGTTGCGGAAGTTAGTGTGAAAGTAGTGGTTTCATTTGTGAAGGTAATTAGGGAAGAGGTGGTTATTTTAAGAGATTATGGTGGTGGAAGAATTCATATAGAAGTTATAAGGTACTTTCTCATTCCTTTGGATACTTTCTCTCCTTGACTGTTAAGATTGATTAATTGATAAGTACAGTTTTGACTTGTCGTGACTTGTTTCTTGGCAGCGTAATCACCTTGTTACTGGCATTTGTTATTAGAAGACCATTTGCTCCTCACGTGATAGATGAGGGTTGCAGCAGTAATATATTAGTGGTTACTAAGTCTATGATCCTAATATTCTTCTCCAAGATAAGTTACTGTGCATGTTTATCTGCTTACTTCTGACTGATATTGCAGATACATTCAAAATAAAGACTATGCAGTATTTATTCTCATATCGTTTTCATTTAAAAGTATATGGATATGTATATGCTGGGTTTGCTCATGATCCTTACACAGAATCTTTTGATAAGAATAGGTTTGATTGGATTCATTGGACTGATAATATCTAGTCAGATAACAGCAACATCCTGGTAATTGAAAATCACTTCCATAAAGCTCCTTTGTTTGTCCAAAAACTATTAAACACACACCAATGAGCCTCATTGTAGCACTGGATAACATGTTCCTTCATTATGTTGAACAGGGGCTCTGATGTATATTTTTATTCAATCCCAGATACACCATCCTGCTGCTGGCAATACTCACTAGGCCGCCAAATGTGTATTAATTAAGCTGAAAGTAGTCCCCAGTAAAATGCAATATTTCCTCCTTGTTTGAGTAATGTTTGCAAGAAACTACAGTAAGAATGAATGGACTTTGAGCTGAGAGCCACAGACGGGATGAAGAAGTCATAAAGTATTGAGTCACATTTGATTCACTGTTAGTTTTGGTCTTTTCATTGGATTTCTTGACAGTAACTAATATAACAATGGTCTCTGTGTTTTTACACAAGCCATGATGGTGAAGAGACAAGTGTGGACTGATAGTAAGCACTCTTGGGTCTGTTTAACAGCTGAAGATGTGGAAGTGACTGACGTCTGCAGTGAGACACACACATAGATGGCGTGAATGTGCTGATCAGTGATTCGGGCCTGAGCGGTCCCACTGAGAGTTTCCTGCATCTGAGTATGACTGAATTAGACTGCATTATTCATGAAAGGCCTCCTCCTAAAGAGCACCTTAGCTCACAGCCATTAAAGACTAACGAGACAGACACACATGCGCTTCCTCCTCCTCCGCTTCTCCATCTATCTGCTTATCAATCAGAGCAGACCCCGAGCTATGTCAGCACAATTACAGCCTCATACTGCCCTCAGGAGCGCCACTCACCTTTAACCCCAAACTCGGATACCTGCACCTTTTATTTTACCCTCCCCTTTTACCGGTCTCCATTTCTCTTTCTTCCATATTCCTTCGTCTCGGTTTCCCCAGCTGCCCGTTGACAGCTCCATAAATATTAACAACCTCCATCTGTAGAATAACAAAGGTCTTAAGTAAGCCTAATGGCCTGATGTTATTTTTACTGCAGTGGACGGGTCATTTCTTCAGGACTGATCCCAGGTCCGAGAGCTTTATTTGATGACAGCACGTTTTGTCCTGTCATGTTTATTTTGAGACGGCTTCGAGGAGCAAATATCATCCTGCAGTGAGGGCGACTGAGTGTACAGCAGGACCAGAGACCGGGAAGAATACTGGGTTATTTCATCTTTCTTTCAAAGTCAAGGTTTTTCATTTCCGTCTTGGGTTCAGTAGAGGGCAGTAAAGTTATGTTTTATGATGAATATGAATTATTTAGCTGACTCTTCAGACTGTAGTCCCTCTTGTCTGCTTACATCATTTTCCCTACTGTTCTTTTTTTTTTTCTAAACACCTTACAACATGTCCCACTGTGTGCCTCTAACATTCTCAGTGGGGCATTTGTGTGAATGTAATTCCTGTTGTTTTCCTCTTGCATCAACTGTGAAACCACTGACCCCATTGATGGCTTTGGATGGAAGCAAGAAACTTTTAGGGCTACAACTAACAAGTATTTTATTTTTTTAATTTATTCTTTTATTTGTAAAAATGACACAAGTTGCCATAGCTCGAGGTGAAACCCACAGTGTTGTCAGTGGCAGGTAGATAGAATGCTCCTTAGCAAACAGGATGTTGGCCGTCTTGTAGCGACCAACATCCTGTTTGCTTCAGTTGTTCCAAGATCACAGTGTGAATGTACATTAAAAAACTGACCAGATCTGAACAAGTGCTGTCACATTATTATTATTATTATTATTATTATTATTATTATTATTATTATTATTATTATTATTATTATATCTTACTGTCGTATATCCGGCAAGATTTTTTTTTTTAATAATCTGTTCAGAATTATTTTCTTCAGGTACTACCTACATTATTATTATTATTATTAGTAGTAGTATTAGTATTATCCACAGAAGAGGGACATGAAACATGTCTAAGTGGATGGCCCTCAGTTCCAGCAGCTTAAAGAGCAGAGGCTTCTGGGCTACAGGTCAGTCCTGAGACTGAGGAGAGGAATTATGTAAACACTCCATACAGTATGAATCTTGCTTTAGCTTGGCAGGTAAGATTTTTTTTTTCCTCCCAGACATCCCTTCCATTCAGCAGCATCCTCATCATTCATTTCTCTGTGGCTGTGAAAATTTCATTCAGTGCATTCACTGAACTAACACACCATTCAGGATTTTCTCCTTTGTGTAGCTCAGGCCATAAACTGCTGAGGACTGTTGCATGGATACAAAACGAGTGTGTGGGAGTGTATGTGTGTTAAAGAGGGTGGATTGCTGAGGGAGTTTGGTGCCTGTTTGTTTTTGTGTTTGGGAGGTGTCATTCATTTTAGTTTGGATAAATCATTCAGTAACATTTCGGCCTCTCATAATCCCCCTTTGGAAATGTCTCTGTCCCCCTTTCTCTCTTTTTGCCTTTCCCCAGACCCCTGCCTTCCCCCCTCCCCCAGGGGTGTTACCATGGAAACAGGCCTCCTCTGTCAGGTGGCTCCATGCTGAATGCTCCCACTGCGCTCTGATTTGCTCCGACATCATCTGGCTGAATCACTCAGCCACGTGATCACGGATCAGCCAGTCCGGACGGTGAATGTAGAGCCGGTCTCTCTTTTGACCTCCCCCTCCCCATCTCTAAAGTCTCCTCCCCTCCCTGCCTCCCTCTCACCTCGTCTGGGGAAAGTCATGGAAGTGATGGGTGGATTTAGATCATGTTTATTCACAGTGCAGTCGTTCCAAATAAAAAAACAAAAAAAAACAAAACCTGAATAACATTATATAATTCACAGCCTCAATTCTAAACTCTTCAACCCTGATGTTCCTCTGGATTCCTGGAGATCCCAGTCTTTCTTCACCAGCTCAAAAATGTCCTTAACATTCTTTTATCAGCTTGTTTCTTAATATCTTTTTCTAATTTCATGTGAGTTGCTTATGAATAACACATTACTTCTGTTCTTGGCTTCAGACAAGTTGACCGTACTTTTTATGCAGTGCCACCTCTCCCAAATGTTCAAAACCATGGCATTTTATAGCAGTTTGCTCATACAACATACAACTTTATGGTTTCTTCGAGAACATGAATTATTCCTTTGTTTTGTGATATAATGCTTTGTGCTCGGTTTGTCATGAGGTAATCACTGTTCAATACATGACTTCCACAAGTGTGATGTGGAAGCTTGAAGCCTCCAGTGCACATAAACTGAGTAGAAGACTTCAAATGAAGTGGAAGGAGCAGATTAGAATCATAAAATGCGTCTGTATAGGATTTTTAAATCATTTTTAGTCTAAAATTTTATGCATTTTTTTTGCATCGTTTCACTGAGGTAAAAGTTGTTGTGTTCCCGTACCACAAAATAAAGATACTGCATTCTGATTTAAATTCCTGCAGTACACAGTATGCAGTATTAATGCATCAGTGTAAAAACTGTCTTTTAATGATGTAACTGGCTGAGGTGGAGCTGAATTTAGGTAGTTAATCTCTAAAAATCATATTTTATAAACTCATCAAATGTTTTGTTTGTAAAATCACAGTTTGGTAACTAACTATACAACACATACCTGAAGATTGCACAGTTCAGACCTTTCCACCAAATTATGTTTCCTTACATGACATACTGATGTGTTTTCCATCCTGTTGTTGTTTCCTTGTGTTGTTTACAGTGTCGCTGATAGTGTGGTTTACTGTGCTGTCTTGGGCTGAGCACCAGAGTGGCTCAGATGACATCATTGCGCACATCATGCATCATCTCCTGCCAGATCAGCGGGAGAGACGTAACCTCAGGTTACGGGGTGACATGGAAAACACACACATGCACACACACACACCTACATGTCACCAGCAGGTCATCTGAGGATCAGTGCCGCTAATTTCTTGTCACCTCGGCGAAAGGTGCCAGTGAAAGTTGGTGTGACTCAGCTGGCGGACTGACACTTCTGACACTGTGTGATGAGATCTGTAACCAGTCAGTACCCTGACACACATACAGGAAGGATATCACTTGTGTTTGTTAAATACAGAGAAGTTTTCCTCGAGCTTGTGCACTCAGCCACTGTGGAGTCAAAGACATACACTTCACATTTAGACAGGACTTCTAAAGCAAGAGTGTATATGTAACCAGGCAGCTGTCCCTGGGTCCCTGTAGGGTCCCAAAAACTCCAGGTCTGAATGCACTAAGTTGCACACAATATTTAGTGCAATTAATCAAATTACATATTTTGTTGTGTACTTTGAAATGAAAAGACGTAAATAAAGCCTCTGAAGCAAACAGATGTTAAGAATGAACCTTCCTTCAAATGATTTTTATTTCATGAGATTTAGTAATAGAATAGAAAATCATCAGTAATTGTGGCATGTGAAAAAGTTTGTGCACCTTTTTTTTGTCAGTACTCGGTAACCCCAAACTTAAGCATACAACTGTCTTTTAGTTGAAATTGTGTTTAATCAAATTGCCACAGACTAACTGCAAACACACAGCAAACCTGAGAGTAGTTGGATTCTGGGTCTCAGTGCATATAAATACAGTTATTGCACTTTACTTGATAGGAGGTTGTAGGTGACATGGTTCACACACAATGCAGAAAGAGTAGGCTGTGTGTGGGCGACATATACTATAGACAGTAATTCTGAAAGAATATTATGTGACCACTTTCTGATAAGGTGTCATTTAGAAAGGCTCATTTCCATTTTACTTCATTTTTCCTTTTTTATGTTGTAGTTCGCAGTATTTTCCATGGAGCTTCATCTTACAGTGTTTAAATTCAGTAATTCAGGCATGCAGGTCATACTTCTACACATTTCTACAAATGCTGCCTTCGTATGGAGTCCATCCCGTGGTGTCTTCTTCTGTGCACTTCAGTTGTGTGTTTTCCTGGTCAGCTGACAGTGAGGGGCAGTTTCTTATTAAAGCCTGCTGACACATTGATCCTCAAACAGCCCCAGGAGGCCAATCTCCATCCCAACCACTTTAGATGTTTTCACAGGAAATCAACTCAAAAGCATCTCTCTGGGTTTTTTTTTTCCTTTTGTCTTTCAGCTCCCATCACCCACCCCCGCCTCACCCCTCTGAAGTCTAAATTTGGTATGTATTTGAACTCCTGATCGATGACACCCACCGAGGAGGCAGTGTTGTTTGCGTGCAGTCTTATGTTATAGGTTCCTGCTCTACCATGACATTACACTGTATGTCTGCACAGAGGAAGAAATAGAAATGTTTTACTGAAGAACTGAAAACGGCGACTGTCTGTGGAATTAAGAAAGAAGAATGCAATAAGCTGATGGTTGGACAGAGGGACAGAAACATGGAAGGACAGGGACTAAAACAGAGGTGATGTGGGAGAGACAGTGACTGGTCTGTGGATGAGCAGGAGGTTGAAGTGGCCCGTGCCCCCTTGAGGCTCCCGTCGATTCATCCTTCCGGCAGGAAGTGTTTGAGGATCAATAAGAAGCGAGGGCCTCTGGAGAGAGACAGAGAGAGAGAGCCTCTGCCCAGCCCAGGTCTTTTTGTTTCATTAGGCAGCTCCTCGCTCCTATTCTGGGTCTGAATTGAGAATAATTAGCTTAAAGGTTTCTGTCTTCGTCATCGTCACAGTCATCACCGACAGTAAAAGTAAGGTTTTAGGGTGTGCTTCCTTATTTGGGACTTAAATTGGGGTATAAAACTTTTCAATCACATGCTTTTGTGTAATCATTTATCTACACATGCTTTGTGTAATCATTAGACCGCCTTTAAGGGCGGTCTAATGATTACGCGGATGGTTTAGAGTTTGGAAAACGAGATCACAGTGTGACAGCTCTGACTAGTAGCAGGTGTGGAGCTGTAAGAGGAAACACACTCAAATCAGACACTGACCTTCCAGAGCGGCTCGTCCTCTCCCACTACCACCTGTCTGTAGCCTGACTGGGTTATTATTTTAGCCCTTAACCCCACCATGAAGCCACAGAGTCAATCCTCTCAGAGAGGATTATAGTGAAGGTGTGCTACGCTAGAGTCTCTCAGTGAGTGGTAAACAGTGAACCATGTGAAAAGTCTCATTTGGCCAAACAACATGTATGTAATGGTGTAAATCTGACTCTCATGCAGGGGATATAACAGCAGTTTTGGAGCCGGAGCCAGCTTGATCTGTATTGGTTATAAACCCTTCACAAATGTTGCTTCATCAGAAAGTGTTCAATGTGCACACTATTAACCTTCTTTGCTTTGGTTTTGTCACTGTCCCATGTTGTTTATGTCTCCCTGAGCAGCATTGTTGCAAGAGCAGAGGGGTTTTTACACGTTGGCGTGACTCCATGGTTACGTCACCTCTTCATCAGTCAAGACAGTAGAGGGTTACATCAGAAATCAGCCAGTTTTTGTTTGTCTTTATCGAGTCTGGCTCATAGGTTAAAGGCTTGAAGTAACTAATCAACATCAGTATAATAAACAACATCATCTCTGACAACACCAGGCATACAGAAGAGTGTAGTCAAGTGTTTAAGAGAGATTCTCCTGGTCCAGCTGGTCTGACCCCCCACCCAAAAGCCCCCAGTGAGCAGTTTTCAGGGGACAGTCTGAAAGAACAGTGTTAGTGAGAAAACACTTGAGGAGGAGCCTGACCTATTCATTCAGTCTGTTGTGTGTGTGTGCACGCGTATTTTCGCTATGTATCTGTCTGTGTCAAGTGTGTGTGTGTGCGCGCTATGAAAGGTGGGTTAAATGCCCACCATTCATATTTTCACCACATTTTCATCATTATTTTTTACACTCATTCCTTCATTGACACACACAGGACCTCTTGTATTGTGTCAGTGTCGAGTCATGGCAACAATAAAAGGGCGTGGCTCCTTTAAGGGCGGTCATGGTGGCTGTTAAATAGATCAGTGAAAGACACACACACTCACACGCCCCCCAGTGAAAGAAGCTGCGGTCAATTCATCCTAAGAAACACTGAACAGGCATGTAAATGAGTGTGCCTTCAAAATAAAAGTCTTTGAAGACACAATTACAAGCTCATGCTTTAGGAAATAATGAAACTGTGTTATTTTAAAATTGTGTAATACATTTTTTTTTCCTGTTGCTTAATCGGGCTGTTCTTTGGTTGGTTGTCTTTAAATGTAAACTTTTCAGGAACCAAGAAAAGTATTTTTATCTGGAACTCAATGTATTTTCACTTCACTATATCCACATGAGCTCGAGTTAGTTTCGAATTCCCAGGGTCTGCGTGATTTTCTGAAATGTGTTCTTCGTCTGTGGTTAGATTAGATTTGAATAGCTTCACCTTTATTGTCACTGTGCACAATGACAGGAAATCATAACAATGGCAGCTCATAACTAAGTGAGAGTGAAAGCCTGACAAAAGCAAGATTTAAAAAAAAGTATTCAATGAATTCGTAGCAGGTTAGAGATCAGTCCTTTCTGTATCCCAAAAAAAAGAATAGCAACTAACAACTAGCTAAGGCCATGCAATTCATATTACAGTGGTGTTCAGATACCACACGTGCTGAAACCAGTACGCAAAGTATTTTGTTTTGACAAAACAATGTACAAAATGTAGAACACTGACTCCTTCTGCCATGTGCGCATTTTGAATGTCCCTGTCTCTTCAAGTTCCCATCTACATTGCTTACAGAAGAACACTGAATCTTCATTGTAAAGGCCCACAGAACACATAGCGTGGAAAAACATCACCAGGCCCCAAAAGTTTCTGTTTCTCTGTGTGCACGTGCTAGATGGTGGTATTCTCATGACAGACAGCTTCATTTAGAAATGTGCAGTGATAAGCATCATGTGAGCACCATGGTTCTGATGCATCACCTCTCTTCAAGGCAAAATTAGCTGATAAAGCATTTGCTCAGCAACTAGGGGCGTTATTCTGAAAGTATAGGCCGGAAGCAGCGTAGTTTTGTGATTGTCTCTGGCTTGTCGGTGGTCTGTGGAAGGCAGAGCAGAGGGTACAGCAGCACAGTGCGTCGGGCAGAGAGATGGAGGGAGAGCTGACCGGCTGTGAGCTCGTACAAACCGGAGAGGGCAACATCCGATGAAGAGGAAATAAACCATGTTTGATCCTGAGAAGTGAAAATCTTCACAGCAAAGCCAGGCTCGTCTCTGAGACTCCACCGTCATGAACCCAGTCCTGTATTGAGGTGAGAGCTGCTGCCGCTGCCGCTGCCGCTGCTGCCGCTGCGTTTTATTTCTTATTCAGCGCGTCTGGATCATCCTCCCGACGGCGTGTGATTAGACATATTATGAGATATTATGCAGAGCCTCTTCATAATGTGCTGATGATGTGAGGAGAAAGGCGGCAGCGGCGTGGTGGTTTGTTGAGGATAACAACAACAAACCTCCAGGTGTTGAGGCTGGAGAGGAGGCTGCTGTGTTTTGGTGTTAAAGCCCGTTCCATCCCCACAGTCAGCCTCCGAGGTGACTTCTGCGTTCAGCATCGGTTTTTGATGGTGGAGAACAAGTGCAGTCGGCTGATCATAGCGGTTCGTTTTTAGGTCCTTGAGCGCAGAGACTGTGGATGAGGTTTCCTGGACTTGGGGGGGTTGGAGGGAGGCAAGGAGGGAGGGGGTCGCGGTGTAAATGGGCTTTTCCGATAATCCATTTAATAGCCTTGAGGGAGTAAAGTCTGGTCAGTCACCGGACGGCTCAGGGGCCTGATGTGATGTGATCTTATGGGATGCGATGGGATGTGTAGGCCCGCTCGACATGATCCAAAATGAGTGTACCGACTCGTGACTCCGCACGCAGGCTCCCATTCATCGCCTTCTTACTGGACCTGGATCTGTCAGCCATTCAGCAGGAGGCTGCTGCCGATTCCCATTCATGAAGTCCAGTGCGCAGCCTGCACAACGATCCACTGTTGGCTTTAAATAGGCTGTCCGGGCCTGCAGTAGGCCTGTTTTAGGCCTGCTATTGACTTTCTCTCATGTATCTTTTTATAGGCTACACGAGACAGTCAGTTAATATGAAGCTTAATAAGAGTGATTTTAACAGGATGCAATCCTTCTGTTATAAAGGCTTTTACATCACAGTGATATTTTGATAATGCTCCTATGGGGCTGCGCTGGGTCTATTGTAAATTCCGTGATATTCTAATAGGGATGTGGTTTTGCTTTCATACTTAAACAGAATCCGTCTATGCACAAAGTCCTTCACTAAAAGTTAAGCTTTTCAGAGCTGAGCCAAGCTCATATGGTAGGTGGATGTACTCTGCGGGGGGTGGACAGAATAACAAGAACACTTTACAGTATAATACAATCCATCTCTGTAAAAAAGACATGTCACATACTGTAGGTCTTTACGTGCCCATAATATTCTGATCATACTTATATAACGTTGTATCTCTGCCTTGATGTTATGGTTTTATACCTAATCAAAGGCAGGGGTTTATTATATCGTTTTTACTTCCTCTATTCTATATCTAAATAGTCTAATATTCTAATAGAAATGTTAGAAATTTTACGAGTTTAATTTGCTTTGACTGTTTTCCCGAGCTGACTCCAGCTAAGTGCGGTTACACTTCCAGGGCTAGACTATATTCTGTGCATGGGGTGGACAGCATAACAAAAATGCCCCAAAGATACCCTCAAGTATAATCCAATTCAATATAGGTTTTTCCATCATTATGATATTCAGATACTCCCATTAGATCATATTGCGTCTTCGAGACTGTGTGCAGTGATTTTACAGTGAATAGCTAACTTATTATGTTGTATTTATTTACCATTTTCTATAAGTATTGTAACAGGGATGCAGTTTTTGCTGTAGTATTAAGGTAAAATCAAATTTTATAAAGGTTTTCACCGTTGATCCAAGCCAAGAGATACATACTGCCCAGGCTAGACTACAGAAGTCATCTTCTTCCAGCTTTTAAGTTGAGAGGATTTACTACTTCTCTTTGTCTTATGTGATACTAAACTGAACATCTTTGCATTTCGTTTTGGTTTTGTTGGTCGGGCTTTTGGAAATCTTTTGCCATTTTCTGAAATTTAAAGACAAAGAATTTGCACATTGAACATTGTCTCGCTTATCGTTGCTATGTTTGATAATTTATTACATTCTAAGAATCTTTAAGTTGATCACGTACATAATAATTGACTGAATAACTATATGGATAATAAAAACTATTGTTAGCTGCAGCCCTATTGAGGTGTACTTGCCGTTGTGTCCACCCCCTGTTGGTACCCTCATCAGGCTGTTTTTTTTTTTTTACACCAGCTTCAGTCTGTTATACCGAATTAAAAACCCATTTATTCCAGTAAGAGACACGCTTGCTGCTCATACACACATCTCTGTGAGAGGCCTGTGGTCATCTGTGAAATTAGTTAGACCTGGTGGGTGAGAGGCAGGAAATGGAAGTCAGTGGCGGTATGTGCGTCTCCCACGCGCTCTGTCCTTTATCACTGGCTGCCATATGGATGCCTGAGCTCACTCAATATTTACATTGTCACTGCTTTGCCAGAGAAAGTATGAGAGAGAGAGGGAGAACGCGAGGAGAGTCTGCTGGTGGAGGACACGCTAATTAATGTGTTTAATATCTGTGTGATGAGGCCTTGCTATCTACAGCATCGCACAGCCTGGTGAGCAGTGTTCAGTTTGTTTGTGTGCAGTTACAGTTTGGTGATCAGGAATGTCTGTGCTCTATCTTCTTCTCAACATGTCTGGCTCGCCATCTCTGGTTGCATCTGTCTGCGTCTACACACTCACACACAGGTAGCTTTATGCAGCTGGGTGTGTCAGTGTCTGGACGAGGACTGTATACCTCTCATAATGTCTGTCTGTGTGGACATCAGCCACGCGGCCTCACAGCTGGCGCCGACACTCTCCTCTCTGGTGGTCCTGTGTCATGTTGGGGCTGATGGAAACTCTGCAGATGACGCTCAGTCACATTAGGGAGGGATGAGGTTATCAGAGCACGGGTTAAAGGTCACTGACCGGCTGCTCTGAAGTGGACAGAAGTGGGTGAAGTTGGGGGTCTGTTACTGCTGACCCCTATTTCTGCTCTTTCTCCCACTACAGCATGTGATCCTCTTCCCTCGTTCTTCTTCTCTATCTTCAGTCTCCCCCTCCTGGGATTTTTTAATCTTGTGTCTGCATCTCCTCTGCTTTTCCTTCCACTACTGTCCTTTTTTTTTGCATTCAGTGATAAAGCTGGTTTACATAGTTTCCTTCTTTATGCCCACACACACTCACACCTGGATGTCTGCTGTGATAATATCTCTTTTGACTTCTTCAGGTGAGTCCGTTTTTGTCGGTGTGGCTTCCTGCCTGTGTCAGTGTCTGCTTTTGTTTCTGTCCTCCTTCAGTGCAGCAACAAAACCAAACAGACATCACGTTCATGTTGATATCTTCATCTTTGTCTCCTGCTTCTATGGTGCAAATGGGAGTCTTAATTTTGGTTTTAGCATTTGTCATGAGCTCTGATTATTTATGTGACGTGCTAAATGTCAGTGTAACACAAAGCAAATGCAAAACTAACAGTAACAGTAACATTAAAAATAGCACTCATTCTCAGTCAAAACAGCCTGTTGTCTTGAGTAACTGTGGTTATTTTCTTGATGAATCAATTATTCATTTGAGCTATAAAATGTCAAACTTAGCAATTTTACAACTTTAGCTACTTATTATACATTAATCTAGACATGCATGGACAGTATGTGGAAATCTCATTATGCACCCAGTATAAATGCAGTAGCATTGTTTTTTTTTTTCAGTTGATCTACATCTATTGTGTAAGACAAACATGACAGACGTTATGTCCGGAGTGTGTCCACAGTCCACATCTAACTGCTGCAATATTTACATATTAAACAAGAACACATAATTAATGGATTCACGTAGAGTTGAAGATGTGTATGTACAGTGCTGTACTGTACTGAGTGTGCTGCCAGCTGTGTGCTGTGCTGTGGAGCAGGCTAATCTTAGAAAACATGGCTGGGCCCAAACTCCCTGGGGTGGGAGCACAACATCACCAATCATCCTCATCAGCCAGTCACTGAGGGCTTGCTGCTGGCATGAAACTGCTCGCAGCAACGTGTGTGTGTTTGTGCGTTAGGATATAGGAGTCTGTTAAACTACATGTACAGTGTTTATAAGTACGCGGAGGTATTTAAAAACACAAATCCTTGTACATCCGTTATTCTTGGCCAGAATATCATTTCCTCAGTAGCTCCACATTACTACCCACAACACCACAGTATTAATCAGGCATATGTAATTCCTGGCTCTGCACAGCTCAGTCCTGTGAGGGCCGCACAAAGTACATGAAGTGAACAGATCTTGTACGATGTGTTTTGCAGGCTGCAGTTGATCTCTTCTCCCTGCACGGTAATGTCTCTTTCCTCTCCTCCCCAGTCAGTTTACTGTTACAGACAGAACTCCCAACCATCTGACAGAGATATCAGCCCTGCTCCCCTGGGTAAAGAAGCAGCAGGAGGAGGAAGGGGCACAGTAGTGGTAGATTTTTACAACAGATAGGGAAGAGATATAGGAAGGAGAAAGGCTTCTGAGGCCTGAAGGATGGAGGTAAACGTTTTAGATTCCCCTCGACTCTCCTTGATGGACCTCAAGCAAAAAGAAAAAAAAAAAAAAGATCTACATGGTGCCTCTGCTCCCCCTCATTCTACACTGTGTCTCCCTTTCTTTATGTTCCCCTTGTCTCTTCCACCTCCACACACTCACTGATTGTTTTAGCAGCTGGCCTATAGTGCAAAAACATGCCCCCCTCCAGTGGTGGAAGAAGTTCTTAGATCCTTTACCTAAGTAAAAGTACCATTGCAAGAATGTAAAAATACTCCATTATTCTATATATCCTTGATTCAAAATTTAAATTTTAAGTTAAAGCACAAGTATTTAGACTGAAATGTACTTAAAGCGTCTTTACTTGTTATTTTTAGAATAAGAATGTGTCAAGTGACACTGTGAAAACATTGTGAAGGCCGCAACTTTACTCTTGTTCTCATAGCGTTATTTTCAGCCGTAGCAGGTAGCTATTTTCAGTGTGCTCTAAAAACTGACTGTGTACTACCTGTTCAGCACCAAACATCAGATAGACACAGTTAGAGACCAACAGGTGAACTCGGTGGAGCATTTAGCAGTGAAAGACCCAGATATAGGAGCTGGTAGAGACCAAAAACAGAGCTAAAAGGAGAATCATATTCATCCGGTAACAAGAAATGTGTCCCAATGAGTAATAATGTTGCGTTGTGTTCACAAATAGTTTCCACTGCAACCAAATGGCCAAAAAAACTGTTACTGCAGGTTTAAAGTATAAAAAGTACTATACATGCCTATCTACTGACATGCAAATGTCACAGGCTTGTGGTCAGGCTGGATGGTGAGTGCACTAAGTTCAGGACTTTGACACCAGAGAGACTGTGGTTGACATCCACACTCTTGTCTATGGTTGGAATGGGGAAGCATGAACACTTTGGTTAAGGTTAGAGAATGATTGATTAAATGTTAATAAACTTGTTGTGTCTCAAGTCACTGTGAGCTTTTTATGTATTTAATCTGACCATGATATAGGGACTATATATAGGGAAAGCCTATATGTAGTCAGAGAACATTTAACGGCATGTTCAATATTAACATTTTTGCAACTTGCTAAACGTGTTAATTATCAACATTTCCTCATTTTGTTAATAGAAAATGTTCCTTCAAAACATATTTACTGTTGCAGATGAGTTGAATATTTGCAGCCAGGCACTGCTTTATTAAAAGGTGAGACAAGCCAGAAGTATTTGACAATGTGTTGTATTTTTTGAGCTTATTATATTTTTTTTATGTAACATCTTAGTCTGAAAAGTAGCTACAGCTGTCAAAAAATGTGTACTTAAAAAGACAGTGATTCCCTGTGAACTGTAGTCGAGCATAAGTATAATGTAGCCAAAAAGTGAAAACTAGTACTTGAAAATAATACTTCAGGACAGTACCTACAGTATATGTACTTAGCTGTTTTCTACTGTGCCCCCTGCCTCTGTTCTTCCACACCAACAGTCACAATCCCACTCCTCTTTTCTCCTCCATCGCTCGCTCGTTCATTCATTCCCCATACACACGTTTTGTTTCCGCTGTCTCTGCCAATCATTTTCGGTTCATACCCCTGTGTGCTTTGCAGTATGTCGCCCGCTTCAGTCTGCTGAGCCTCAGAAAACCCTAATGCTGTCCACTTCCGTCCACAGCGTCTCATGGCTTGAGTTTCATGCTGAGTTGGTGATCGAACGTGTGTGTGTAGATATGTGTGTGCGTGTATGTGGGTGCGGTATACAGTCAGTTCAGTATCCTTGGGAGAGGCACATCCTCATCTCTGCGGAAGGGCAGGAGTTTGAGAAAAGCACCTCACTGTGTGCTGTTGTTTTTCTGCTGAATGAGTGGAAAGTTGGCCCAGTGCAGGTTTTTAAATAGCTGAATGGGTATTGACTTCCTTGCAGCCAGCAGCAACACACACACACACACACACACACACACACACTTACAAGGGGAGTAAGATAATTATTACAATAACACTTGGTGATTAGCAGTTTATCTTACAAATCTCGTGTGGCTTGAAGGAATGAATGGATGGATGTTTGGATGAATGAAGTGATGGATTCATGAATGAAAGTGGAAATCCATTTTACTTTTAACAAACTATAAATTTAAGAAACATTATTTTTGACTGGACTGTACTTTTTTGATTTGCAACTTGATCTATCGAATATTAGTAAATGATTTGTTATCTAGTTACATCCCTTTATAAAGGGTGCTTTATTATAGAGTCGTACTGTCAATTATTTCTTGCTTCTGTCACCTGTTGACAGGTTATGAACGTGCGAAGAACAACAACAACACAGCGCTGCTTATTCATGTTCTCACTGTTCAGCCAGCCCAAGCCCTGAGACAATCTCAGAAATGTCATGCATCCAGTCAAAACAGCTAAATATGACCACGCACTTCTGCACGCCATATGAAGTGAAGAAGTGAAATGAAGCAAAATTGCTACAGTATTGGCACTTGAGATTCCTCTGGGACATCTGTGCAGATTTATTATTATTATTCTCTAATCCCACCCTTCCCTTTAATTTCTAGTTTTTCTATCTTCATAGCATTCACCTGAAATTGTGAACCAGGTCTGAGCATCCAATAGTTTCTCTATCTTCAACATGAGCTAATAGATGGTCCTTCAAAGAGTTGGTACTCCTGTGTACTTTACCTCATCATATCCTCTCCCTAATCTGGCATATTGTTTGTTTCAGATCTGTGGGAGAGGGAAAGGAAGAGGGAATGAGAGTTAGAGAGAGCGGCTTGTAGTTGAATGTGTGTGTCAGACTTAATTCCAGTCGAGAGTTTTTTTTTTGCTCTAATCCTTTATGAAAAGACATCCCACACTGATGCTTTTGAAAATGCCAATAAAGCTGCTTGCAGGAGAAATTCCAGGAAACTCTGCAGTGCAAATGCATGCATGTACGCGTGATGTGGTATAAGAGTGCAATTTCAGAAAGCAAACATCCCAGCGCATATTGTGAGCGAACTGCCAGGAGAAGCCCAGCAGCTCTGAGAATAAGCTTTCACAGCTTGGGGAGTGTTGGCCATCTCCGTGCGTATGTCGCCCAGCCTGCCCACTCAGACGATATCCTTTTATCTGCATGATTTACAGACAATAATAATCAAACCAACATGTGTTTGATTGTTTGATGCTATTCACTGATGGGCTGAGGCACATAATGGAAGAGGAAGAGGGAGAGAGAGGTGGGGGGGTGTAAACTGCTTGGATGTTGCTACTGACGCTGGGGGTATGGCTCTGTGTTAGAGCCCCACCGCAGACCAAAGTGCAAAGAGTTTTATCAGTGATGTGATGTGGTTTGGCACTGTTCAGGCCAGAGAGGGAGGCAGAGCTGAGGACTGAGTCATTCAAACACGCACACACACACACACGCATGCTGAGGAACTGAGGAATGGAAGCATGAGTGGACAAGAGGAAACTGCGGTCTTAAAAAAGTACTTATTAGTTAGAAAATCAACGGTGATTGAGACAGACAGGATGTAAAGAGGAGCCATACAATCAGTTTGTATTTAATCCAAGTTGCCATTAACTTGCTCTGACAGATAATTCAAACAATCCTATCAGTGCTTGTCAGAAACAATCAATTGGTAACTGATGTAGACCCCAGCTTTCTGCATGAGTCCTTTCTGATCTGTTGTCACATTGAATCTGTTGAGTCATTTCATTTTCAAATCATCAGTGACATGCCAATCCTGTGCAGAATCTTTAGCTGTGGGGTTAGAGACCAGGAGGGAGTTTGATTTAAACATTTTCAGAAAACCTAAAGTGTTAAATTTATGGGTTGAAATAATTCTTCAACAATTCAATTTTAAAATGCAACATTTATTGTCACAAAGAAAACAGGCTTGGAGATGCATGATTTTCAAAGGACTGATACCTTCATGTCGAGAACAACTGAACAATTAATTAATCACTGAGATGTAAGACAAAATTTAAATAATCAAGAAAATGTTGAGACTTTACTTTTGATGTTGGGTCACATTTTGGTTAGGGTGGGGGGACTTAGACTCTTAATGTCCTGGAGGCTACGGTCCTTGTTATCACCTTAAAAGATTTTATATATGATGGGATGTTGGAAGAGCGATGACTGAAAGCGATGATGCACACTGTAATAACACCGTGCTCCTCTTCCTCCCCTCCAGCCTCTCCTCGGTGGGTTGGCATGGCCCAGTGATGAACGGAGCGGTGGTGCCCGGTAGCCCGGAGCTCTCCTCCTCGTGCCCACTGCCTGACTGGCGAGAGTTCTGTGAGCTCCATGCTCGAGCCTCCGCTGCAGACTTTGCTGATAAGTTCCAGCGCTTCCTGTCAGAGAACCCGTGTTACGATTCGCCCGGTGCAGATGCCAGCTTTTCACAACACTTTGCTCATCATTTCCTGGAGTGCTTCTCTGCAGCGCTGACCCAGGCCCGGGAGAACCAGGCGTCCTCACCAGGGGAGGACGGTTCCAACGCGGCACCTAAGTACAGCATTGTTCCTTTCCTGGGAATCCAGAGCTGCCCACTGTCCTACGGTCACGACCTCTACCAGAGACGCAAGGACGCCGGAGCTTCAAGTGAATCCTTGGACAGTATGGACAGCGGAGGGGGAGGGGGAGGGACTGGCCCCCAGCCAGTCCATAAGGTATTTGCTCTGGGACAGTCCCGCAGCTCAGAGGACGTGTCAGTTAGTCACCCAAAGGCTCGCTTCAAGAAGGGCTTCTCTCTAAGGAACATGAGCCTGTGTGTGGTGGACGGGGTGAAGGAGATGTGGCATCGACGGGCTTCCCCTGAGCCTGATGCTCCCTCCGGAGCCAGGAAGGCTAATGGAGGGGGAGGAGGAGGAGGAGGGGGAGGAGGAGGAGGAGGGGAGGCTGCAGGGGGAGAGAAGTGGTCCCAAAAGCTGCGGCTTCCCAGGGGTTCCCAGGGACACAAGGCTGAGCTGCTGGAAATCCAGAGGGAGGGAGCGCTGAGGTACATGGTGGCTGATGACACAAACTGTATGGGCGCTGCACAGTGGCAGAAGTGCCGCCTGCTGCTGAGGAAGACGAAGAGGGAGGAAGGAGGGGAGAAGTTCCTGCTGGAGTTCTACGTACCACCCAAGGTACACAAACACACACAGACACAGAGGAGCAGTTGGGCAGAAGGACACATTGAATGAGTGAATGAATGAAAAGATGAATGAATGAAGTAATGCATTCACCTCTGAAATGATTAGTCGATTAATGGATTAATGTAGAGCAGCAACTAACTATTTTCATTATCAGCCAATCTGTTGATTATATTCTTTGTTAATTAATTGTTTTAAATGTCTAGAATAGTGAAAATGCACATTTTCATTTTCCAGACTTCGAGATGCAAGTCAGTGTTATTTCAGTTCTTGTTGTCTGTGTCTTCATCCACACCATTAAAAAATTATGAATCTCTTTTAACCATAGCCCGATCTATTACAGCAATTAATAGGAATTATTCAGGGTTTAGTGAAGAAGTAATTTTGTCCAGCCACTGTTTAAAAGCAGGAGGACAAGCACATGTACATGTTTCATGACGAGTCCAGTTGAAGGTTAGACCTGATGAGTTGAATCGGCCCATGGATCAATAATGAAAATAATCATTAGTTGCGTCCCTACATGGATCCCAGATATAAATTCAGCCTGATATTCTAACTCTTCTGACCTTGAGTGACACAACCTGAAATCGAACTAAACGCACACACACTCACGTGCATGCATGCACACTTCACATTTGTCTGTATGGGATTTCGAGATCATTGCCCCTGACCTTCAGAAGGCCATGAGGCAGCGCAGCTGAGTGTGTGTAAATCTGCCACTCTTCTTTGATCGTGGCTGGTGGGAATGTGGGGATGTGGGTGCGGGGGCAGGGGAGCGGGGTAAGGACAGGTGGGAGGCAGACGTGGGAGGGGGTGGGGTTGAAGGAGCTGGCTGAGAAAACCGGATTGTGTGAAAGAGAGGATGCTGTTTCTGTTTCTGTAAGAGTAAGGGATCACAAAGTTTCCCTTTCATGCACAAAAAATAAGTATTGATCGGTTTCTCGTCTTTGGCAAACTGGCTGCGATGACAAACTGAAAATAGGAACCAAAGTATTCTTGTGAGTCACTCAGAATCTCTGCCAAACTCAGTGAGAGCCACAAGGGAAACATATAAAATGAAACTTAATAATTGTGCTTCAGCAGTTTCATCTGTTATGTTGTATTAACGTCCACACGGGGGAAAAATTATTAGCAGCCTCGGACTGGGCTGAGATTAGAAAAGGCTTCAGAGCAACAGTTACAGGCTTGATGACACATTAATTAAACACACACACATCTGGACAGGCCTGCCCCGCAGACACTCTCTGAGTTGTTTTATCACTGCCGTCCTATTCAAGTCCTACAAATCATAACAGTGCAGAGTCAACAGTGTTTGAAAGATAAGCTGACTCATAAAATCTCACTCCTGGCTGACTGGCTCTGGCTCCATCCCTGTCAGGGTCATCAATCTGCCGGCTGCTCTGTGTGGCAGAGACAGCACACTGCAGCATGCTAACTGCCTGCATTATGACACAGCAGCAGGCCCTGAGACGACCTGCTCTCTGCTTCACACCACCCAAAGCAACATGCCAGCAACACATCAGGGGAATTGTTTGTTACCCTAATACCTAAAGATTCATGTGTTTTTTGTTGTGTTTTAATTATTTCTGTAAATTGACATCCATTACCGTGGATGTTTTAACAAAATTTCAAATATTGCCTGAGAAAATACCACTTTTCTCCTTACAGTCACTGTTTTAACTCAGAATCCAGAGTTTACAGTGAGCAAAATGTTTGTGTCAGAGCTCAAACGCTCCTTTGTGAATGCAGGAACACAGTGTTGCATGTCCACAACAACCAAACTGTGGTTACTTTTTTGAGTGACTGGGAAATGTTGTTGCTGTTTTGTTTGTCTCTTTAAAGGCAGTTTTAAGTCTCATCATTATACCAGTCCAGAAAGGAATTCCTCTACTACTCCAAAAAGAATCCAACCAAAACTCTCATTTGTTTAGAGTTTTCAGCTGTATGTATTTACAGGGTAGATTCACCCAAACTGCAAAAATGCAAAAAAAGAAGCTTTTTGTCAAGAAGACCACAAAATAGAAAGTTAGAAGTTTAACAATGAATATCTAAAAGTGGAATTTTCCTTTTTGTTGGGAGCTAACACTGTCTATAAATGCATTTCCTACATGTGTTCCTACTTACATAGTGTCATGTGCACTGGTTTCGTAATGGTTTGACATTGGCCTTGTGCTGCCCACAGTAGAGAGGTACAGGAAATGGTCAAATGGCTTAAAACAGGAAGTGCTTTTTGACATCTGATCTGGAGAAAAGCATTGTGGACGTGGATGGCAGCCAGCTGCAAAGGCAGATCAAGATGAGAACAGCGTTACTCCAGACAGATCCACTGATAAGCCTCTGCCAGACCATCAGTCGGCCTCCTTCTCGCTCTGCCTCTCCTGACACACACAGAAATAAATACTTACACACACACGCACACACACACACACACACACACACACACACAGACACACACACTCACACTCTTTGGATCTGTTAAGATTATCGTCTGGATCCAACTCTCTGCAGAGGGCAAACTGAGGCCAGGCTTTTTTGTGTGTTCACCCTCATGTAAACTCTTCATGTTTTATGTTTGTTTGTCAACCAGCAGAAATAATCACAGAGAAACTCAGTGAGAAACAAGAGACTGAACGAAAATAGAGCTGTGGAGTTATATTTACAGATCATTTAATCTTTTGTAAACTCTTCCCTGCTCTTTTAATGCTGGCCTTATATTATTTGAATGACTTATATCTATACCTCCTGAGACAGGAGGTGTAGTTCATTACTGCCATGGCTGTACCTTTGAGTTCAGACTGCACATTGCCCCATAATTATGGTGTTAAGGATAAGTTTGAAGCTTTGGGTGGGTTTCACACTAAAGATGTTCTAAAATAAATAAAAAGAGGTAGTATTTAAACCTATACCAGTAACTTACAGCTACTTTCTAGTGGTGTAGTTGCCTCCGGAAGGGTTTAATTTAACTTTGGTGATGCCACCCAGAGAGAGATGCTATTTTTGGTTTCTAGAACACAGATGATAAAAATAATGTTGTTACCATATTAAATGTGTTTACTGTGATCTGCAAGCACTAACAAGCACATTCGCGTGTATTGTCTACAGTCATCTAAATGAAGGGTTCACTATTTTAAGCATGAGATTATTTAATATAAAGCATACTCAACTTCCAACCCCGGTTCAAACAAAGAGTTTACCTTTTTAAACTGTTTAATTTGATGAATTTTTAGAGGCAGTTTGATGCAAAACCAAAATGTAGTACTACATTCTAGGAGTACTACTCCCTCTCTAACCACACAGCAAGAAAAAGAAGATATAAACATACTGTGGTGTTGCATACTTTATCTAAGGACCGTGTGAGAGTCTCGACTAACTTGTTGGTAACCACTGAAGAGTCTGTTTGCATGTTGGTTCTAGTCTTCAAAGCCCAAAGTGAGCATCCCTCTGTCAGCAATCGTGGAGGTGAGGACCACAATGCCACTGGAGATGCCTGACAAGGACAACACCTTTGTTCTTAAGGTAGGGACTGCACTAACTTAAAGCCGCTTGCACTTGTACGTGCATTTATTGAAATGCTTTATGGGAATAACCCATTTTTACAACATGTTAAATAGAGCTTGAAAACTTGATGACAGTTTTATGAAAAAAAAAAAACAAAACAGGTTGCTGGAAAATGAACTAGCCCATGCCCTTGCTGGATTTGCCCTTTTCTAGACCCTGATGTGGTCCTTTGAACAGAGCTCAGTGTGTGATCGCAGTGTTTGGCTGCTTCCACAGGTGGAAAATGGGGGAGAGTACATCCTGGAAACCATCGACTCACTGCAGAAAAACTCCTGGGTTGCTGACATCCAGGACTGCACAGACCCAGGGTAAACCACCAGATAAATATTTGTTGTTGGCTGAAGATGGAGAGAGATGGAAAGGGTGGATGGGAAGAGGCAAGGGGGAAGGGTGGGGTAACACATACAGTCATTAATCATCAAATTAGTGGGGTTTTTGACAGGTTGCTTGAGCATAAACAAGGGCGAGCTTGCACCACCGACATTCCTCCCCAGTTTCCTGGGTCAGTGGACATTAGTCAGTGCAGCTCAGGACGTAAACAGAAGGATTATTTGTTTCCATGTTTGTAAGATGAGGATGTGTGTAGAGTTGTGTGTTACGTGCTTGCGGTTCTCTTGACCTGCCTGCTTGTGTACAGTGACAGCGGCGATGACATCGAGCTGGCGTCATGTCCTCATGGTCAGGCCTCCAAGGACTGCTCCATGGTGGCCTCCTGCAGCTGTGAGCTGCTGTCTGAGGGTGAGCAAAGACTCTTCTCATTTTTCTTTGCAGCACTCACTGTTACATAAAAATCAAATCTTTTGATCCAGATGAATGTGTTATACAAAAACTTGTTTAGGTGTGTATCGTGCTCCGGAGAGGTCGTGTCCTACAGCAGCAGAGCATTACAGCGCCCCCTCAGTGCGTTGCAGGGAACCCCCATTCACCCAGCACCCATCTCACATGCCTTTAGAGCGCTTCCTCCAGTCCCCAGAGGCCCAGGGCTCCAACTCCTCTGCAGGTAATAACACATACATTTGCTTTTCTCTCCATATAATCAATATCCAAGCTGGTGAACACCTGTAAATCTGAAAAGAAGCACAAAAGGAGTAGAGCTAGAGAAAAAAAAAGGTTTGTTTGTTACTCTGCTTAGGTGGTAGTGAAGGAACGAAAGACTCAGATGGCGATGCCAGCTTGGCGGGTTACCCGTGGTTCCATGGTACACTGTCTCGCGTGCGTGCAGCTCAGCTGGTGCTTGCAGGCGGGGCCAGGAGCCACGGGCTCTTCGTGATTCGTCAGAGCGAGACACGGCCGGGCGAGTACGTCCTCACCTTCAACTTCCAGGGCAAAGCCAAGGTGAGATGAATAGAGAGAAGAGACACAGCATCATGTTATGTTTACATTAACTCAGAGAAAAGTGGGTGTTAGTGTGTTGAATACATGTAAATTAGCGGTCCAACTATTATATTTATTTTTTGTTAAAGTATTGATGTTTTGTTTTGTTTGTATATTCACTTTAGCACACAAGATTTCCTCCCTGCTGCAGTCTTGCTCTGCAGCTGTGTTAAATTCACTTAGGCTTGTTCTCTTGACATTTGGGAAACAGCCACTGCAGCTTACAGCAGACCAAGTTGTTCAGGCCCTGGAAAAGATGCAGTAATGTCAATGTTTTGTGTTCTCTTATGTAACATGATCTCTGCACATCGCATCCTGCCAGCCGGCGGTGTTGAGGAAGTGTCAGCTGCCGCCTCTTCCTCTGGTGTCAGCCTTGGCATTCTTGTCGCTCTGTTCCCACAGCAAGACGCCTCTCTGACCTCTGTCTTGGCCTGTCTGTTTCAGATGTTCACTGTGTCTCACACTGCAATTATCTGTCCTTCTGTTTCTGCTCTCTTTCTTTCCCTACGCTCTCTTTTACCATCTACCTTTCCTTCATCCCTTTGAATCCCAAACTTTTCTCTCCCCTGTCTCTCTCCTGTATCCCCCCCCCTTCCTTCTCCCTCTCAGCATTTGCGCTTGTCGGTGAACGAGAATGGACAGTGTCACGTCCACCACTTGTGGTTCCACACTGTGTCGGACATGTTGAGACACTTCCACGCTCACCCCATCCCCCTGGAATCTGGAGGCTCAGCTGACATCACATTGCGCTCCTATGTACAAGTGCAGCGAAGCTCCGCCACAGGTGCATAACACACACACACCTGAAGCTGCTCACAGTTCAGTTCTGGTATTGTTCATGTTGGCTCACTGTCACTCTGTCATGCCTTGACTGATGCACTTGCATAGAACAGAGCCATTGTTAATGTTACTAGTAACACCTGTGACTTTCCCACTATGAGAAGTCAAAAATGTTTAATGTGAAAAAGGCCTGGTCAGTTTGCTTAAACCTATTCCTTATTTAAATTTCATGATTTTAAAGTATTTCCATTACTATTTCCCAAACACATCTTTTGCTTTTCTGTTCTGTATAAACGTCTCTGTTTGACAACTGCTCCTCCAGTCACAGAAGAATAGTGTAGCACGATTAGAAACCCGCTCCAGAAAGTTAGATATGCTGATGGATTATAGCACAGGTTTGTCCTCATAGATGGAGGAAGCAGTGCTAAACCTCACTGAACCTGCCCCCCCTCCATGGTAACACTGCTCCTGCCCTCCACTCTCCTGGCATGGGATGAATGCCCTCCTGTACAGGAGAGTGAGGGGGCGATTATACCACAGGAGTTTTGCATGCAGGCTGAGACTCCGGCCCCAACCCATCCCTGGTGGCCACAAAGAGGCCCTCTGTTTCCCCAAATGCTGGACCTACACACACCCATGCACTCACTCACATGCACATAGAGTGAGGGTTTGATTCAGGGCGTAAAAGGCTTTATTGATACACTGGTCAGGCGTGTCTTTGGCACCAGTGTTGTCGGTGTTATTGCCCACCAAGAGAAAGGATAATGAAGGAGGCCCTCACTGCCTGTGTTTACATGCTGCTCTATGAAGGAGCTTTTTGCTCACGGCTCTCCACTGGAAACCAACAAACTTATCGGCAGAACAGATCAGTCTAAATTATTAATGTGTCTTTGTATTTATTTCTGCTACAGATGTGACCATGCCTCCAGTCCTCACCCCACCCAGGGATGCAGGCTGCCGGACAGATTCAGCCCAGTTAGTCCTCCACCCTCCTGGGATCGCAGCGCCTTCAGGGCCTCCTTCTGATACCCCGCTCTCCTCGAGCACCTCCTCCTCACCCACCGCCCTTCCCTCCCTCTCCCGCAGTGACCCAGGTACTGGAGGAGGAGTAGGAGGTGGTTTACAGAGCCGGAGCAACAGCTCTGAGCGCCTGCTGGAGGCCTCTAGTGGTGCATCTGAGGACTACCACGACTCTGATGGGACTCGCAGGGCCCGAGCTGTGGAGAACCAGTACTCTTTCTACTAAACCGCCACGAGCAGGGCTCAGTCATGTATTTTCTGGACAGGATGGGATGCAGAAGGTTGGAGGTGACATGGGATGCTCTGCTGATGATGAAAACGTTCCAAATCACTGGATCTCCCATTGTTTGTCTTTGTTTCAACGCAGTTTCCTGTTTCTCGGATTTGAGAAAGGAGGTGAGATCATGCCAAGCCGTGTATCCACTCTGATAAATCCCTCAGGCTCTTTGTTTCAAACTCAGTTGTCAAGGATGTGAGTAAACAGACATACAGAGGGCTACAAATAGACAAGAAGGGGCTGAGATGGAGCAGGAGATTAGACCTAGAGGTAGAAAATGCAATGGTGAAGATAAGTGTAGGCAAAGAAACAAGAGGAAGTCATACAGTTGAGTCATGTGGCTTTGGTTCACCTCTTCCGACCACTTCCTGTTCACCCCTGCCCACAGTTCCCCGGGAGCAGAGCGTGTGTCACCACCCTGCTGAAGGACTGAGAGTTTGAAATGACCCTGAAGAAACAGTCCCTCCCCTCAGAGCTCCTGTGAGCTCCCGAGAGCATCCCATTAATGTTTGTAAAGCTGCTTTGAGTCTGTCCCGGATATCCTCACTGTCCCTGCGGGGTTTCCCTACAAAGTCCTGCTCTGGGTCTCTGCTCAACACTAACATCAGTACAGCAGTCATGGGTGTGTTAGTGTTAGCTCGGAGATGTTTTTCCTAAATGTGTACAGCCTAAAGGGTCTTAGTGCCTGACAATTACCTTGGACTTGAACAGACTGTTGCCTATAGCCAAGAGGAGGACAATGTTGACATACTCACATCAGCCCAAAAATTAAATACAGGTGATTATTTTACTGTCGGTTTCTGCTTAAAACATACTGAACACGCATATCTCTGCATACTGAAATGATTTTCTTCTCATGGTTTTATTGGTGGCTGCAACACACACACACATAGGTGGTCATAAGTTGTGTTACAAATCAGTTTCAAAATGTTGAAATGGAAGATGAACAACACAAGTTCAGTCTCTACAAATATGGCAGGGTGGCTCCCATTTTGCTGTCATACTGGGTTATTTCTATGAGTGTGTGGTGGTGTATTAGAGTCCAGATGTTTTTCAATGATCAGTGTGCTACAGTAGTGTTCCTAAAACATGGTTTTCAGGGTCCCTCCGTCTGGTGATGGTTCTGTATTCAAGCTCATCATATCGATAACCTGTAGATTAGATATGCTGTTAATATAGGAGTTCACTTTGAAGTAATGCCTTGAAGATATTATTATACCAAATCCAGCAGGGGGAGGGACTTGGGACTTGTTTTTTAGAAAGGTGGCAGTATTGTGTGCTGTTTGTGTGGCCTGCAGGTGAACTTGTGGGTGTGAACTGGAACGGTACAGTTTGTAAAATAAAGAGTACTAGATGGCCATGCTTGAGTAGAAATGTGTATTTTATGCCGACAAATTACTGAGATAAGACTTTTTATGGTAATACATCAGAAGAAAGTGTCATTTTCACACCATCAAATATTTATGATACTGTAAGAATTGACATAAATATACACTATAATACAAAATATCAGGAAAACATACGCTTGGAGGAAAAGTTAGACATTTGGGGCAATATGCTCATATGCCTCTTGGCTAAGAATTAAATTTGATAATTGATACCACTAACAAACATGAAGAAGTGCTGCCAGTACCCAGCTAACCTGCAGCGGCTCATCATGAAGAATGGAAACATGGTGAAACAGCTCGTGTGGCTCTGTCCAAAGGAAACAAAATCCACACACCAGCACCTCTAAAGCTCACTGGTTAAGACGTGTCTTTACTTTGTTTAGTCTGTATAAAAATCGAAGTGTAAAAATGACCAATCACCATTTTATAGTGGGTTATGTTCCAGGCTATTTCTTGGTCGACACCAGTCACCAGGCAGCCAACAGAGACTCAAGTTACTGTACCCAAGAAATACTACGGCTTGTAACCCTTTGTAAAACAATGTTTTCTTGTTTTTACATTTTAATCTTGGCGTTTATTAAACAAACAAGACATAATGAGCTTTAGAGGTGCTAATGGGTGGATGTCGTTTAGGGTGCCATCAATCTCATCGTCCGAATCTCAGAAAGACAACGAATAATCATAATAGCCAAAATGCTGAACTTTTCCTTTAAAGTGTGTTAGATACTCTCGGAAATCATAAAAAAAAACCCACTTTATTTCAAAACATATGCAACACTTTTGTTCAGTTGGAATAAACATATCAAGACTCAGCATCTGTCTTGTCGAGCATGGCCATTTAGCTTTGAAGGTGAAATTTCAATTTCAGTCGAGGATCGGATGGAGCAGTTCATGTGCCAATTTGAATCCTATTTTTGAAACCTATTCCTCAGCCGTTGTAAATTACATTTTTCCTATTGAGTCTTATTTATGTACAATTGATTGATTCTTCTTGATGAAACATCCTGAGTGGAACCTGTCTGTTGCAACAGTCCACCTCACATATCACAGATTTGCTCGTCTCCCTTTTATTTTCTTAACACTTCTTAAAGCTGAGTTTTCTGTTGTCTGACTGAGTTTTGAAGAGTCTGTGCAATTTTGTACAAAGTGATGTACTTGACGTACTACTTTATATTTCTGTGAATAAAATGTGAACAAACTACTGCACATTTTCTGCAGTTATTCACTCAAACGTCACAGTCTGGGGGGCTAAGGCTGAAACGCTGGAGATTAAGGGCTCAGACAAGTCGAGAGATTTAGTCTTACAAGCATAATCATCGCTCTGTAGAGATAAAAATGTCTCTCCTCAAAATGTGTTCATCTTCATTAACAGAAATGTGACATGCCAGGTGGTTTTCTTTACTTTTAGGTTGTGTTGAATGAAACTCAGTCAGCCTATGTTCCATAAATATGCCCTGCTGCAAACACACTTTGAACTGTTACATGTCCAGTCTTCATGAATTTATTTATTGAAAGACAGCTAGTGAATCATGTTCAAAGATCAAGTGTTTGACTTGTTGGTCAGTTTAAAGACTAATAACAACGTCCCGGACACTGACCCGGTTTCATGTTTCTAATTTGCCGCATTTTCAGGGGAACTGAAACTGACACTCAGAAAGTGCGTCAGTATCACGCGAAGGTAAAACTCAGCCCCTCAGGCCTCCAGCTCTGACCCACAGATCATTTTGATGTGTGCAGGTGCCCTCTAGAGGTCAGCTCTTGTAACGCTGCAGAAAAAAAGACATTCTGGGTAACTCCAGCTACATATTTACTGTGATCACTGATAAATAAAACTAAACTAAAACAAAGAAAAATAAATCAGTTTTATTACATTTGCTCAAATACAGTTTCCCTTACACAAAAGAAGCACTTTTAAAAATTTTTATAACATGGCATCTTGTATGTACATTACATACATGTATACACACTTAATCAATGTGTGTTCATTTACCAACAGCAAATTATGTTTTACTTCTACACTTCAGAGTAATTCTCTACAGTTCAGAAGCAGTTTATAGGGGAATATGGAGGAATTGTGCGTTATGCAGCATTTAAAGTTTAATTTTTCCATCCTTGGATGGACAGGAAAAAATAAATCAATTTAAGCTGCAGAAAAAGTTGTTTGGCTTCAGACTTACAGTACGACCACTAACAGAAAACAATCCTCAGGATTCTCTGGTTTTCTCCTGCAGAGGTTACAACATCAAGTAAGTATTTACCAGTTTTATAATAATTAAAATGGTAAAAAGCCAAGAAAGGCGAAATATGATTTCTTGTCACCCATTCACTGGGTGCTCTTGAGATTCCTGAAAGCGCTACATGCTCGCATCACTGTAGGAATAAACAATTCCACACACATTGCTGTGTCCTTTGCAGATTTCCAGTGTCTTCTTAAAGTTACTGTTTATTTTTATCTATCACTCCTTTCATTGTAATAGTATATGTTAGTAAAGCTTGTTTATGTTAGATCTACCTATGCTATGTAAGTGACTGGGAACAAAATCTACAGTCTTTATCCTGTGTAAAAATATATTCCAGAGTTTATCTGACGGTGATATGTGCTGAACAGATCAAGTGGAATAACTTCTAAAGCTACAGTATTTGTCGTACTTTTTGTTCCCACCCCGAGCTGGAGAGGAGATATAGCAACAAAAAGAGTGAACTGTGTATAAGAAAAAAAAAAGGATGCCACTTTGGAAGATATCCACCTGATTAGTTTAACACAGACTGCTGAAGACTCATATTAGCTGTAAATGGACATACACACATTTTAGCACAGATGGGATTTTGAGAGCCCATTAGAAGAGGATCTCTTAGAGACCAGTGTGAAGAGGAGGAATGATAACAGCATGCAAAACCTGCCTCAGTGTTCTTGTGATTTTTGTTTCAGGACAGACTTGAAAAATTGTGAGCCTGTCCTTTAACACAATCATCGTGTGTGGATACATTTTATGAATGAAAAGCCAAACTGCTGCTTCAGAAAGCCAGCCTTTGTTTACTCCGGCAAAACACTAAAAACAATCCTCTTTAACTGTCAGAAACTGTGTAACACACGCAAAACAGTCTGAGGTAGCACCCCCACCTTCTCCATCTCCTCCCCCCTGAGAGTCCTAACATGTAACCCCATAGGGACACGTCCGGTAGCTGCTTCTATTTCAGGGCTTGCTGACATTCATAAATATCAGCCCTGCCACGGCCAGCAGCATCACCACAGTCATCTCCAGCCCTTTCCCGTGCCTCCACCTGTTCATACTCTGCCTCTGCTTCTCCTGCATTTGCTCCTTCCTGGCTTTCATTTCCCTCTCTCTCTGCAGCTGCTCCCCGTAGTGAGCCTGATAAAAGGCATCAAAATCAAACATGGGCTTCCCGCCAGCTTGGGAGAACCGTCTGGCTGTCTGTTGATGCTGCCGCTGCTGCTGTGGGGAGCCTGTGGATCTGCCCGCCGCCTCTTTGGAGGACGGTCTCCCTGCACTTTGCATGTCTGACTGGCTCAGGATGCCCCGATCGTACTTCCTCCTCAGGTTGATGTTGCCCAGCACAGTATAAGCCTCGCTGATCTCAGAGAAGCGCTGGATGGCCTCCTTGTTCCCTGGGTTCTTGTCGGGGTGGTAAATAAAGGACTGCTTGTAGTAGGCTGTCTTGATCTGGGACTGTGTGGCACCGGGCGACACTTTGAGGATGTCGTAATAAGCCGTCCTGCTTCTGTACAGCAGAGGAGCATCTTTTGAGGTCCTGTCACTCCTCCAGCTGTAGTTTCTAGTTGTCGTAGATGCATCGGGGTGTAGTTTCAGACGTCTCAGTCTCTCTGGTCTCTCTGATCCCTGCTCAGCCAGAACAAAGATGACAGTGCAGAGAGCTCTGAGCTGCTGAGGGGACCTGAAGGTGTCAGGGTGGATGGAAACAGCTGCTCTGGTCCAGGTTGTCATCCTGCCAGGCAGCAGCTTCTCCTGGAGGAGAGGCTGTAGTCTTGCAGAGAGGTACAGGGCTCGCATGCTCTCTCTTGTTTGAACAAACCCGGGAAAACGGGACGAATCCAGCTCCAAAGATGTGGCACAAGGCAAACTCCCATGTTCCTGCTGACGCTTACTTTTTCTGACTCTGGAAAGTTTCTCTGATTTGCGTTGTGTTGCTCTTTTTCCTGACCCTCGCTGAGCCTCACCTTGATCCCGGGCTGATTCCTCTCTAACCCGGCTGTCTCTGAAGGTGCAGGTTACCAGCAGAAAGCCGGGACTTTCTCCGGTGCACACCGGTCGACTCTGGCTGCTCCGCAGACCGGACAGTCGGTAAACTCCGCTTCCCAGCCTCTGACCGACCTCTGCCATTTTACCGAGTAGGGGACCGGTGACAAGGCCGGAAAACAGATGCAGCATCCGGCATCGTCACACAACGAGCAACCAGTAAGAGTAAATGTTTACAGGAAGTACTTACTGTCGACCAATGATTGTGCAGGACAAAGGTATCGTTTTGATTTATTGGATAACAAATAAAAAAAGATTATTTACAGTTATTTACTTAAGGATATTTTGTTTCTTAATGTGTATGACCTTTGAATATTTAGACTTTTTGTAGTTTACTATTTTTTAAATATGTACTTTATTCTTTAAATGATGAATTTGGTGTCTGCTTGTTGTCACCATGTCACCCATGTTATGTGACACTGCTCTAAATTAAGCTCTTAAATAAAAATAACAAATGCATTTTGAAAATATAAAAGGAGGTGAATGTTTAGCTACGCTGGAAGAGGAATAAACGACAAACAAACAAAGTGTCATTTTTTCATTTATTTATTTTAAAGTGGTTTAACATACAGTTTTAAAGAGTTAGGTTTAATTTACATTGTACAATAATGACCATGAAACTCAAGGACACTTCATTTATCCATTCATTTAGGATGTAACCCAAACCTTCTGGGAAGGATTATATGGATGGAAATTGGAATTGGAGAAATGCAGACATTTAAATGTTACTTTAAAAATGCCTCAAGACTATATAAGAGATATCTCAGATCCTCTTTAAAACATATAACATATTTTACTTACCCTTTTGTTTCAGTTTTTATCCCCTTTCAGCTTTTATTATAATTTTATTATTACATTTTATCATCTTAAACTTTTATGGTGATATCTACTGAAGCACTCTGTAACTTGAGCTTTGCAAAGTGCTTCACAAATTATTATTCATCTTATCATTATCAGTAGCAGTATGTAGTTTACTGGATGCACAGCAGGGGGCGATATAATCGTGTTTTGACGTTGGGTGCTTTTATTAAGGTCGAAGAAGGAGAAGCTTCACGTGTGGGCTCTCTGCTGCTGCCACAGTATTTAGCTGGTTTATAACCCGATACTACAAATTAATTATCCATCTTCAGATACCGACACGGGCACAGGGAGGACCATGGCATCCAGCTGTCGACGGCCTGAACACACGGCTCCTCCAGATGTGGTGAGTCACTAGGTTTATTGTGTTTTCGTAGCTGCTAGGCTAACGCTTAGCTTCAGCTGGAGTATTTTGGGATGTTCAGCGACCCTTAACTATGGTTTAAACAGCGAGTTTAACATTTGTTAAAGTTAGCAGCAGTGTTACTGAGCCGTGTGCTGGAGTTTTAACTGTGTGCTCTCACCTCTGCAGTTCTACAATGAAGAGGAGGCAAAGAAATACTCTCAGAAGTGAGTCTGCGTCTTAAAATGTTATGTTGTGTGTGTGTCTCACAGTGTAGAAATAGTCTGTTACGAAAGTAAAAGGACTCATTATGGAGAATGAGCCATTTCTGAATAATGTATATTATATTATAGGATTGTATTAGTTTAAATAAACATGATTTGCCTCTGACTGGCAGTGGAGTTGAAGTACTTAAATACAGGATCATTTGGCAACTATTGTGGGGACTGTTTTGTCTCCTTGAGAGGAAAATTGTGTATAATTGACTTTGGATGGTTTGGATTTACCCTTTAGATTTATATATATATAATTTTTGTACTGGACTGTCAGTCACAAGCTGCAGAATTCCATGTTTGATTCTGCAGACTTGCTGTAGAGCCATAGTTGAAGAGAGATAACTAAATCCAACATGGAATCTGCAGTTTGCCACGTATAAAGGTTTAATTTCTTCATGTGAGAGTGTGTTTACATTCCAAGAAGTCACGTAAAACGATTTTGTTTTGCTTCACAGCTCTCGAATGATTGAAATCCAGACCCAGATGTCAGAGAGAGCTGTGGAGCTTTTGAACCTGCCAGAGGGACAGCCATGCTTCCTGTTAGATGTGGGGTGAGTGACGCTGACTGTGTTTACATGGACTGCTCTATTAATAAGATTAAGACAAATGTCCATGCTTATGCTAGTGTTCTCCGTTAGTCTCAACATAAATAAGATCTCAGAGTAAACATAATCTTATCAAGCCATACTTAGTGTTTTCTTAGTACGGGTGCATCACTGGTGGGAACTTCTGGATAACACATACCCTGTCGTTCTCTTTCAACTTTAATTGTTTCAAAAAGAACCTCAGTGGTTTCCCACATACCACAACGATAGCAACATGACAGAAACTTGGAGTTTGAGGTCGTCTGATGTAAGGTCACAATAGGGCAGTGGTTCCTGTTGTCTGAAAAGGTGGCTGTGGAAAAGCTATCTTGTGAAGTGATTATAGTAAACACCTGGTGTTTGACAATCACTTCATCAGAATGTCACCAGTGAGACCCTTTTTTTACTCTGAGTTTTAACACATCATATCATAAGATCCAGAATAACACAGTGATCTTGTATTAGTGATGTGAAGGACTGAAGTGATTGTCTGTCCTCTGTCTCTCAGGTGTGGCTCTGGTCTCAGTGGAGACTACCTGTCAGAGGAGGGACACTACTGGGTGGGAGTCGACATCAGCACCGCAATGCTGGGTTAGTTTGACACTGTTACATTTAAACAGAGCTGGGTGATATATGGTTAGGCTGAGAAAAACTCTCTTGGTATCATTAAGTACTTCTGCCTTCTCTGAGGTTTTTTTTTTCCTGTTTTCTTGTACACAATCCAATAACAAGTCATGAGACTTATTGATCACCATAGATAATAAGTATAAAAAACATCATCATCTTTTTTGGGGGTATCTGCAGGTTATTTTTATGTATTTAATAAATAATAACAGGCATTGTTGTCCCTACTGGTTTTCTGACCTTATTTGACTGATGTTAAAGACAGTAATGTATTAAATGGCTTTCTTTGTGATACATAAAAAGTTTGACATTTAAATTGAGTGAACACAGAGAGTAAAACTTGTTTAAGTTTGATTTGATTAAAGCAGAGGCTTCTGTCTTATCTCTCTAAAGTGCTGTTGCATTCAATAACAAAACAGTTGCTCATGTATTTATTTTAGGGTTTGTTCACTTGTGCAATTATAAATTTAGCTTAAAAGGATAAATTGTTGAAACACTGATTCAATGTAAACGTCTTCCTGTGACAGATGTTGCACTGGACAGAGAAGTAGAAGGAGACCTTTTACTGGGGGACATGGGTCAGGGGATGCCTTTCCGACCTGGAACCTTTGACGGTTGCATCAGGTGAAAAACAAAACACGCTTACGTTTAAGAAAAAAAGCAGGGATTTTCCCTGGATTAATTTGGATTCATTTCTGAGTCTGTTTTTCATTTATGCTTTGCTTCCTGTCAGTATTTCTGCCCTGCAGTGGCTGTGTAATGCCGACAAGAGGACACACAGTCCTCCAAAGAGACTCTATACGTTCTTTAGTAGTCTCTACTCTTCTCTGGTAAGATTTTAACCCTCCTGTTGAGTTCTCCAGACATCCAGATATTTTACAATGAAGACCTTTACTTACTTTCCTTACTCTTTGTCTTTCAGTCAAGAGGCTCACGTGCAGTTTTTCAGCTTTATCCAGAGAACTCAGAGCAGGTGAAGAAAACGCTGTGGATATAAAATCTAAAGTTTTCTCCAGATTCCTGTACTTACCTCCAGTCTTCTTCTTCCCTGTCTAAAGCTTGAGCTGATAACGACGCAGGCCATGAGGGCAGGTTTTAGTGGAGGCATGGTGGTGGATTACCCCAACAGCAGCAAGGCTAAAAAGTCAGTAACCTGTGTGAAGCAGGGCTTTTATTTTGACATGTTGAGCTGCAGCCATCTGCAATTGATTCCTTCTTAATAGCCTGTGAAATTGGTACCAGTGTACTCGCAACACATTAATTGGAACAGGGAAAACATCTTTATTGACTCAACTGTATGTCACATTAGCCTTGTGATGAATTACTACACATTAAAATGATCTGCCTGTTTTACCCCTTTCTCTCTCTCTCACACACATTGTGCTTATTTCCAGGTTCTTCTTGTGTCTTTTTGCTGGAGTAGTAGGAGTCCTTCCCAAAGTAAGAAACAAAGGAGTTAGCATTGGCGGATACTGTGCATTGTTTGATTTGTTTTAGCTACACTATGATAACTCTGCTCTCTTCCTGTTCATGTCAGGGATTGGGATCAGAGACTTCAGACAAAGCTGTTTCAAACCAGGTCCAGTTTTCAGGACAAAGGTAAATATCGTCGCACAGTAGAAACACTGGCTGTGTTTCCATGCAGGAAATACCCTGGTTACTCTAAGTAATCAGATTATTGTGATAGTTAATTAAACTGCTCACACGTCACATACATCATACACTGAATGTTGAATATGTTTTGGACTGTTGGCTGTGCAGCACAAGTCATTTGAATATTGGGTGTGATCAGCATGTTCACTATATTTAACATTTTCATGAAAGTAAGTGCAGCCCTAAAACACTTTGCTTAGATAATCCTATTTCGTTATTGATTTTCATTAAAACAACCATTTAAAAACATTACTTGCCATTAGGAGAGTAAGCAGGTCTTGGCGTTGATAAGTTCAGGTTCAGTCATACCTGTCTTAATGAAGCCAAAAGACCGAGAGCAATCTAAAAAGGGTCGTTGTCCTGTCTGGCTTAAAACCACCGTCAGGCAGGTTTTCCTCCCTTTCACATAGTGACCTTCAAGCCTCTCCTCATGGTTACACAAAGAGACCGAAACGTTTTGCATCAGACGGGGAGTTTTGGATGCAATTTGTCGTAGAGAGCAAGGTGCATTTTAAATAAGCTAATCAGCCAAACACTTTGTCTTTGTGAAGATGCCGGTTCAAAAACATGAAGGGCAAATCGGTGAAGAAGGGACGAGACTGGATATTGGAGAAGAAGGAGAGGAGGAGAAGACAGGGACGGTATGCACACAGCTGTGTTTTAAACTCTTTTATTATTTATTATCTTGAACTGAAATATCCATGTTCTAAAGAATCCAATATGCTTAGGTTTAGCTTTAACTGAATCACCTCTGGTATGTTGTGTTTTGTAATGCTCGCCAACGCCTCCTCTCTCTCTCTTTCTTTGCCACATGGCTGTTGGCCTGCAGGGAGGTTCGAGCTGACACAAAATACACTGGACGTCAGAGAAGACCTCATTTCTAGCTGTGACTCATGCAGCTGTTCCTTCATTAGCCGCTTGTCTGTGCCACAAGTTAAGTGTTTGGCAAATAGTTTCTCACACATGGTGGTAAGACTGCGCTCTCCACGTTCGCGCTGGCTGGAAAATGCCAAGTACATGAACAGACATGTACTGGCCACTGCTGAGACAGGAACAACACTGTCTTAGAATTAGAACAATTTTTGTAAATTATGAAATATCATCCTCCATTTCTGATCAGCTTTTGTATCTGCAGTATTTTCTCAGTTCAAACTAAACAAAAAAGAGACTTTTTTAATGAATTTGCTGATTTTTTTTTTTTTTCAGACCAGAATGTAGAAGAAATTGAACAACTTCACTGTCTCGCAGTCTTATGTTACTAAAACTGCTCTGTAAAGGGGATTTGTAACATGAAATGTACTGTAGATACAAAATACTCTGGTAATTGTGTATGATGTTCCTGAACAAACTGGCCGTTCATTAAATTAATGACGATTACAAAAACCGGAGCGACAATATGTAGACCTTTCAAAGTAAATGATTATTGCTGTCACTGCCTACAGTACTGTACATTTTTTTGTGTGACTGATGGTTTATATATCTCAGATCAGTAGAACAGCACATTACAACCTTTAACATAATGAGAAGGACATGTAGGCTGTTAATAAGGTCAAACTAAAGGAACCTAACTGTATTCCTATATGTAGAGCTGTAATTGTAAAAAAAATGTCAAAGGTACACTTATGTATTTTGCAATTTTTCAAGATTTGCAAGATTTTCTGAATAATTTGAGTCTCTTGCTTCTTCTGTACCGGGCTGCACCTCATGTGTCCGACAGAGGTCGCTGTGCGCTTTGGCACAATACAAACCACTTGGGCGTTATCTGACAACCTGCTCAATCAATAACCAACTCGAACGCAGTTTCAGCCTTCAGCCAACCTCTCCGGGCTGGTCTCTTCTCTTCTAATCTGGCCTTCAGTGTGTTAGACTGAGGTTAACGGAATTAAAAGAAACTTGTAAAAAATAAATAAATAAATAAATAAAAGAAAATAAAGGATTAAAAAAACGTTAAAAAAAAAAAGGTCAATTAGTGCGGAAGTTGCGGGTGTGTAATGGGTTAACGGCGGAAGGCCTCGCCTCACCTTTCGTGCGCGTCACTCGGCTCTGTGAAGTGGTCCCACCACCCAAACCACGGAGGGGGGGAAAAAAATCACCGCCTCTCGCAGCCGCCAGACGCGCCTCCTCGCCTCGGTCGGTCTCGCATCATCCTGCCGGTCTCCGCCCCGCCGCTCCATCACCACACACATCCAGAGCACAACGGGAACTGGAGGAATAACCGGCTAAATAAGGAACCATGAAGGACCGCATGCAAGAACTTAGACATGTAAGTTGCTGTTCGATTCTTTTGAACGGTCAGTGTGCACCTGCGCTGTGAATAGATGCTTTCTGAATTCGCTCTCAGATTATATTAAAGCGCATCCAGGAAGCACGGATCCACAGAGCCGGGTGCGCTGATTGAGCAACAGTTGTGACTCTCGGGGGTCTGATGGAGGCGGAAATTTTGTGTTTGCGTTTGCTCCCTGGATTTGCTGTATGTGTAGAGCGGGATAAAAACCCAGCAGAGATCAATGATTTCAGATGTTTAATCAAAGTGGTTTTCTGCTCAGTCTCCCGACGAATAATCTGACCGATCCTCCTGTTTATATTCCTCAAGCAATTAATGGCTTATTAAAGGATGTCTCTGGGACCCAAGACGGAGTTTTAGGATAGATACTTTGTTCTTAATGGTATTTAATCTAATTGTATTGGGGCATTCAGTCAGTTAGCACTGTTAAATTACAGTATTTTCTGTAAAATACTGTACGGGTACGGGTGTGTGATTGAAGTGGGAAATTGGTCCCAGCTCGCCCATTTCACCTGTTAAATGTCCGCTCTCTGCGCATCACAGGTGTTCTCATCCAAAAAACAAACAAACAAAAAAAAAACCCTTTAACCACGCACACCGAGCACAATGCTTTGTCCATTTATAAAAACCGTGTTTCGGTTTATAATGTGGAGGGGAAAGGGAGTTAATTTCATTTCATTTTAAATTAATCAGAAATTAATCTAAAAAATTAAGACTTCAGATCTTTGGATTTTAGTTTTGTTTTTTAACTAGTTATTATTTTTGTGGTTGAGTTTGGCTTGAGTCACTGAGTATTATCCTCCATAGGAATGCTGATTTTGAGCTTAATATAGGCTGTTGTGTATGTACATGTGTGTTGTGTGGTGGTGGTAAAGTGACCATTGTCTGATCCGGGTAATTGGCAGTTAAGCTGAGGACAGAGAGGGGAAACAATTTACGGCTCCTCTGTTTTCAGTGAAGATCTAGCTATGAATTGGCCTCCAGGGAAACAACCCAGCCCTGCCAAGTGTGTGTGTGTGTGTGTGTGTGTGTGTGTGTGTGTGTGTGTGTGTGTGTGTGTGTGTGTGTGTGCGTGCAGTTGTCTAGAGAGACAGAGAAATAGCCTAAATCTTCCTCACCAGCTTCAGTGAGAAACCTCAACCAACATTCAGCCCAACCGTTTGGGGTCGACAGAAATTACACGTCAGCTGCTGATTCTATTTTCTTTTATTATTTGTGATCATATCTTTCATGTTTGAGAAATAGCTGCTGGAGTGGCTCCAGCCAGGCCAATTTCAGGCAATCTGGACCAAATAAAATTGAAGTAAATTGCAAGTCACAGACGATTATTTCCCATCAGCACTAGATATTTATTGTTTTCCATTTACAGCCTCCAGTTAATGCAGCTTCTTGAATCTCATGGAGATGTGTCAGTGGGTCTGTACAGTGCTCGGACAGTGTAGGATGACTGTGCAGTTGTATTACAGCTCTGAACAAGTTTGCAATGGACTAGGGCTGCAACGACTATTACAAACAATCACTATCACTGGTTAAGGTGTTATCATGGGAATGCGTTGGGATCCCTCAGGAGGAGCTGAAGGATTGTGGCTGGGGGAGAAGGATGACAGAGTTATGTTTCTTATCATACAGTACAGAAGTGGTAAGAAATGGATGGATTGATGGACTTGGCTGAATCATGTTACAGCTAAACAACCAAATGTCCACTGTCTAATGTATCTATTTGACACGTTCAAAGTAGTTAGAAAAACTATCCCTGCAGGACATTAAGACTGACTGCAAAGATATCACACAAGCATTAGTTTTCACATTCAAACCAAACATGGGAGCAGCAAAAAGCAGGGAACTGAGCTTTATAGAATTCGGTGCTACTGTGTCTTTTCGTGTGTTTTTGTAGTGTCATGCTGCAAGTTTACTCACCCATGTGCTTGTGTGTCATTTTGGCAGGAAATTGAGTTTTGCTCATATTTGTGTGAGGGTGCAGGTTCTGCTCCAACATTGCCCATATGCACATAAAGCTACTTTATGAGCTCAACACCTGCCCACAACTCTGTTCTTCCAGTAGCTCATTACCCTGCTGCCTAAAGCTGCCACTCTCAATAACTAAACTGGTCATACGGCCTCTCCCCTCCGCTCACCTCGTCCCATCATTCCCAGCTGGCCCAGCAGTGATTTTGTGACAGATGGCTCAGATATGATGCGTGTGTCAGCCTCCTTCAAGCTCCGAAACCTAAGGGAAAATAAACTGATGAGGTTATTACAGATTTCACACACCACAGGGACTGTTATCAATCAGATGTGATTGTTTATCATTTTGCGGCAGTGAGTTATTTATTTAGGCAGGCATTATGAATGCTGCACCTGTAACAGGTCATTTTGACTTCATATCTCCTCATTTTTTCCCTGACATTTTATCAGCAGCGTCTTTTTTTTCTTCTCTCATCGTTTGATTGACCATATCTGCCTCTTTTCCCATCTCCGTCTCTTTAATAATAACCCTGTCTTTTCTTTCATCCTCTCTGTAATGGTGAGTTCCTCCATTATTGCTCTTTGCTCTTTTCCTATCAGTGATTTATCAGATGGCTCCCTGTCCTCCCCTACATTTTCCCTCTCCTTTCTCCCTCCTGTCCTGTATGTGCAGCCTTGTTAGTCAGTGTTAGTATTGGTTCAGGCAGCTGTGTGTGTGCGTGTGTGCGTGTGTGTGGTGGGGTTACTCACTGTCACTGCCCACTTGGCGTTAGAGTGACACATTAACTAATAGGACGGATGTGGAGCAGGGACTCAGGCCGTGTGTGTCTTTGACTCTTTCTCCTTTTCTTTTCATTATCCTTCTCTTTTTTTCTCAGCTCACATCCTCTCTCCCCTTTATTCCACTTTCCTCAACATCTTTACCTCTTTTTCTTCGGTTCTTGACCTGATCTTGGCTGTTGACACTTCCTCTGTGACACAAACAACCGCGAGAATAAAGAGCCATTTTGCTTGCTGTTGACCTGAACGCAGATTCTACAGGGTCAGAGGTTTTATTTGTCCCGCGTTCAAAGCTTCAGGCCTCTGTCAACTCTCAGATCTGTGGCGGACAAACCAGCTGCTCTCTGGTTCTGATCCACAGATGAGCCTTTATCTTTTAAATTAGTGGTTGGGGGAATAAAGTAGCAGTAAAATCCATCGTCGTCATCCTGTCGCTATTAACCATGAGAAAGGCGCACACATACACACTTACAAGCACATTATTCATCAACACATAGAGGCTGCATAATTGCATTAATGAGCCATGAAATGAGTGTGACTGATCTGGCATTTCACCAGGGACTTGTCTGTCTTTGTAAATGAGGTGACGGTTGCAATGATAACCAGTATTGGTTGGCTGCTAATAGTTATTTTTGAAAAGTTTGAATGGATGGTCCATTGAACCGTTATGTAATACACCAACCTAATCATAGTCATATCATATCATATTCATTATAGGTAGCTTCTTTTTAGTTTAATTCCTGCCTCAGAGATTTCCTGCAAATTAAAGTGTTGTGATATCAGTGTATTTTTTAATAATGCTGTACTGCTGATTGGTTTTGTGTTGTCGTCTGCTTGGCTAAATAGTGTTGCTTCTTTACTTCTCATAAAGAGTCGCAGCTCCTGAAGCTAATGGAGATCCTAATAATAAATAAAGACGATTCCGTAATCAAACCTTACCCATCTGTTAGCCTCGGGTCATCTTTGTTACTGCTGCTAAAATTGAATTTGTGATGCGGCGACCTCCCCTTTCAAATCAGCTCCTAATTGATGGCAGCAGAGTGATTCTGTAGAAGCACAGATAACGCCTTTTATCACAGATTCTTTTTGGAGATTAAGACCTTTAAACATAATTTAGGACCAAATGCACTGTCATTGAACTCATTAGGCCTGAAGAAGCTCTGTCTGTCTTTGTTTGGTGATTATCTTGCAGAATAATAATAAGCTAAATCTTGCCAGCTTGAGGCTAAACAGGCACTTTCAAATAAGTCCTTCAAAGTAAACAAGGAAGACCAGAGATTAATCAATTAATTGAGAAAATACTCATCAGGTTATTCAATAATAAAAACATCATCATCAAAAGATGATTTCTGATGTTTTTTACTTGGCTTTTCTTTGCTTTTCCTGTCCTACAGCTCTTTCATCTCTACTGCTGTGATTCTTTTTCTGCACATCCTGCCATTCCTTGACATCCCCCTCGGTCTCTGTTACATTTCCCCAATATCTACACTGTAATTGTATTAGTGGTGCCTTGGTGCTGTCATAATCCTTCATGGTCAGCGAGTTACGGAGTGAGGGGCTTGAAATATATTCCACAGGGTAACAAGGAGAAGAGACTGGGGGTGGGAAATGCCGCGGCATAAGCGGTGACAGCACATCTCTTTTCCCTGCCTGTGATCTGTCATTAAAGTTCAATTGAAGCTTTATGACATTTTCTCTCCCACTCCTGCAATGCTGAGCACTGGCCGACCACCCGCAGCTGCCTACGCGCATGCCCAGGGCAGACAAGTTTGTGTATGAACATCCACAACACCATGTAATTTATATAATCATATCCATCGGCCAATTATGTACTAACAAGCCAAAAATGGAAGTAAGCATCGACTATTTAGTGTAAAAGGTCAGTCAAGTTGTCTGTGTCCCTGCGGCTGAAGGAGTTATCTCTGTGAGAACTGGCAGCTCCACACGTTTGAATTCTGGCCTGAAACTGATTATCATTGATTTGTGGAAAGGCGTGTCACTATCACCTTCTGAGTTATTTTTTAAGCATTTCTAGTCTGGCGGTTTGTAAATTTGTATTTAGTCGTGTTTAAATGGCATCACTTTGATGATTTCTCTGTTAAAGGTCAGAAGGATGTGAGGGAGGCAGAGGGCAGAGACGGATGAAAGACTGAGAGAGGAGAGTGGGAAGAAGAGCAAAGGAGGGGTAACATCTGGGATAAGATGAACTGAGGAGTAAGAGACTGCATGAGGAAGATCAAGTTTAAGCTATTTGTCATTCTATACATATCCAGATAAAAATACACATATAGCAGAGCGAGATGTCATTTTTATCCAGGTAAGGTAATATAAACATAATATAAAAACATCTGAAGTGTTCGGTTCGGTTGGATAAATGAATGCTGATGTGGTCTTGAGGAGGGTTTGTGAGAAGATAAAGGAGAAAAGACAAACAAAGTAAAGGCGTGACTAGGGAGAGTGAGACAAAGGTAACTGAGTCCATGTTGTGTGGGCCTGCTGTTGTAAAGAGTCTGTAGTGAAGCTGAAGTCTGGAGGAAGGAGAGCAAGAGAGAAGGAGGCGAGAGAATGACTAAGGAAAAGGAAGAAGATTAAAGGGGGAGGACACTGAGGAGGATTGTTAGGAAAAGGAAATTGCTGCACATGCACACACTTTGACTCAGTGCCGCTGTAGTGGTGGCAGTGCTTCATCTCTTCTCCCACCCACATTATTCTTCTTCGTGTATCTGCTGAACTCTGCTCTTTGCGGGCAGGGCTGATAAAACCATCTTGTTAACCTCGGCCAGATCAGTGTTTCACTGGAATGCAGAACATCTGTGCTTCAGAAACTAGAGGTATGTTAAAAAATCAAATAGAAAATCCTGTATAAAAAGTCACAGGGAAATTGTAATAGGTAAAATAACAAGGAAAGAATCATAGTCACAACAGATGTGCAGATGGACCCAAAACAACCTTTTTAAAGCATCTTGGGAAAGGTTTTACAAAATTTGTGGGATTTAACCCCAGACACTAGGACTTTAGGAATTATTAGTCTGATTATCAGACTTAATTGGCAATTTTTCAGTCTGACATTGTGTTTATGTTTTCTTTGTAGAATCTGAGCTTGTACAGGTTCAAACTCAAATGTCTTGGGAAAACAGAATGGATTTTCTTCTCTGTGATTGCTCCCACAATTTGTTTTGCTGTACTCCAGGGCACAAATGTGTACAGACAGCAGTGAAGCTTGTCTCGAAAATACTGCAGCACATACTGTGATTAGATTAAAAGAAAAACTACTGATCTGTATTTTTATGAACGCGTTATCGGCAGAAGTGCATTGATCAGCTAGTGCATATGGGGAAGTCTACCACACTGAAAAGCATCGGCTGATAGTCACTCTAATGCCCTGAATCGAAGATGGAGACCTCAGTCGTCTTTGAAGACCTGCTCCTGATGTTGTTGCCAGTGAGGAGAGAGAACAGTAATGCGAAAGGAACTGAATGAGTTTTACATTTGGCTGGTTGTCTTTTGGCTCAGTATATCTCTCCCTGTATCCTCTCGTCACCCACACTGCTCCCCGATTGTGTAATTTTCCCGTCTCGATAGCCCCACACTGCCTCCCCTGCCATCAGCGGGTCATTCACTCTGACAGTCATTCAGTCAGCTGACCAGTGGGGCAATCGGTCACTGAAGCTGGTGTGTGGTTACTGAAAACTGATTTGTGGTTTTCTTGTGTCACCTTTGTCATATTTCTCTGCCAGCCAAAATATGGAGGAAAATTAAGTCCTTGCTGGCTTTAAAGTTACATAATCGTTCTGCAGTTACAGGAATATTGTAATTCACACTCTTGACTCTTGAATTGATTGTTCTGGTGACCTATATATTCAGTTGAACTCCCTGCATTCATAAGAAGACTGGGTATGACTCTCCATGTTTAGAATGTAAGTGAAAATTAATTTTTCCTGTGTGATTTTCCTGCCAGCTGTTTCCCGCATGTAAATAGACTGTAGATCTCTTGGTGTGTAGGTGGTGAATGTCCTGAGGGCTTTAGGATGGGAACAGGTGAAGGCATGGCTATGTCTATTATTATAAGTGGGGTTGCGTTTTGTGATATCAGTCTCTAACAGTTGTGTCACATACAAATACAGTGGAGATGAATGGAATTTATTTGTAAAACTTATAGCATTGACATATATATAGCATCACTCTGGATCATAGGCCTTGCTGTCTATGATGCTGTCCACAAAAACTATTCACTGAAGTGTATCAGAGACTTTAATTCTGGGGTGAAAAAATGCTGTAAAATCTTGTGAACCTAATGTTTCAAATCTGTGAGCAGCACAAGTGACCCTTTATGGCTAAAATGAGGTTTGGGCTAATGCAACGGTAACGTTATATGGGATGGATGATAGAGATGGGAAAGTTTCCTTGACTGGAAAACATTCACATCATCTGAAAGTTCAATATCTGAAGACAGTGTGCGGATGTGTGTGACAGTATACTGTAGCTCTACATCTCTCTTGTCTTATTAAGCTGAATATATCAGAGCTTTCAGAAATATTATAATTTTTTTTTATTGTTTATATCTTAGTAGTTGTCCACTGTAAGACACATGAATAAATAATCAGATTTTCAAGTACGTGTGTGCGTATAAGAGTGAGCACACATCCATAATGAATGTTACCTCGCTGTGTTATGAAATAAATGTGGTTATGCTCTCAGTATTCCTGAGTGCAGCTGACACAGATTTTTATGAGTCATTTCTAATGGGACTGCAGGAAGCTGCTTGAATTGGCTGTAATACAAAGATGCGCGAAACAGGTCTGCTTTAATATGGAAACACAAAAGGACAATAAAGTACTGCCCACATGGATTTCCATCTCTACTTGAACTGTCTCTCTCTGCTCTTCTCTCCCATATTCTCATTTAAGAGTGTGAATAGCGTCTGAATGCATACTTTACCCCCCCCCTCTCCATTTAACCTGACTACTTACACATTAACACACACTCTGTGTCTGCTTGTTGCACATACTATTACACTTTCACAGTTTTCAGTAACAGTTGTGATGCCCTGGTTCTCCTCCTCCTTTTTCCGTCAACTTGTTCTCTAGATGTCTGGTTTATCTCCTGCTCCCTTACTCTGGGACTATATTTCCTCCTCCTCCTGTTTACACTGGATATGCAGGCACTGCCTTTTGTCTTTATGGAGCGACTCCCTGCTGGCATGGTGCCTAGAACAACTCTCTAATCTAATAACAGCATAATCAGGCCACTACTCCTGCCAGGGTGTTTCACCCGAGTGTTAGCCCCAGAGGCAGAGTGCATTGAAGGGTTGTGGCCTAATGGGGACCAGCTGGTATGGGCCTTGTTCTCTCTGTGTTCTGTCTTTTATATATTATCAGTGTGTCAGCTGTCGTGTGCATGTATGTTTGCGTGTCTGCCTCAGAGCATCTGCTGTGTGTGGACAGTCCAAGACTGTGGGCTGAGTCAAGAGTGCAGCGCTGAAGGCCTCTCTCAGCCTCTTTGTGGCTCAGCAGGTAGCTTCAGATCTGTTGGGAGTTGGAGGTTTGGAGTGCACCGCTCAGTCTTCTCTGCTCCTGACCACTCAAAGTAAAACCAGTAGACCAAAGCCCTCCTCTCTCTGCAGGAGGGACAGCATCTCTCTTTGGAGAGAGGTGCTCTGGGGGCTGATTCTGATTCCTTGCTTTTCCTCCTCCACTGCCTCCTGCTGCTGCTGCCTCTTTTCTCTCTGCTTCTATTAGTCTGCAGTTCCTCAGATGGACTTCATTGCCACACCAATGCCAAACTTTTGTTTATTAATCCCTCTTTTTTGCCAAAATGAGACGAAATGACACCAAGAACATGACATCTGTTACATTGGGTATCATATCTGTGTGCTGAACTGTCATGACAATCGATCACATTTAACGTTTTGGACAGAATTTATTTCCTAAAGGTTTTCTCAGGAATTTTAGTGATCACGAATATAAACCCTTCATACAGAGAGTGTAAAACAATCAAGTTGTTGTTGGATTAAATATAGTTTGAGTGGGTTCAGATAATGTTAGCGTGATCGCAGTGGCATTCTGCATTCCTCTCACTTAGATTTGTGCCAGTTGCCTCGCCATCTCTCACTAAAGTCCGTCCTCTCAGACATTTTTCTCAAGAACTGGTTCCTCTCCCACTGTTCTTCTCCCCATTTCCCCACATCTCCTCCTCCCTCCTCTGCATTGGCACATCACATGCTAACTCTTTGCAGATTGACTTTGTGTCTGAGAAAACATGAACATGCATTAGCTCCTATCCACAATTGTTTGGTAAACAACAGGCACAAATTAATGCAGCTGAATGTTTATAACAGGTTGGAGGTTGGTTGGTGTGGAACATGCAAAATCAAAGAAGGTACTTTAAAAAGAAAGTTTGTATACAAAGAAAAATTATACTAGAGTGTAGTATATAGAGAGTATATAGAAAAAAGCTTAGTATTATCCAGGACATGGTTACATAAATTGATATGTTGCACATTTGGGAAAACTGTATTCAAATAACCTTTTACACAGCAGACATTTCACTTGTTGTTGTAGGAAAAGCACAGGTGTTACTAATAATATCAGTTTTGCATTGTTCTCAGGTGTGTGTCTGTGTGTTAGTAACAGTAGATTAAGACTTTAAGAAGAATCAGCAGCTGCCAATGACATTGGCTCACCCAGCTCATATGATGGAAAAGTTCATATGAGCTTTCCTCCTGCTTCCTGCCTCTTGGTGCCTATAATGCATGCACATTAGTGTCTCTGTCTGGACGAACCCGGCTGAGTGCCCGCACACATGCATGGCACGAAAATCTTGATATGGTTTTTAAATATTAATTGGACCTAATGATTAGAAGAGCTGTTTTAAAATGTGGGTGGGGGGATGGCTGCTCAGGTAATTGTCTTCAGGGTTTTACAACAGTTTCCTTTCCAAAGGAAGTGTGTAGCAAAAGGTCTCTCTGAGCCACAGAGTTTCATGTGACCTGTTATTTCGACTGTGGCCGCTACATCAGTATCACACCACACCCCAGCGCTATTCCTGTAATCCAAAGGACACTACATGGAAAACCTCTTGTTTAAAACAAAGAAGACTTCAGGGGTTTTTGCCTTCATATCAGTGATAATTTTTGTGAGAAATTTAGAGTTAGGGAGATTGAGGGTGACTGGACATGTGGGCTACCTGTTTTAGAGAGGGAGAAATACAGACTTCATAAGAAATCAAAATTTGTGTTGGGAAATCTTAAGGAGTTATTTCAGCCAAAAGAAGATGGAAACTGCACCGTCTCTTCAGAGCGCTGATAAGCAAATGGAGCTCATGGGCTGCTAATGGAGAATTGAATTAGTTTGACAGTGGCTAGATGAATGAGATGAAGTCACATCAGATCCCTGCTAATGTAGCGTAATGGCTGATTTGTGATTAGAAATGAGCACGTATTTCAGAATGAATCACTGGCTAAATGCTTCAGAGTTTAATTTTGTAGGATGAGCCAGTTTATCTATAAAGTTTTATTCTTGGATGTTGGCAGCTTTCCTTCAACAAACAGACTTTAAAGGCCCAATTAGTCATTTTTGTCACCTTGGAAATCTATTTTAGTTTTGTTGTACTTTGAATTAGCAATGGAAAACCTACATGATTTTGTTTAGAAATCACAGTACATGCCTTACTTATTGACCTTACTGATGTGAATATATCACTCTGCAGGAGCAGAAGACACAGCAAACCTTTTTTGTCGTTGTTCAGCACTACTCCTCCAACCTAAACAATTTGTCCATACCCTGGGCTACGACCTATAGGAGCTACGACCTATAGGAGCATATGAGCTACTGGGCTTTCATAAAAAATAATACATATGTGGTTAAGGTTGTGGAACTTTGTCATTGTTTGTACTACCTTACCTGACTCTTTTCCACCTGTCATGATTACTGAGAGGTCGCCTAACAATAAAATGTAAAAATAACCTGTTTGCACAACAGTCTTCACAGAATGCATTTAAGGGTACAGTTTTTAACTAAGAGTTAAATGAGAACATGAACCACTGTTGCCAAGAAATAGTCCTGCTCTTTACTCAGTATAAAAACCCCAATTTGTTTTTTACACTTTGGCTTTTGTATGGATTAAACAAACGAGACATAACATTTTACTTAGCGAGCTTTAGAGGTGCTGGTACATGGATTTTGTTGTCTTTGGACAGAGCCAGGCTAGTTGTTTCCCCCATTTCTAGTCTTTATGCTAAGCTAACTAGCTGCTGACTGCAGTATCATTTGCTGTGCAGTCATGAGAGTGGCATCTAACTCTCAGCAAGAAAGCAAATAAATGTGTTTTCCTAAAAATGTTGAGCTATTCCTTCAAGCAGAAATGTCTCTGTACATGTATGTGTGGATATGTACCATGTGGAGACAGAAATGTGTAAGAGTCAAGGTTTAATCTGCCTCTAGCTCCTAATTCAATAATAATTTGCTAATCACTCGACCTGTGGTTTTAATTACAAGTGTCGCTAAGTGCTCCTTGTTTCTAATCAGTTGATGGGTGGAGAGGCGGGGTGAGTGTTAATATTGTTCTATTTAACCTTGAACAAAAAATAAAAACCTAACATGGTCTGGCCCAGTTCAGTCATGACCAGTGTTATTGTGCTGCAGATATATCTTGAATTATTTCAGTGAAAATGTTCATTATTTTATCCTTTAGCCGTTTCTTATAATTCCTAATTTTCTGTGTGTTTGTCCAGGGGAAGGAGACGACGGAGGAGGAGGATGAAGTCGCTGTGGGGATGGAGAAAGGCTTTATGGATGAATTCTTTGAACAGGTTTGTTTGCTTCACACTCCCGATCCTTCCTTCTTTCTCTCTAGCTCTCTGTCAGTCACTATTATTCCCATTCACACATTAACAGGTTCATAGCAGGCTAATAACTTGCCATCTTAGATTAAAGTCCAGGTCATTTGCTACACTACAGTCTGCCTGGGTATCATTCCTCTCCTGATATTGAATCTATTAGAAGTTGGTTTTTCAGAGCGCTGTAATCAATCTCATGCCAGTTCACTTCCCTGGGGAGCATTGGTATGATTTATAGCTATTGATGCTGTTGCTGGTGTGGCATGGATCATTATGTATTTTATTTCATTTCAAAAGGACCTTATTGATTCAACAATGCAACAATGTTCCTCTTGTCCAGCTCTGAATAACAACATCAGTGATTTCACTTATTTCTCTCCAGCATCTCCTCTTGTGTATGACAGATACTCCGTATGCACCATGCCTGTGTAAAACTGCATCTGTGCATGCATGTGGGAGTGTATTTTCCTGTACATGCTGTGCACATGTGCTGGGAACACAAACTGAACATCGTCAAGGCTCTCAGAGGCGGGGGCCCATTTCAGTGTAGTGGCAGTTGACATCTCCTCCCCAAAGAGATGGAGACCTGCTGTGAATCATCAGTCATATGGAGCCAGGCTGACTTTACTCTGTGACTTCTTTCTCTGGGAGTAAAGTGGCCCCTGTAATGCCTTTTTAATGGATCCGCTACATACATCTCCCACAGTGAGTGGTTTAGAAGTAAAATGCAGGATAATTCAGCACAAATAAGAAGAAGTCTGAGGGAGACTTTACCTCCTCCTATGTAATCCATATTTATCATCGTTTATCATCTTTCATCCACTGTCACTGCTTTATTTCTTATATTTTATGAGCAAGTCCCTTCATTTTTTTAAACACCTGTGTATATCAATTTATGTACATGGGGGCTTTATCTTTGAAGTATTTAAATCACAATTGCAAATACTGCTACAGAAGTGGGTCGTCTGAGGTTGAATGCCTTTTAGCAGCATTTGTGAGTTGTTAAAAGAGGTCTGACAATCAGCACTTTGATATGTGAGTTTTCAAAGCAACACGAGACAATAAATGCATCATCAAAGTGGCTAAATCATCTGCGACTGAGCTACAGGTGCATCAATCAAAAACCCTGTAAAGATATTTAATATATCAAGGGGAACAGTCTCAAGAATCTGGAGAAGGTGTGGAAAATACAGACAGACAAAATCAACAAGAAGTAGCCATCGCTTATTGGAACCAACAGATTTTTACAATTGTAATTTACAAGTGCTGCTAAATGGAGTATTGAATTCATTTTAAACTCACATGTTCTATGCACCTTCAGTCATAAATGATCATAGCCACAAATTCAAGAAACTGGACAGCACATCATTCATTCTGCTCAGTTCTGCTTTCATGCAGCTACAAGCACCGCCGGCTTCTCAACAGTTCAACTCCCTCCACTTCCTCCTGCATTAGCATTTAGATTTCTCCATTCAGCATGACTTCATGTAAATTTAACTGTTGTGTATCTCACAGCCTGTCTGCTGTTTGTGAGCTGTGTCTGTGTCACACTTGTGCAGACATATTTCGGAGCATCATGGGAGCAGAGCCACACCGCTAAACCAAAATGTGCCCTATTGTTGGAATAAATAGTTAACACCAAGAATGGGTTTCTGGACCAAACTGTTAAGCAATCTAAAATGTCATGTCATCATCTGCCGCTTATCTGAGTCTGGGCCCACGTCGCGGGGGCGACTGCCACCCAGTCCACAATGCACCGAAGTCCTACGGCACCTCCCACAGGTGGTGGACCCATGGTAGGTGGTGCCGCCCAGAGTGGGGCTCAAACCCACAACCCCGAGAGGTTGAATGAGTGTGCTAACCGGGCAGCCCGCAATCTAAAATGTAACATATAAAAGTGTTTTCGATGTTACCCTATCCAATTCCCCATCCATTTTCAAATCACATCCTAATCAAGGTTGTGGTGGAAACAGGACAAACAGAGCAGCCCAAATGTCCCTATCCAAAGATGTTCCTCCATGTGAGAGGTCAGAGTCCAATAAACCCAAAGGAACAACATCATCTACAAATAAAAGATATCTGGTCGGGTATCAGGTATCACCCTACCGGACTCTCTGCAGTCCTTGGCTGTGTCTCAGTGTCCTGTCCATTAATATCCAGAAAGAGGAAGTGACAAAGCACATCCATTTGTAAAGGTTAATGTAAGAAGATGTTTTTTACTTCTGCACTCAGGACAAAACCTCCTGACAATCAACACAGAGGTAATACAGGGTAGAACTTCAAAATTACACCTAAAATGCTGTAATTATGGGATGTTTTAGCTCTGAGGGAACACTGCAGCCTGCAGTCATTTATCCCACAATTCTCTCCTCTCATTTCTGTTCTTCCGCCGCTTCTCGCCTCTGACAGACTGTCTGTATTCATCGTAGATATCGAAGCGTCTCTTTATCTGTCTGGAATTTCAGGCTCAAGTGAGAAAGTGAAGAAAGGGAAGTTTTAGTGAAATGTGGAGACAGGGAGATTAACAGAGAACAGCTTGAGACCATGGCAGATGAAGAGAGCGATGTGTAGAAGTTAGACAGCAAGACCGGAGAGGATGAACGGGTAATAACATGTGACAGAGGGAGATGTAGATAGTGAGGGGAGCAGATTAAGGGAGCAGAGGGAGTGAAGGAGTAATCAGGCTCTAACCCTGACTGGATGCGTTAATTAAGCCTTCAGTGGTGATCTGGAGGGAGAGCAGGCAGTGGAGAGAACGCTGCAGCCCTCTGTCCTTCACTTGTACCATAAACATGGCTCTCAGAGTGTGGATATTGATATTATTATTTGTTTGTGACATTTACGTGAGCGTGTATGTGGATATGTCTGTTTTGGGTTTTGCTACATAAAGTATTTTAGTATCATGTACTATATGCTGTACACAAAGCCTGGTATCGATCTGTGTTTGTTTGTGTGCATGTAACTGCCTGTATACCTCTATTTATACCTGCCTGTGCCTGCCCTCACCTCTTTGAAATTGCTAATCACATTTATACTGCATTAGATAATCTACTTTTTACTGAAAGTCATTTTTAAAACCTTATTCACATATTTATGTGTGTATGCAGGTTGGTTTGTATGTAAAATTGTAACATGGATATTGTTTTCTAATTTCATGACAACTAAAGGCTGAGGCTGCATTTTATCGTTGTCAAAAGATCCCACGAAGGAACCAAAACCAACAATACATCTATCCTTTTAACAAGAACGTTTCAGACTGTCTCTCAACCTGATTTCGCTTAAGTTTCTGTGCCATAGATATCCAGAACCTCTCAGATCTAAAGTGAAAAGCAACATTGTCCAACCATTTCAGAAAAACTGGCAGTATGAGCAGTTTAATTAGTGATTACTTTGATTTTGCTTGTAGGTCAAAGTTAAATATGCTTTATTAGTCATTTCAAAACACTGTTGAAGACATGAAGGTCTAAAAATCTGATTAAGTAACTTGTGAATCAGTATTAATTATGTTTGGTTCCATTTGTGGCCATAGTTTCTTGCAGTATGTACTCCATTCAGGATCTGATTTATAATATGGTATAGTATTGTTGGTATAGTGTAGTTTTATCTTGTTAGCCCTTGAACCTGAGTGTATTTGTATGCATGCACCCAATAATAAAACATCTTTATAATGATAATCATTCAGGTGACATTTTCTCCATTATTAAAATTGGCATTGTAATTTATTTCTCCCAACTCATCATGGTACCAAAGAAATGTCAACATAGAACGCACACATTTACTATATGGTCATATCTGGCTCAGCAACCTTCCCTGACACCCGCTCCACTTCTCATTCTGTGTCTCCATAACCTGTTGTCACTTCCCCAGTGGTTCTCTCCCTCTTTCTCCCTGTGTCTGTGTTTGTCTGAGAGGAAGCAGGTGTGCTGGAGTCAGAGCAGAGCCACGCCAGCTGCACCTCATCACCGTAATCAAGCCCTCTACAAATACCCAGCTCTGCCACTACTGCCCTGCCAGATCCAGTCAGTCTATGTTTCCAGCTTTTTTTTTTTTTTTGCAAGTTGCTATTCTGTTTTTGCCTGTTACCCACATCCTGACCCTCTGCCTCCAGTCCTTGGCTATTCGTCTTGTCTCCCTGGCTCCTCTCATCACTCTCATGCTGCCTTCTTCCCGCTCTGCGGCTCAAACCTCCACCATCTCCCTAACATGCTTTTGTTGGTCTCCACCCTCATCCACAGTGCCATTTTCAATAAATTATCTTATACTATTCTGCCATACTACCTGCCTCCCCTTGTCTGTGCCTGCACCTGGGCTCACTAGTTCAGAGTCCCAGCTTAATGGAATGATCTGACCCACAACATGAATCCAGCAGTCGCAGGCATCATTCCCAATCAACATGAACAGTGTTTTACGTGCCTCCCATAGACCACGTTAAACAAATCTATGCTTTACTCACCGAAGAGTGGACTCTGGAACTGGTCATAGAGTTCTGGACCATAGATGCTGAGAGTGGGTTGAATAGTGAGGTCCTCCAAGGAGTTTTTCAGTACATCCTCCAAGATCAAGGCCGAGTTGGTTTCTCGGGATAAACCAGACTCTCAGGATAAGCTTGTCACCTGACCCATTTGGACTGACAACAGGCTCTGTGAACTCAGCTGGATCCAGAACCCCTGGACCTTGGCCAGACCCTTCTCTTTCCTGAAGAAGGGCAGCATCATATCCACAACAAATGCTGCCTGTAATGTGGCCAGGTCAGCCACTTTCAATAGGGCTGGGTATCAAATTCCTAAGGTATCGGCTGAATTGCCTCGATACTATCGGGTATCGAAAAATCGATACCTAATGGGTTAATCTCATCAACGTCATTGAGCCAATAAGCCTGCCAAGTTTGACAACAGGCTCTGTGAACTCAGCTGGATCCAGAACCCCTGGACCTTGGCCAGACCCTTCTCTTTCCTGAAGCAGGGCAGCATCATATCCACAACAAATGCTGCCTGTAATGTGGCCAGGTCAGCCACTTTCTTCCCTCCTGTTCCCTGCGTCGTGCTAAAAGCGATGCCCTTCTCCCTCCAGAACCCAGCTTCAAGCCCCCCTCATGTTGGTCTTTTCACCTGCTTGCTCTCATTAACTCAGGTGCTGATAAGAGTTTCATGGATCAGAATGTTGTCACCCATTTGACTCCATTGGACATTGGACACCATTCCACTCGGCTCATCTCTAGTAGCCATTGCTCTCAGCGGTCAGCTTTATGCTTCTGGCTTCCTCTGTGTCCTTCTTTGGCTGTGTCTTTGCACAGGGAACAGGCTGAAGCAGCTACAGATTGGTGCTAATTCCTTGTTCGTTACTGACTATGTCCACTCGGATGTCCTCCAGTGAGCCCACCTAACACATGATAACAGTTTGCTACTGTATACATATATGAATACTGACACGAAGCGCTGCAGATGGTAGCTGTAATGAAGTCTTTACCCTCTGCTGAGTCTTTCAGCAACAGATATGACATCTGATGTAGGCGGTTTACCTCCTGTACATATGGTACAGATTCATTCTTCAGTGTAAGAATGAATCTGTACCATATGTCCTATGTTCATTTCCCTGCTTTGATAGAAGTGTGTGCATGCATGTGTCTGCATTATGTGATGCTCAGATCAGGCTTAGTCTTATGTGGTCATGAACTAAGCTATATACTGAGAATGTTTAACTAACACAAGACTGAAACCTGCTGTTTCTCACTGATTGATTTGGATATTTTTTATGTACAAGGACAAACAGTAAACAACAATTAAATCTTAGTTATTTTTATGCTGGTAAAATGTTTGTTTCACACCCATCTTCATCTATATATCTAAATTGTGACCAATAGGGCTGGGTATCAAATTCCTAAGATATCGGCCGAATTGCCTCGATACTATCGGGTATCGAAAAATCGATACCTAATGGGTTAATCTCATCAACGTCATTGAGCCAATAAGCCTGCCAAGTTTGACGTGCAAAGCTCAAAGGTGCTGGTGATTGGCTGTGTCCAGTCATCCAGGAAAAACACTAGTTTATGCCACGCCCACAAAGCCACGCTCTAGATCTTTTCCACATTTTACACGACTTGTGGTCGGAAGAATGCGCGCGACGCGACAGTTTCCCTTGAGCTACGTAGCTCACGCTGTTGCGAAGCTGTCAGCTGCGTTTGTTTGAGCTACGTAGCTCACGCGAGGATGAAGTGAGCAAAAGCAAGACGGACTCATTGTGGCCTCAAGCTACAATGAGTAGCTTGAGGCCACAATCATTCTTGAGGCCATAATCATTCTCCCTACCAGATAAAAATGAGATGGTTACACCAGAGAAAAAAACAGAAAAATTAGATGACTGTAGGAAAACTGCAGTTTTCGTTCTGCTGGCGACTGCATCACCAGCTGTGGGATTTGACTGGTTAACAGAGCATTTGTACGAGATACAGAGAGTACTGTCAAAGGTCATGTTGTCTACAAGCATGTGAAGTTCATAAGGAAAAGGTATAAAATTGGTAAAGTGGACCTGTAAGTGTGTGTCTGTTTATTTGATTTTGCACATGTGTGAGCTCTTCAGCAGTGTCTGATATTGGTTTTTCTCCCACACCAATAAAATTTGCCTGATGTCTTCTGAGAGCTGAGAGACGCACTGTGACTCACTAACACATGGTCTCTAAACCGAGAGAGCTTAAAGTGGTTTCATCTTCTGCTCACATACCATCTCTTTCTCTTCCTCCTCCCTTCGTTCCTGGCTCACTCTCTTACTTTTTAACTTTGTGATCTCTCTCCACTTGTCTGTCTTACATTGGTTTAACTCTGCAGTCACCTCAGTGTGCCTCCTGTAGTACCTGGCCTCTCCCCAGTGGTCTTCCAGAGCCAATTATGTTGTTATTAAAAAAACAGATCCAATCAGCAGCTAATTAAAGAGATAACGGGAGAATAATGACCCAGGCTGAGAGGAGGAATGCTCAGGAATGAGTGGATGGAGGAACAGAGGGAGAGTAGAGCTGTAAGAAGGGACAGAGGAAAGGTGGACAGCAAATGTCAAACGAGAGATATCCATGGGGAAATCACTGTGGATGTATCGTAGAGAAGAATGAATGGAGAACAGGCCGGCCTGTATCGGAGCAGGTGTAGAGGAGGAGGAAGTGATCAGGGCTAGATGACAGACTGGGATGAAAGGAGAGATTGATGAGGTCACTGGCAGATGTGACCTGCTGCTCGTCCAGCTGTTACCTGAGCCAGAGGCGGCACAGCTGGTGTCGAGGCAGCAGGGAGGAGGAGGAGGAGGGAGGTGATTGGGTAGAATGTCTGGGCCTGGATCTTGATGGCAGACGATGCTGTGAAGTGCAGAGTTCAAAGAAAGATATACATGTGATGCACTTCCAGGGACAGTTTTGTCATGTGGTTAAAGGAATAGTTCAGCATTTTGGGAAATACCTTTATTCGCTTTGTTGCAGAGACGCACAACAAAGCGGCATTGATCACGAATGACTACTGATACTTTTGTCTGTTGTCTTTCTGCATAGTATACCTGATTATCCAAACTCTTTGTTATGTCGATTTGTTATGAAGTGGGCATAGAACCAAGAAACAGTTAGGTAGGATTTTGATCCAGATGTGTGTTTTCTGTTGTTAGATGTAAATTCAGGTCTGCTTTGGTTTTAAAAGATACTAAGACACTAAGGTACCTTTTAATGCTAAAGCACACAATAATAGTTTGGACAACAGTGGGGAAGGCTCTCTCCCCACTGTCTCAACATGAGGATGACCCCGTGCACAAAGCCAGGTCCATAAAGAAACTGTTTTCTGAGTACAGTGTGGAGAAACTTGGCCTGCACAGAGCCCTGACCTCAACCCCATTCCGCATCTATTGGATGAAATGGAATGCCAGCTGTGAGGCAGGTATTATCACCCAACATCAGACGCCAGCCTCACTAATGGTCTTGAGAATGAATGGGAGCAAATCCCTGCCGCCAGGCTCCAGAATGCTGTGGAAAGCCCTCCCAGAGGAGCAGAGGCTGTTACAGCAACAGATAAATGCACATGGTTTTGTAATCAGATACTCAGCAATCAAATACGGGTGTAATGGTCGATTATCCACATACACTTTCCACAGCACGGTCTTATCTAAACCCCGATTCACAGATTCACATCTTTATATGTTGAGTTGTCAGGTGAGTTTGGCTGAGTATCAAAAGTAGAAAACTGAGTCACTTTCACTGCACATGGTGATTCAGAGCATAAATCTTTCCTGCCTGTTGTTGTTGACTAACATGACTTAAAAAAAAAAATCATTTCTCCTTTGTAGCTCCATTTGTATTAGTTATTAATAACAGCTGTATATTGATGAGTATGTATGCATATTTTAATTTGATAGATTCTAGTTTTAATACTAATAACACATCACATACATATGGAAGAAAGTGCTTCAGTGTTTGTAAAGTCACAGATAAATGATGACACATAAACCTGCTTCATTCAGCCTCTTCATTCTGCCTCTAATATGATAATAACATCTTCAGATCAGCTTCTATCAACATCACTCGGGGTAATCACTCATGCTTCCTGCCTCAGTGTATTGAACAAATCTAAAGCACCTTTTCGATCGCTCTCTCTCTCTCTTTTCATGACAGGTGGAAGAAATCCGGGGTTTTATTGAGTCTCTGGCAGAGAAAGTTGAAGAGGTGAAGAGGAAGCACAGCGCCATCCTCGCCTCACCTAACCCTGATGAGAGTAAGGCTGTCTGTCCATTCTGTTTCTTCATGTTTAATTCTCTCAGGGTGAAATGGTCAACACATTTTTCATTTTTTTTCAGTTTTCACTTAGCATATTTTCACTATGACAGAACTTGAGGAGTTCAGGGGGAGTTTTGCAGTGGTTTTATCTGATTGTAGAGGCAAAATGTGAATAAATTAGGGCTTTTCCACCACAGAAAATTTCCCAGAGGACGAAGAACCCTTTGAGGAATTTAACTTAACCTACACGTAACTGGAGCTACTGCAGCAGGGTCTGATGTGCATAAACTGAGGATGAGGAGAAAAGTTTAATCACATTAAAAATTAAGTTATTGGCTTCCTGACTATTTAAAAAAAAAAGAGAGAGAGTGTGCCAACAAGCAAGGGAATGAGAGAGAGGTAGCACCAAGAGAGAACAAAGTAAGTGAACAAGAGAAGGAAGACTTTTACTTTTAATCACAGTTAAGTACTAAAGCAGAAATATGTAACAATAAACTGACTATTAGTTACATCTAAGGCATAGTCAGAAGTCTGTCTTTGTGAATCTGGCTCCAGATCTCAGCCCAGTTGAACACATATGAGTGATTTCAGAGCGACATGTTAGACAGTGCTCGTCAAGAGCATCATCAACACAGCAAATGTCCCATGGAAACATTGTCTTCATCCCTCCAGTAGAGTTCAGGAGACATCTATATTTCATCATATCAAACCCAATTTTGATATTATTTATGGCTGGCTTTTATTCTGCTATAGCTATTAAAGGTATTTGCACTAAGTTTATCTTTATATAGTAGTTTGCATTGTTAGCGGCGGAGTCGCTAACAATGCAATGGATTCATCTGTCACGTAAAGATATAATCAGAAGGAGCTGATGAGCAATTCCAAGTTACACTGTTCCAATCAGGACCGACCCTCTTGCACACATCTATGCTCTATCGCTCCATAATGATAACATTAATGTTTCATTCAGTCACGAATCAGTAATGAGTCAGAGCAACACTTAATGGAAGGAAGAAAGAGAATAAAGCCAAAAGTCACTTATATATATCTCGTCTAATGGCAGATTCCACTCAAGAAAAGGGTGGAAAATGTGTCCATTCTTTAAAAGAAATTGAGAAGACAAAGAACAGTTTGTCAAAAATGCAAATAGCCATCCTGTTGATGGACCTTGAGGATGTTGAGAGCCATCCCCTCCTCCTGACAGTCCTCTCTATCCTTTTGTACTCTCACTGTGAAATCTCTTACATTCTTGTTTGTCCATTTTTCTCCACTTTTCTGCTTCCTCTCCATTGCTCTTTAGCCCTGTCCTTACCTCTTCACCTGCTGTTAACACCGTCTGCTGTATTTCTCAGTTTCTCTCCCTTTCAATCACCTATTTCGGCCTCTCTCCATTTTCCTTTGTTCAATCTGTGCTGGATACAACAATCCATCTTTCCTCCTCTCTCGCTACTCCCCATCTGTGTTCTCTCACACCTCTCCCTTGCTCATTTATGTTAAGGCATTGATCTAGACCCCTGCTTTCACAAGGGGGATGTTAGTCATACTTGTAACACCCCCCAATCCCCTTTCCTCTCCCTGATTCCCTACCTCCCACCTACCTGAAAGAGCATGAATCTGCTTGCAGTAGCAGGCATCAGATGAGTCCTTTAACTAGCCAGAGTGTGTAGATGAGCAATAAGGCAATGTGCTGTGTTTAAGATATAAATTCTTCCACAAGCTGTCTCCTTTGTGAGTGAAATCAATGCTGTGTCTGTGTGTATGCGGTTGAGTGTCTCCCTGATAAATGCACATCACTCGGCAGCTGATGTAGATGTCAGGGTCGTTCATTACATAGAGGTCAGTGTGCACTTCACTGTCTGCCTGTTGCATTGTGGCACTGACGGGGACTCGATTCATCTGAATACTCTGATCCAGAAAGCTCCACTTACTCCTGTGCAACCTTTTATAGGGTGTGCGTGTGTGAATATGTGTGTCTGTGTCTGTGCAGGTCTTTCTCCACTGAATGAAATTTATATACAACTAATCTGTGTTGACTAATACATTTTGTTCGGAAACATAATGGTGCCCAGATTGCATTTTTATCAACATCACAACAAAACGAGCAGTAAGATAGGACTGTGGTACACGGTGAATTGGGCCCTGTAAATTGTTAGAAAGAACATTTTTAAAAAGCACAGTGTCGACATAGATATAATAAACGTGTCTGCAAAAAGTTCACTGTCAGTGTTTCTCATTACTTTTCCTTACAATATCCGCTCCTGGCAACTAAAGTTTGATTAATGTTTTTACAGTGTTGTTTAAATACTTTTCCTATGTGTCTCCTGACATGTCCCACCTTGAGGGTGGCATCTGAAGTTTGTAGCGAGATTTCTCAACAACTATCAGAAGAACATGAATGTAATAATGTTGGGGATGCTCTGACCTTTCCTCCAGTCCTCTACTTTCCTCAAATTCCTCCAGCAGCTTTGCTGGTATTTGATCACAAGTCAATCGTTTGGACAGATTGAAATGTTGACTTGATGTTGTCCAGTCAAGTCAAGAGATTTCACCAAAGTGATTACAGTTCATCCTGAAGAGAAAGTAAATGTTTGAACTTTCATGGCAATTTATTGGTTGAGACATTTAACTCAAAACAACAAATGTCAGCCTCATGTGGTGCTAGAGGAGACGTCATTGGCTTACCAATGTCATTAGGATAAATAGTCGGGGAACCATGAATGGCTGTGCCAAATTAGCCAATCCATCTAATCCATCTAGGCGTATTATATATCTCTATATATAGAGATATTTTACAATATAAGTCAAAACTTTGACCTGTTGGTGGCGCTTGATAAAAAGTCACCAGTCATAATGGTTCATCCTCTGTGCACCTTGGACATCTAACTAAATTAGATGTTTACTACTACAGAGGCTAAAAATACATCAGGAATTCAGTGTTGGTGCAGTTGGAATGAGAGATTGCTCCAAATATAATTTAATGAAATGCAAAGAGTCAGGCATGTGTTTTTTATGCACAGTAAAACACCCCATGCTCTTCCCTGCATTTTTGATTTGGTGCAGTATGAGAACAGCACATTCCCTGAAATATTCTCTTTTTAGTCTTTATATATTTATTTGTTTGCATGATAAAGGCTTTGCTAGCGTGTATTTTCTCCCCTGTGGTGAGAGGAGCCTGTTCTGCTTCTGCTGTAACTTGAGCGCGTGTTCCTTGCACCAAATCAAACTTCATCTCCTTCCTGATGGGAATGAGAGCCTCCTCTTCTTTTCCTCTTTTAGCACAAGTAGTTTCTCATCTGAATCCTCCTCTCATCACTTGTTCTGTCTCCTATACAAAAACAGGTATCATGGACATCGTCGATGATAGCGACTGTGAGTGTTTGAAAATGAGAGTGAGGGAGATCACAGCGTCATTTATTTTCACTCCAGCCTGCTGATAAACAAGATAATGGAGGAGTAGTAGGAAATCACACACACAATAGTTGTTGTTGTTGTTTTTTTTTTTAAAAAGGTCTTTCACAACTCTGCGCAACATTATCAGGTGGTAAACATAAGTTTCAGGTGGTCCCCCGACCCCCCCCACCCCCACCCCCTCCTTCTCCTCCTCTTCCTCCCCGTCTGCTCTGGGAGTGTTTGTGGTTGCTGACTGAGGTGTTTCCTGTTTATCTCCATGATCTCCAATATTACCTTTGCCCCTGCATTACGCATTATCCCATATCACAGTTTGCACACCCCCCTGAATGAAGCATAGCAAATGTCCACCAGAGAACTGCATTACACAGTGTTTGTGTGTCCTTATTTTTGCATGGTTGGTGTTAAGGATTTGTGTGTTTGTGTGTTCACGCTCATCAGCAGTGTGCAGTAATAGGTTCAATAATGATGATAGATTAGGTAATAGCCATCAGATCATAATGGGTATTGAACCTGCAGTTCCTCATGAGCACATTCCTTTAATGCAGGAAGGGAAGACAAAAGTGCATTTCATATTTAGAAACAAGATTGAATTCATATTTTCAAATGAATAATTGCATCATTTGTTTTAGTTTGTGGTGTTGTTTGTTGGCCTTGTGCTGCATGGCGTCTCATTATTTTGATTGATGAGACTCTTGATAGTTTTTTTTTTATAATGAAAGGTCAAAAGTCACTGATGATCGCTTCTTCTGCAGGAGCATCAGTGACCTTTACACTCAGCTGCTCCCAGGAGAGTGTGAGGTTGATGTGAAATGAAACACTGCCTTTGGGGAGGTCGAGGTAGAAAAACCTTTAAGAGTACTTGTTTAATCAACATTAGAGTAGCTCGGTATGTGACACTGAGGCACTGTTTTTTTTTTTAGATGTTAAACTCATCACACTTCTGTTGTGTTTCTGCTGTCAACACCTCTCGTTCCTGTCCTCTTTCCCACAGTGACTGATGCTTTGTATCAGATAATAGCTTCCAGAGATACGGACAGTTTACAGTAGCAGATAGTGAATTTACACACCAGCTCTGTTTCATAGTTGGATAACTACTGTAGACATGGCTTATCTCTTCCAAACTGTCATTTCAGTGATTGTGTCCTGAGATCATAAAAGATTGATCCCCGTGCACTTAATGTACATTAAAACCATTTGAGACAAGCAGCCTGGAGCGATAGCTTGTAGTGCTGCCTGTACTGCACAGAGGATGTGATAATCAATGCAAAACTAACAGAAATGCTGTGGATTTCTAGATTTCTGATTACTCTCATCACTTCTGGATGCAGAGATTTGGATCGGTTGTAATGTCAAACTGAAGCTGCTGCAGTCTGCCAGAAAATTAGTCAACAAATAAATGTAAACAGGGAAACTCAATCTGAGTTTGTCACACATGAAGAAGTGAAATGGCATGTTGAACTTTTGTTTGCACCTCACTTCATTTTCACATTTTAGTTTTCAATCAGGGGCAGCAAGGTGCAGCGGTTAGCACTGTCACCTCACAAGCGGGTTCCGCAAGCGGGTTCCAGGTTCGAACCCTGGTCTGGGCTCTTCTGTGTGGAGTTTGCATGTTCTCCCTGTGTCTGTGTGGGTTTTCTCTGGGTACTCCGGCTTCCTCCCACAATCCCACAAACATGCACATTAGGTTAATTGGCTACTCTAAATGGCCCGTAGGTGTGAGTGTGTGCGTGTGTGTGTGGTTGTCTGTCTTTGTGTGTCAGCCCTGCGACTGACGGGCGACCAGTCCAGGGTGTACCCCGCCTCTCGCCCATAGTCAGCTGGGATAGGCTCCAGCTCCCCGCGACCCTGACAGATCAAGTGGTATAGAAGATGAATGAGTGAATTTTCAATCAGGACAAGATGAACAAGAAGACAGTCCACAATGCACGGTTTGTATTTTGCTGCACTACCACCATACTACTGCAATATGTACTTGGACTTCTTGTTAATTAGATGCAGAAAATCTGCCCCTTAACACTGACACGTAAGAGTTTATTTAACAACATTTCTTAGTCTGTTTTTCCAACCACTTAGTGTTTGCTCCCTCTGACATCTCAGCCTCCAGCTTCTAAAGAGCATCTTCCCTCTGACTCTTAAAAGTCCTCAACTCGCAGCACTGGAGATGCTTGTTTTAATTGCAGTCTTTGAGTGTTACTATTTCTAGTGTTAGTTTTTTGGTTGCTCCCACCCTCTGTGTGCCGTTTGCCAAAGCTCCTCCACCAAAACTGTGTAAGGTCCCCCAGATTTCTGTATTCTCTTTGTTCCTCCTCAACCATCTTTTTCTTTGTGTCTCTCTCTTCTCTCTCTCTCTCTCTCTCTCTATTTCCTTTTCTCTTACATCCCCCTCATACTGTCTGAGCTGATGTAGTATTACAGCCATTAACGACACAGCTTTATTCTGTGGAATGATAATATCCTTCTTAAAGTGAAGTTATTATGGTGTGGACAATCATGTTCAAAGCTAAGGACACACAGAGCGACACACACATTTATGCACACAATGGAGGTCAAAGCTAGTAAGATAACTCAGGGATTAATCAGTCTAACTGCCCTGTGTCCTCTTGGCTCCTGAGCCAGCAGTCAGCGTGAAGCGTGCAGGGTTGCTCTGCTCTGATGTAGATTGAAATGTCAAGTGTTAGGAGGCAGGGGGACATTTGAAAGTGACAATAAAACTTCCATCTTAACTCTCAGTAACTGTTATACTGTCTTGGAAGACATTGCAGTAGAAAGAGAGGTTGTTAAAGAGAAGGAGGGGGGTTGTTAACAGAGACTTAATCAGACACAACACACACATGCTCTTGTTTGTTTCGTGTTTTTTTTTTACTTGCTGTAGAGACAGATATGGGAATTCATTCATTCTGATACACACCACTAGGTTTCTAAGGTGCATTTATCAGATTTTATGCAACTTTCCCACAGATACAGTAGTAAAATTTTATTTTTGAAGATTATCTTTTTTTTTTTTGTGGAGAACAAATCTAAATTAAGGTGTGGAAGACACGATCTGCCGTTTGAAAGAAGAGCAATGAAGAAAATGTTTAAAGTCCATAACCACTGCAGCAAAGCTTTGGGAAAGGAAAGGCAGGGATGAGTGTGTGTGTTGTATCTAAACTCTTTGCCCTCTCATATTGTTTAGTAGTTTAGTAGACTTTATCTCTGCTGTCAGTTTGTCATTACCTGTGGTCACATTGTATTCCTACACTAAGGCAAATATCAGTAATGTTTGAGGGATGAGCTCAGATTCTGTCTCTCTGAAACATCACACACCTGGACTCTAGACAATCAATAAGCGAGCAAACACACAAAGGGCTGGTAATATATTTACAGAGGGAGCAGAGGGAGACACACAGAGAGATGGTGAGATGGAGAAAAAAAGATAAATGGCTGCAAGTTAGAGACTGGAATGGCAGCAATTGACCCTGAGTTAGAGAGGACGAAACAGAATCGGCTTGGTATCTTGTCAATGTCATGGTACCCTGACATCAGGACTGACACACACACACACACACACACACACACACACACACACACATATTGTTTCGATATAAAAATACCACGAGGGAACCAGAGACAGTCAAGAAGAACCCTGGATGGTGTTCTTACATTACAGTGGATAAATGCTGCTGCTGTAGACCCAAAGCTGATGTAGGGTCGAAGCTTAATGTAGGAGACAACTGGCCCGGACATTCAGGATGTTTATCTTTTATTAAATCCTGCTAATATGCTTTCATCCTCATATCCTCATATTTCTGATGAGTAATGTAGGTAGAGTACCAGTTATCCTGATCGGTCAACATGAAGGCTGGCAGTAAAGTGCAAGTGAAATCAAATCTGGTGTGTTTGCAATGGCTATCGAATATGATGCCACAAACAAATACTAGTGCATACTCCAGTTAGAGTTAGGGGTTAGTACTCACCATGCCAGGTGCGATATTGAGCCTCAGCTGCAGTGTTAGATCAATGATTTCAGGTGAAGGGCAAAATTCAGAGCATGTCAGAAAATAGGCTTATTCACTTCCTTGCTGAAAGACAGATGAGGAAACCAACGCTGAGTATAAAGCTATTGCCAGCAGCCCACTAATGTTCGCTCAGAAACTTGAAACAGTGGGAAACAGGTGTCCTGGCTCTGCCCAGGTGCTTATGTGTGCGTGTCTTTGACTGAAAGTGGTAAATGTCGAATGAGCTTGTGCGTGTCTGGTCTGCCTTGCTTCTCTGCATTGTTTCAGTCGTTCGGATTTAATATTGTCTGGGCAAATATGCCAAAATTGAATTTGTTCCCAGTAAACTGGGAATAATCATATTCAGAGTCGTCCCTGTGACCTGGTGGCTGAAGGTGCATGCAGTCTATGCATACAGCATCCTAGTTTTGAGTTCTTTTGAGGGCCTTTGTTGCAGTAAAGGGGTAAGTCTGGTGTTATTCTGTTGCTGTTATATTATTTTAAAAAATACAATAATAGAACAGGTCACAGATATATTGTGTATTTCTAAAAAGGCAGTAGTTTCCACAAAAAAAAAAGGCACACTGACGTTTTTAGCAAGTGTCACTTAAATACGAGTAAATACTAAGGAGAGTGTGGACCTGATTTTCTTTTTCCTAAACTTAATTCAAAAACTGATCTTCCAAAGCTGGCTGGTGTATTCTGTGTCATTTCAAGTCGTATTGTGATTGGTTGGTTTGTAGATGTAGGTCATAGCATTTGTACCACTGTTAGAACTATGTCTGAAGTTTGCCGCAGCATGTCGCTGGTCGCCAGAGCTCAAAATCAGAAATCTAGGATGACTGTTATGCACTGACGACAACTGATTTTACCACAGTTCTCTTGTGACTGTCAACTTACATCTTAGACAACCCAAAGTCATACAGTGTAAAGGAGCCTTAAAGTGCCTATGTAGCAAAGGATCCTCAAAAAAAAAAGGAAATCCAGTCATTACATTGGACTAAATATCCTGGGATGCCATTTATTTCATCTTCTCTGCTCACACTCTGCTCTTCTTCCAGCTTCCACATTTCCTCCATTTCTTCCTGCCTCTAACAAATCTCTCTCTTTCCCTCCGCCACTTTGAAACAATCTGAAGCTGGCGAGAGGGACCGACTGCACACATCGCCATAGCAACACAGTCTTAATGATGGCAACAAGCGTGACCTGAAGATTTCATTTGAGAGCGTCTGGGAGAGGGATGGAGTGTGAAGCCACAGCTCAATTGACTCCTCAGTTTTGCCCTCTAATTTGCTTCCCTCTCACTTCTCCCTCTACTTATTCATCAGTGTCTGTACTCTTTTCACACAGCCAATAATGAGGCTGAGTAGACACTTGATCGAGCAGGTTGGCCCCCTCTGTTTGGTAACCACGAGGGGGAAATCTCATCTAACTCCTTAACACACACATACCGCACATTACGCACACACACACACACAAACCACACACCCCAAAACTAAGTTCAGTTTTTGTGTTATTATCCCTGTGATGCCAGTGCAGCCGACCTCATGGAGCAGGTTACCAGAGGTTGCTATGGTTACACAGAAATGAGAGAGACACTTCTCATAACCTTACACCTCTACGAGCTTCTGGAGTTGTGCCAACATATGCACAAGAGGGACACAAAGATGAACACACAAAACAGTGTTAGGAAAAAAATCAGACTTCGATCTTCCAGAGTAATTTAAAAGTGTCTTAATTTACCAAGTAATGAAATTACATATTTAACCTGGTGCTCTGTTACTGATAACTGATTACAGTCATGAAGCAACTCTTGCTCTGCACACACACACACAAACCACAGAGCACTGTGTATTTTTTTCCCTGAGGGCCTCAGCCCACCACCTCAGATCAGTGTCTGACCCTGACAAACTCACTGTGTGCTGCATACATTTTGCCATTGGCAGGAAAATGTTTGACCAGAGACACAATCTTATTCAAATATATACCGTGGATATGGTAAAGCTGCAAGTGTTTTTGAATTACTCGCAGAAAAAAAAAACCCTTTTCATATTTCCTTCTTTCTTTAGATTTCGATAACCCCATGTTTCAAATTCTTGATTTAATTATTGTTCATTTCCTCTCTAGTTGTTCCAGTTGTTCCAGCATTTTACTATAGTAATTCATTTCTCTTTTTAACTCAGCTGCTTGTCATCAATTACTCCCTTCTCCAGGTGAGACTGTAATTAAAGTTTTTATTCTGTAACGGTTCCTAAACATTACTTAAATATTTAAAGGCTTCCTGTGGAGTTTTCTTGCAAACAAACAAACAAAGCTTTCATGATATTTTTTGTTAAGCTGGTTTGCTGATCACGACGTGACAACTTTCCTGGTTCGATTCCGGTCAGGACCTGTTGTTATATATCATCCTTTTGCTCTCTCCCCTCATTTTCTCTCCCCTGTTGCTTTAAAAAAGAAAGAGAGAGAGAAAAACTGGTGGAAAAAAACACCTGCCTGTGTTTCAGCCATCTTACATCTTTTGCAGCTGGATATAAAATGATGTCATTTCATCAGTTCGCGCTCTGCATGTCCTCTGCTTTGTCCCACTGAGCTGTATGGACCACAGGCTGATGTTCGCTGATACGTCTGTTAAGCAGATTAAAAGCTTGTAGTGCTTTGCTGATCAGTGTGTAATAGGCTCACCATCTCCACTGTGCAGTTATAGTCTTATGTTATCATACAAGCTGGTTGGAGGATTTATCTTGGTTTATCATAGTGGACCCTCCACTTTTCATCATCAGTTTTTATGAGTTTTCAGCTCAGTATAGCAGCCATGTGGGCTGTCTTGACTGTTCTTAATCATCAAAGTGTGACATCTCAAACTGCCACGAAGAGCCTTCGTATAGTGTAGAATTACTCTGCGGCTGTAGAGAATGAGATGATATGATTATCTTGCCATTTTTAAGCTTCTTTCTCATCACAAAATATTTGCAAATATTATGTTTTAATAACTGAACATCGTGCAGCGATTGAAGTCTTCCTCACACTGTGTAATCAAATTATCCATTGAGGCTCTGTCTGTAATTGAGTGCAGATGTTACCATGGGTTTCAGTACCCCCCCTCTGTTATTCATTTTTGTGATTTATGCCGCTTTAAAGAAGCAGGTACGTACTGCAGGCAGTTTGGTTTGAATGAATAGTCTGACTTTAGTAACTTTTAAGGTCCATCTTTTATGTCTGCTGGCTTCCTGGGGCTTCTTAACATATGGAGATTTGGTTCTCTTATGGCATTAAGATGATAAATGCCTTTCTCACTTCTTTACAATTATCTGAAAGTGGCAATTAATGCTCCCGGGAAAATGTGTGTGAGAGAATTTGTGTGAAAGCCGCTCTGTTTTCTCCTCTTCCCACCTTTTTGTCTCTACATCCAGTTTTCCATTTTTTTCTCCCCTCTTTGGACTGAAAATTAAGTAGGTGGGCAACACTTTGCTTTAATCCCCCCATTTTATATTTGAAAGCAATACATAAACATTTAATACATGGTGATGTAGTTGTAAAACAACTACAGCTCCTCCTGATGGAACCCATAAGTGGTGCTGTCTAAACAGATAATGAATCATAATATAGTAAAACACATTTACAATAATATGAAATAAGTTCATAAAATATAATTATTGACAAATATTGTACGTTAATAAACACTTGAATGTCTTTAAATGTGCTTACAACTATATTATAGTGTGTTAATGCTAATTAAATGTTTTTATAGTGCTTATAAGTGGTGCAGCTGAAATAAAGTGTTACCAGATGTAGCCCTCGCACCAAAATAAAACCTACTAAACCTATGAAACAGTACTCCGGTTTAGTTAGTTTATCTGCAGCAGAGCTACTGTAAAAACTGAGCATTTAATTCAAGTGTCATTGGTGAATTTATACAATATTTTCTCCCCATCAGCAAGTATAGCTTGTGGCGTCATATAGCGCACATCGCCTATTTTGTCTGGCTGTATTCGGAGGTGATGGAGACGGTTTGAGATGGTGAGGGCAGCACACTGGAAAAGTAATGACAATCTATTTTTCCTTTGTTTCAATTTTCAGCTAAATCTTTGCCTGACGTACAACAGAGTCTCTCAAGTGGAATAACCTGAAGTGTAAAATATGATTACGAAACTGCTGGTTTGGCTGTAGCTATAATGAGCAACAGACGGGAGGAAAGATTAAAAGGAAAAGACAGTCGGTTTTTCTTCAAGATGGAAATACGATGTGACAGTCACTCCGACCATCCTTCAGTGCTGCTGCCTTTTGAAGATCGCACTGATGAGAAAAACTGTCTTCTCCTGAATGGCCACTGGATCGTTTTAATCACTGACAAAAATAGCCCCTAAACAGGACCATGTGACATACCTCAGCATTTACATCTCAATTTTAAACAAATTATATTTTGTAACCGCCTCTCACACACTCCAGAACAGTTATAATAGCACAGCAAAGACGATGGAGCTAAATAAAGGACTGAAGGGCTGCTTCAGATAAGGTGCTTGTTAGATTATTGGACAATGTCTGAATGCCCCTTCTCCCTGTGGCCGAGAGTTTCGAAGTCTGCTCCACTGTGCAGAGGTGTGAAAGTAGACCGGGTTTAAACTTCCCCTCTCAAGTTCTCTTTATTTCTTGCCTCACACAGTCAACTTCACTTTTCGTGTGGGACAGAAGAGCACAATACTTAATAATACTTCCAAGGAGAGACTGCCAAAAGTATAACCAACGGTTATTTTCATAACCTGCCAAATATTAATTATTTCTCCATTGATTAATCAAGTAATCGTTGCATTTCTAGTGATCACTGTTATTCCTGCATGAACAATTATCGTGTCTCACTCCTTCCAGTGATGACCAGATTTTTGCACTGCATTCAAGTGTGTGTAAACAGCTATCAACACTTTTGCCTTCACACACGTTTCGATGACACATCGTACAAAGTGGTTTGTTGGCCTCAGTAAATATCGTATTTTAAAAACTCCTGTGCTTTATTGCACACCATACTGTTAAAGTGCTCCCCACTGATTTCATTTTATACAAATCAGATCATCAGGAGCTGTGTCCTTACCTCAATGAAAGGTACTTTTTCTTCATTTATTTATACAGCTATGTATGTATTCAGCAAATTGTGCAGATTTCCCCCCTGGAAGAGACACATTTACATTTAGAAAACTGTCAGTATGTCAAGCTCAAGGAGAGTTGCTGCTTTGATTGGTCATCATTGAAATCTGCCCAGTTCCATCTTCCGATATCATGTTCCTGCTGGTAACAATCAGTTCATCCTGTTGCAGCCCAGATTGTGCTGCAGTCCATCGTGATTTCACTTGTTCCTCTGGTCACCAAAATAGCAAATCTTAGTTGTCCACACCCACGTGTACCCATCTACCCACATGAGTTTCAACTTTATGCCTGAGTGTGTGTATATGTTTGAGGGTGTAGGCTAGGATGGAAAGAGGACAGTGGACTGCAGAGGGAACTGAAGGATGCTGCTACTCTCTATACAAAAGAGAAAAGATTAAAGATATACGAGTTGTGCTGCTGTGGACTGAAGCTGATGAATTGTTTGTCCCTGTTGGGAGTGACACAGAATCGTTTCTAGTGTGTCAGTATTGATTCTGTCTCTGTGAAACCGGCTGGCACGCAGGTTTGTGTGAGTGGGTGAGTATACAAGTGTGTGTTTATGTGTGGTTTCACAAAAGCCCAGTAATGTCTGTTCTCCTCTCCTCTCTTTAGAAACTAAGGCTGAGCTGGAGGATCTTATGGCAGACATCAAGAAGTTGGCCAACAAAGTACGCTCCAAATTAAAGAGTGAGTACGGTTCTTCTGTTTTCCTCCTGCTGGAGCTGCAACTAATGATTATTTTCTGTATCAATTAAAGCTTTTGATTCTTTTTTTTTCTCGTTTTTTTTTTTATTAAATACTGACAAATGCTTGTCACAAGTTACCAGAGCTAGATTCTTTATTTCTTTCTTAGTCTGATCAGCAACCAAAAAGTATTATTAGAGTCTAATGATATAAAGCAGGGGGGAAAAAGCTCATCTTTGTTTTTGAAGTTGCAACTGACAAATGGTTTGGTAGTTTTACAACAATTAATCCCTTTGTGTTCTTTTAGCTCCAGTATGAGGGATTTTCTTGCACAAGTGAGCTGAAAAGATCTGTCACTTAAACAGTTAGTCAATCAACAGAAGATTAAGTGATGGACTATTTGTATAATTTATTCATCATTCATTTTTCATGCAAAAATGCTAAATATTTAAAGGCTCCAGCTTCACAAATGTGAAGATTTGCTTCTTTTCCTTGTACAAAGTGGTAAACTGAATATTTGGGAGTTTTGGGCTGTTGGTCAAACAAAACAAAGCAATATGAAGATTTCAACTTGGGATCTAGGACATTGGAACAGGCGTAAATAATTCATAAACTGATCAAGAAAATAAGTGGCAGATTAAGTTAATGAAAATTATTATTAACCCAGAAGTCTGCATTACAGTATTATGACCATATCCATAACCAGTATGATTTGATGGCGCAGAGGAGACATAAAGTGAACTGTATAGCATTTGACAGCTAACAAACAACTCAGTTTACACTCGTGGATTCTGTACTGCAGTGGGCAGAGTGATTAGTGTCACTTGCCACAGAGGTGGTGGCTGTGATTCATATGCACGAGCACACACTGAGTTTTAATCACACGTGTGCACACAAACTGACTAATCGTACTGTAACAGACTGTGTGCAGGGATAATGGTTGTGTAGCCAGTCCTGGATCACACCCCCAAAATTTATTAAGAAAGTACTTGCTTGTGCTTTATATATGTGTGTGAGTCCCATAATCTTCTCATTCTCTGATTTCTCTGTGATCCTCCCGCCTTTTTTTCTTTTCTTGTAATCTTTAAAACTATTTTTTAACCTCTTTTTAATCACATAAGTAATTTTAAGCTATATGCAACACTCTCCTGTGCCTCCCTGCATGGCTCAGGTGTCGAATAGGGATCAGAGATAAAACACCTGTATACAATATCTCTCAGGAAAGTACAACACACCTTCAGTGCGAAGAGCTAGCAGATAATAGCCACTATCCCTCATCCTGCGTGTCTACAGATATACACACATATATAGCGATACACACATTTGACAGTAGGGCTATCAGGCGGAACAGGCTCTGCATCACAGGCCTCTACTGTAACTGTGTCGCTCCAGTTCACATCAGTTGTTGCCACAGGATACCTTTGTGTAACCACTTGCTGTGTGTTTGCATGGATGTGTGCAAGTGACCTCATCTTTGTCAAACAGCACCCTCGGACAAATCCTCGAGAGGGAGTGAAGCAACGTTATTTGGTTTATCTGCAGTTTTCAGTTGATCTAATGAGTTCAGTAACAGAACGTCTTCAAAAACAGAAGACAGATGATACAGATGGGGATTTTAATAATATGTAATATCTCAGTATCAGCTACTGAAACTTCTAGACAGAAACACTTGCTCATAAAAGAGCTTTGCAAAGTACAAGATAAGACAGTGGACCTCATGAAAGAACATTTGTTGTCATTTTTTTCCCCTAAACCTCTCTTACTTTTTCCTGTGAGATTTGTTCAAATAAGCGTTTTCGAGTCCGATTCAGCAAACCCTCTTAATTGCTCAAACTTTTAAGTTGCTGGTTTGAACTCGATGAAAGCGGCACTGTCCATGTGTAAGTGTAAACGGAGATAATTCTTAGGGGTTCATTTACTTTTTCTTGTAACTATATATCTGTACAGCCTTCTTGCCTCTTCTAAGTACTTGTGCCTAAGAACCTTTAATAGATGTGCCAAATTTTTCTTTAACATGCAGATATATTACGGATATATAACTTATGCCATGACTAGTGAAGCCAAAGACATTTTACTACACTGTGAACTAAAATATCCCTAATTAAGGATATGCCCAGTGGGTTTTAGATGTATATAGGTTTTAGTGAGAGCAGCCTGAATCTGTGAAGACAGGGATTCAACAGTCTTAAGGAGTGGCTTTAAAGGTTTTACAGCAATATTAATGCTATGAATCCCATATGACTGGGTCGAACTGGATGCAATAACACATTGATGTTAATGTTAAATGTTAAAGTTAAGTTAAATTCTCACATTTGTCAGAGATGCAAGAAACCACATACCATCGTGTTCCTGAACTTGACGTCTTCTTAACTCTTGTGTCTCTGCAGCTGCAGATGTAGACGTCTTACAAAATGTCCCTGAATGTGCAGGAGCTGGTACAGCCGTCTCATCCCAGTTGAATTTACAGAAAAATGGGAATGTAAATGAGCAGGCTCTTACATGTCTGTATAATTCAGTCCTTGATTAAGTTCCTCACATGGTCTCACATTGACAGTCTCTTTAATTCATGTTATTATGCTCAGTAGCGGCTCCTCTCCAATGACTTCCTTAGGTGTGACTTCGAAGCAGCACTCAGAAAAGTGCTTAATACACACAAAAGTTGCATTTTTCTTTTAAAGAAAATCCTCTTAAGAAGTAATGAAAGAGCAGATTAATCCCGGTAATTTATACCTTCATTAATTTCTAAAGAGTTAAGCCTCTACCACATTTCCAATTATTCCCTTTCCATCTGAGTGACTGATTTGATGTGTGATTAGTTAATATTTGTGTCGGGCAGAGACATACTGCAGCTCCAACATTTATGGCTTGAGAGTATTATATTATATTATGACACTGCAACAAAATAGCCTCTTCTAGCTTTAATTAGAGTTTTACACAGATCAGCTCCTTTGTTTTCTGGAGTTATCGAGATATTGATTTTGTTCTAATTTCTTGAGCAAGATATCTTGACAACCGCTGACTGGATCTCCATTAAGTCTGGCGTGAATATTCATGCCCCCCAGAGGATTATTGATGATGAATATTACCCCTCACATTTTCTTTCTTGCAACCATCCGTTCAATCTTTCCCTTGACAAACACAAGACAGGGTCTCTCCAAAACAAATGGCTGGATTTCTGTGAAGTTTACTGTGCATATTCATTGTCTCCTGAGATCAAATCCTTGTGTTTCCGATGACCCCCTGAACTTTTATCTTACACCACCCTCAGGTCAAAATGTCAGCTTCGCATACAAAATAAAGTACTGTATTTCATTATGTATTCGGTAGGTTGCCATGACGTTTTCTGAGCATGTTTCTGTTCTCATCCTTTTTGATTTCATGAACCTCACCATCTTTTCTCTGGAGCAAACTTGCAATCCTCAGATTCACACCTTTAGGCCCACTACCACTAAGACGATACTAAAATCATCATTATGTTGTCTATTTCATGCAACACTTTTATTTTGTGCATTGTAATGAATTTTGTGGATTTCTCTGTGTTCATTTTTAAGAGCAGGTACTCACCTAGTGATTTAATGTATACTTTTGTGTATTTGTTCAGGTATCCAGCAAACCATTGAGCAAGAAGAAGGGCAGAACAGGTCATCAGCTGACCTGAGGATACGTAAAACACAGGTACAGTTCAGGAGGGAGGGAAAATGACAGTCAGCTGTGTCCCAGTTGTACACTATAATACATTCTAACTGTATACAGAATGCATAATACTAACTGTATTGCATTGTGGGAAAATAGTGCCCATCAACGGCAACCTCAAATATCAAGTGTTTTTTAAAGTGCATACCAGCCACTTTGAATTAGTTTTTAATGCGCCATTTGGACACAACTTCTCTCTCTCATATTTGCTGTTAAATCAGAAGTCTACTGCTGGCAACAAGCAGGTGTAAGTGAAATGTTTTGCTGTTCCTCACTGTATCTCCAGCACTCCACACTGTCCCGTAAGTTTGTCGAGGTGATGTCAGAATACAACACCACCCAGTCGGACTACAGGGAGCGCTGCAAGGGACGCATTCAGAGACAGCTGGAGATCAGTGAGTAGACCTGGGAGACTAAACCCTCAATTATCCCCTCTCACTGACTGATCACTTGTTAGCACTGCATGCATCCAAAACATTTGCATCTGTTTTCAGACACATGGTGTTTTTTCTGTTTCAGAGTTCTTTAAACATTGATTTTGCAATGAGATTCGTGAGAACATTTGCACAGATTGAGTGAGCTCATGATGAAAACAAGGTGTTTTCATTTGCACTTAACAGACTAGGCAATCAGCTCTGGCCACTTGACAGGACACACAACACACTTTTAGTCCTGTTTATGCAGGGAGATGAAGGGACAAGGGAAACAAATCAGGGGGAATTAACACTGTTGGGAAAGAGGGAACACCATCACACTTGGAGAACAATGGCAAAAAAATAATCATGACACACTAATCTTTGTGTTGTTGCGTCGTGTGGCTCACCAAATGCCGCACTGGTTGACTTTCTCTTTGTCACACTACAGGGGATAAAATGACAGACTGTCATCCTTGATTCTCATTTTCATTTTTGGTCCCACAGGTCTGTCAGATCAGTCTTATATGATATAGTCTGATCCCACCTTTAGGGGGTGGCTTTGCCACTCTGACACAGTGTTATCCTGGCAAATGTTATGGTCTTGATGTGGAGATTTGTTACGTATTTGTCACTGCGCACAAAAATTGTGCAAATTTTTTTTTTTTTGTGTGAAACCTTTGGTCGGCTTTGGTCCAAAAATGGCCGTTCATGATTGCTTTACTCATTTGTTTAGGTCCTTGTCTAAACAGTAAACATGAGTGTCATATTTCCCTGCATGTCTTTTATCCTAAGCCTAAGTACCAGCCTCTTCATCCTCCCTCTGTTATTATCCAGATATTAGTTTCATGTTAATTAATCTAAAAATAGAGTCTGTACCCACATTCTCCACCACCAAATCATTTTGCATCCATTTTTTCAGGAGCATAACTATGTCTCATAAGAGCGTGATGATGGGAAATGAAGCCGTGCCACTACTACTAGACTAGTCCCTGATAGAGTTATGCAGACTGCTGCAGTACTGCCTCACTTTATTTATTTCTTTTTTCCAAAATGTTAACAACTGTTCATGAAATTCGTGTGGTGGTAAGTGCCATGATTTGCAGAAGCAGGTGAATTTTTGAAGCCTTTGCTTTGTGGACTCTGGCAGAAAAAAACCTACTTTACATCCCTCGATTACTGTAACTAGTTTCCACGCACAGTAACACGTCTTTTAGAGTAATCATAAATGAGCAGTCATCCATTCACTCTCCTGCACTGACATACAGTTGGATTCATAAGACACATAATACTTACATGAATGTATTAACTGGATTATTTTCTTCTGCATGCACCTTTTCACTCTTTGTTACATTTATTATTAATGAAAAAAAAAGATTCTATAACTGTGCCGGTGAAAATAAATGTTTATAACATTAGTGTTTATGCCATTCAATTTTGTTAACTGTCCCCAAAGGGGAATTTGTCTCACAGCCAGGGAGAACACAGAACTCAGACTTGAACACAGGATATATTAAACACATAACACACAAGGGTTAGGCTGACTCATAAAACAATGTACATCAGTGACATAAACTGATAAATATAAAACCTGCAGTAAATCCACCCAAAACAACAACAACAACAAAATTTCTTCAATTTGTTTATAGAATTTCAATTCATCTCATCCATATTTTATTTTGAATTTGTGTGGTGTAGTGTACCAAAACAACCACTGTCACGCTGAAACCACTTTCCAAAACACATACATCACCAACACCCACACCCATATGCATGCACATGCCAGGTTGCTGCAGCTCAGATCTGAGCTCCTCTCACTCGTGTCTCACTGTATGTGTAATATGATTTGACAGGTATTAGCTGCAGGCCCCGGGCTCCTGGACCAGGCAACTGACACGGCCTCTGCCACGGCATCCTGGCAGGCTGCACCGTGCCAGCTGCCCCTAACAGTCAACATGATAGAGTCACCTTATACACAAAGGCACACACACACACACACACACACACACACACACACACACACACACACTCACATTCATACAGAGAAGAACAGTATGACTCATTTAGTGGTAATAGCAGAGCAGAGCAGGGGCAGTTATGTTGCAGGGCACTTGGCAAAGACGTAATTTCCTCTGCCCATCTGTCAGTTTAGAGTGGACACATGCAGCCAGGTCTGAATGTGTGAGCTCCAAGTAACTACACTATACATGGTCCAATCAAAAGAACAGCAGTGACAACACACAGTATTTTCTGGGGTTAATCAAAGGGCTAACACAAAACCTCATCCTGGAATTAAACACACACACACCTGACTCACTTTTTCCTTGAGCTCCTCCAGATCCATTTGGATTTGATTTGTCAGCTGGTGGAGTCACAGGAGGCCTTAGCTGATATCACCTGTTGTCAAGGCGGGGATTAGATGCACAGGGAGAGTTTGGAGATGGAACGAAAGTGCAGAGGAGAAGGGAAATTATGAGTAAGAGGCAAGGAAAGAAATTGTTTGAAGGAAACTAAAGCTTTTCCCTTCAGATTACATTTTGCTCCATATTTTGATCTATTTAAGTACAATTGAGTAGGTTTAGGGTTCTATAGCAAGAAAGCTGTGTTTCTGTTGTGCCAACCCCTGTGAATTGTTTGTGTGTCAATCAGTAGGAGTGTGTCAGACACAGAGGGAGTATTGATGTTTCCTCTGCTGCTTTGCCCCTCCCCTGTTTGCCTCTAGTCAAACCTGGTGGATACAGAGATAAAAGAAACAGCAACACTGTGACATACTGTAAACATGTCATTGTCGAGACAGGCATTTTTTTTTTTTACTCCCATTTGCATGACCAACAGTGCCACGGCAACCCCAAGTCCAAATATGAACTGTTTTTACTGTATATTCTTTTAGATTTCTTCTGTTGTGCTAGTTTTCAGCAGCAAAACATACTAAGATAAGATAAGATAAGCTAACACTTTATTGATCCCACAGCGGGGAAGTTTACTTCTTGCAGCTCGAGCAAAACAGGAAAAAAGGATAAAGTGCAGAAAAACAAGAAGTGTGCATGTAATTCAAGTACAAGAAAATCTAAATCTAAAAAATCAATCTAAAAAATCAAAAGCTAAGTTACAAAAACTAGTATGCAAAATACAAAAACAGTAAAAAGTGTCTATATACAAATGTACATGATGATGGAGGGGTGATGAGTAGGATACTGTGGGAACGAGAAAAAAAAAAGCTGAAAAACAATTTTCAGGATAGTGCCGGTAGTTCTGTCACATCTTTGAAATAAATATAAAAATTCATTTTAGCTCAGGTCTTTTAAAAAAAACTTAAAACCAAGCCCAAAAAATGCTGCTTCACTACCATCTCTGATTGAAAGTTTCAAGTCTGCACCACAACCAGCAGAGATGTCACATCGTGGAGTACACATCTACATCCCTGCAGCAAGGTGAGAGGTTAAACCACTACAAGTTAGCAAAAACATGATTTTCAGCTGCTGTAAAGTTGCTCATAGGGTCCAGAGACAGTCAAGAAGAGCCTTGTCCTACACAACACTATTAACTTCTTCTGCTTCCAATGAAAAGCTTTGACAGGTAGGCCCAGCAGGATGGAGAGGTGTTGGTCACAGGCATCGCAGGGCCTCTTTTACAGTGGACTGTTATGTTTTATTTCCCAGCAGACACTCTTCTAGCTGGTAGAGACGCTCTCCCAATGCCGGGGAAAAGGCCAGAGATGTACACAAACACATTATTTCTGCATGACAAACAGATGGACTCATATCTGTGCAAATAAGATATACACGCTTTTCTCATTCCTTTGCAGGTGAAAATGCAGCGAACACAGGCTTGAAAATCACTCACTCACTTCTTTCACCCTGTATGTGTGAACATTTGTGTGGTTTGCCTTTTCACTCCGTTCCTTGGAGGTCTCACTTCATTTGTGTTACATAACAATGGAAATGAAATAATACTGTTACTGGTAGCAACATAGTATGAATGGTTTAATAGGCCATAAATGCAATGGGTGAAGTGAGACTTCTTGGCTTCATATTAGGTTTCTCAGGGTTTGGGTCTCCATGGTAACAAACAAGAGCCTCCCTCTGAGCCTGTCAGGGCTTTAAAAAAGCCAATGAGGTGTCTGTGTGTGTGTAGGAAGTGAGATAAATGGAGTAGGGTAGCACCACAGTGCCTTCATTTTTTTTTCTTCTTCACAATTATCCATGAGTCATTGTCGCTCCTCTCTGTCTTTCAACTCTAACTCTGACCCTCTTTAACAATGTAGTTTTAGCCTTAATGATAGAGGGATTATTTATTATCACAGAGGCCGGGAGAATAAGGAATTGATCACAGTAATGTGGCGAACTTGGTCTCTCCCCCCTCTTTGTGTGCTATCTTCATCCTCTCATTTGTCAAACTGCAAAATACCATTGCTAAACATGAGTAGATTCTTAACCACAGTAATGAAACAGCGGGACCACTTAACAGCAACTTAATGGAATTCACTGGTGTTATATGGATATTGTTTGGATTAGAGACGATGTGTCAAGTATATGTAAAGAGAAATTAACAAAAAATCGCTCATGCACCACTAAATGGTAGAGAGCGGCTTCATCAGTATTCTGTTCATGAAGGTAATCATTGGCTCCGGCCCCCCCGACCATCATCACTCTCCATCAAACTACCTGCACTGCCACTGAGGCCCCCACGCCACACAACACAATACACACACATGCTCACACACATGCTCCGATTAGGTCATGAATAGATGTTTTGTAGTTGATTCCAAAATCTCCAGCCACAGCTGCTGGAGGTCCACTGTAGGGAAAAAGTAGAGCAATAAATGGCAAAGCCATTTGCGTAGGTCCATTCATTTATATTATGTGATTGTTGTTACCATGCCAACAAAGGCTTGGTACGCCCGCTGCAGGTATGCTCCTGTGGGTTGTATGAGGGTGGGGACAGACAGCCTATATGCTTGTTTATGTTGGAGGACTTGCAGCAAGCTCAGTACTATTGCTTACAGCAGTAATTTTTAAAATGTCTTTTCTCATTTTGAGTAAAGACATTTTATATCAATGACATCAATGACATTTTATATTTGCATTCTCTCTCTTTCATATCAGTCCTCTAGTCCTTTGACATGCTGGTGACAATAACAATCACATCACGTTTCTTTATCAAGGTATAGCCAACAAGAATAACAATATGACATAGGCATAACAGCTGAGAGAAATTAGACTAACTGCTCAGCCCTGTACACCAGGTAACTGTACTGGGGATGCAGGATGTAAGAGGTAGTGCATACTGTATATACTATATATAGCCCCACAGAGAATTTAAAATGTGCAAAGGAAAGATTGGAGATGATACTGACAGAGACTGTGACTTACAGTATCAGTGGGGCGGAGAAGTAGCTCTGCGGGCGAACTCAGCGCTCAGACCCAAGGATATTAGTGTAGGTGTAGGGGAATGTTTACAAAGTAGGACAACTCTGTCGGGGAAAATAAAGATGGATGAGAAGTAGAGACATCAGCAGGAAGAAGCAGTAAGATGTACTGTCGTACAGGCAGGGTCAGTAGATAGCGATATAGAAAGTTTGCTGCAGGGAAGGTGGGCAGGGGGCCTGGAGTATTGAGGCAAACTTCACATGGTACTGAATGACTAGGTGATGGTCCTAACTTTCCTATGCTCTTCATACTTAAGATAACCCCACACCCAAGGTTCATGCAGTAGGTGATCATGAGTCTCTTTTTTTTTAATGATACAATAAAATGTGTGAACTAAGCAGGCCATTTTAGGCTAAAGTTTACACAGCAGCATTTGAAGTGAAGGCCTGAAAATATTGCCGTGTTTACATTACTGAAGTTGGGTCTGGTGTCGAGAGTGCGAGGCTAGTGGTTCTGGCACAGCACAATTTCTAATTGAATTTTGTGTTTTAGGTTGAATTCAACTAAACATCTGCGATGCCAGGTGGAAACCTGACAAATCCGCAGACGCACAATTAACCCTGTAACATTCAGATCAGCAGAAAGTAAAAGTTGACGGGGCGCTGCTTTGTCTTATAATCTAAAGCCGTGATGGTATAGACTGAGACTCGAAGTAACCTTTAAGTTACAAGTCTTGTGCATTTGATTATCAGCCTGAATTATGGCAGAAATTATTTCTCCATCGCATCTGCTGCTGTTCAGACACATGGAAGAACAAAGAGTTTAAAATGCAGTATAGACAGCTGAGAGAGATGGATAGAGGGAAGATGAGCTTGTGGAAAAGAGAGGCACACAGCTCTCATTTTAATTAATCCACAGACGGACATGAGGAAGGAATGGGGACGTCTATTACTATCACCCCAGGAGTTTTCTTCGTGTTTCCTAATGGTCTCCATCCACTGTAGTTTGGAGAACCATTTAAATCCAATAGCATTGCACTACACTTGGGTAACAGTAACACACTCTGCAAATCTCTTAACACGTACCATGAGCACACTTTTCTGTTATGTGATTGTGTGTGTGTGTGTGTGTGTGTCCTTTTAGCTGGGAGAAACACAACAAATGAGGAGCTGGAGAGCATGCTGGAGAGTGACAACCCAGCTATCTTTACCTCAGGGGTGAGAGACACAACAAATACAAAATGAATGCACACAAAACATGTTTTTAATCTAATGTTACTCCTCTAAGTGTTTCCTTCTGTTATACCATCGTAGATCATGATGGACAACATCACCCAGCAAGCTATGAATGAGATTGAGACACGGCACAATGAGATTATCAAGCTGGAAAACAGTATCAGAGAGCTTCACGACATGTTCATGGACATGGCCATGCTGGTGGAGAGCCAGGTGAAGACATGGATTCTCTCTTTCTCAGTGCTTACAGCTATGTGGTTTGGGGCTGGGCGAAAATATGTGAAAACAAACCTGCAAATGCTAAATGCATCCATAAATTGGCAATCCATCTGCCAGCATGGACGCCATAAATAATAGTTAAAATTCCATTTTCTAGATTCAGTGTTGTGGTTTGAAAGGGTGCTCTGTCTAATGCAGAGGTTCAATAGCACACTGTGTTCACAGTTGTAAAATCATTAACCAGCTAAGCATGCTAGCCTTCTGCAACTCCCTGTTGGATATAACTCCACTTCAGACAGACAGAAACTGGCAGTCTTTTAATTTACATACAAGTTGTGGAGTGTATTAGTATAAATATAGGCCTGTCTATGCCAACAGAGTTGGAAGGAGGTTATGTTTTCTGCTCCATCTGGTTGTCTGTTTACAAAATATCTCTGTAAATTTAGACAGAATTTGGGGGACGGATCATTTTTGGCTCAATGATCAGTTGATTGGAATTTGGTAATTATCTGTGTTTGGGATTTCTGCCATAAGACCATTTTTTAGACGTAACTATCATGCTGCGTTCATGAGCTGGAAGGAAAGTCTGACATCTGGGACTTCAGAGTTGCAAACTAAACAGCCTCACTGTTTTGTCAGAGCATTAAATTATAAACAAACCTTAAATATTACGGGGGCTTTGAGTTTGTATGTTTGGAATTTTTCAGAATTAGTGTAAGTTTAAAATTTAATTAGTATAAGCTCATTTTTTTAAATTCTGTTATAGAAATGGTGCACACTGAAAATTGACATCATTCAGTGAGCAATGAACACTGTTAATATGTAGCTTCAAAACAACATATGTAGATTATCCTCAAGTGTAAAAGTTGCCTGTGCTCTTCTCTGTAAAGTGTAGAGCTTCAGGTAAATCTGCCTGCATATGTGAGTGTGTGGGCTGAACCCCCACGGAGATTAACTGTTTCCCTCATCAGAAATATCCAGTCTGAATTATGCAAAAGGAAAACTGAGCGAAAGAACACATGAATAAGAAAATATGCTGAATGATGAATATTAAAGTAAATTGTTATATATAAGTGATACGAATTCCAATGACAACTAAATCCAATGACAGGCTTTCCCTCATAATTTGAATGTTTAATAATTCAGCAGTATTGAGTGGATTTCTGGGTAAAAACTCTTTTGTTCTCTTGTCACACATTTGCACACTATAAGTGTAAATAATTCAGTTTATTAACTGTTTCTTTATTAACTGAGTGCCATATCATTTAAGATTATACTTGAGTCTGGTCTGTTTGTTAATTTTGTCTTTCTCAGCTTTGCTCTTTCACTGTCCCCAACTCTCTCTATTGTATTTCCCTCTTCCACAACACAACACTGTCATCACAACAATGACTCTAAGCTGTAGAGAACAGAGAACAGCACTCCCCTTCTAACATGGCAAGGTAATTTTCCTGTGATTTTTCATTTTCTCCTTTTTTAGACTTTAACAAACCATAGCTGTCATGCATGCATCGAAAGTTGTGTCCACTGGTTGACGATAATAGCCATTCAAATGGAAAATTATTGATTCTTCTTCTTCTTCTTCTTCTTTTTAAACAATCCTGGGTAAATGATAAATGTAATTTTTTTTTCCGTATTGATAAATGCAATAAATGGAAAATGTGGATAAATATATGAATAAAGAGAAGAGATAAGATCAGTTAGTATCTTTTTCAATGGCTTCACGATACACCAGTCATGGAGTATGAAACTAGGCATCATTGTAAAAATATATAAATAAAAGTGCTTAAGAAGCTGAAGAAAAAATGAATAAAACATTCATCAGACTAGTCTTCTAATTATTATTTAAAAACCCATCTATGAAATCTAATTCTTGATGTGATAAAAGAGGTTACCAAATGTGAGTTCAGGCAGATCTCTACTCTCACCACCTCTTCAATGACTCCTCTTATTCTCGTGCAGGGAGAGTTGGTGAACAACATTGAGCGGAGCGTGCAGGAGGCTCAGGAATATGTGCAGCAGGCAAAGGAGAGCATCCCAAAATGCAAAAAGTTCAAAAAGACCAGCAGACGGGTGAGATGCAACGTGCACACAGCCTACAAACTGACTCTCATGGCATTATTTCTCTTTTTTTTTCTTTCCCTTTTGCTTCCCCTTCTCTCTCCTTCTCATTCTCCCATTATTCCTACCCTTTTTCTCACCTTCTCCCTCATCTGTATTCACCCCTGCTTCTGCCTCCACATCTGGCTCCCTCGTTCTTCTTCTTTTCTGCATGTCTTCCACACCTCCTCTGTAACTAACCTCTCCTAGGGGGAAATGATAGACCGCATAGAGTACAATGTGGAGCACTCAGTAGACTATGTGGAGAGGGCAGTATCAGACACTAAGAAGGCGGTTAAATACCAGAGTAAAGCCCGAAGGGTGAGTCACATATGCAATATTACAATGCATGCTATTACATGAAAAAGCTATAACTTTACAAGCATTGCATGGACTGTATGCAGTGTAGTGCAGTGATTGTTGTTACTGTGTGTGTGCATGCTCACCTGTCTTGTATTCTTCATGTGGAGAACGTGTGTCGTGAGTGTATTTGACATAGTCTACAACAGTGAGGACGAGCTCAGCTGATTGGAAAAATTAAATCACGTCCAAACAAACAAACAAACAAACCAAAAGCCTATCCACGCATGTGTGTTTTGGAGGAAAATAGGATTACAAATTGGTGTCAAGCTTATCTTGAGTATACTTATCGTCACAATAACCAAGAAACTACCAGACAGACTGCACAGGATACAGAACAGCCTGAGTCAGCTGTAACACCTGAACACCACCTGCTGCTGCTGCTGCTGCTGAGGGGCTGTGAAATAAGGAAGCAATGAATCAGAGAAGCCAGATACATGTTTAAGTGGCAGTGGTACAATTACAAATTCCAGCTCTCCCTCTGTGATTTTTGCTCTTGGGTTTTTGCCCAGCTTAAACAAGACATTACGTGTTGATTAGTGAGTTTCGGAGGTGCTGTTAAGTGGATTTTGTTACCTCTGGACAGAGACAAGCTCACTGTTTCCCTCTGTTTCCAGTCTTTATGCTAAGCCAAGCTAACCAACTGCTGGCTCCTGCTTCTCATTTACCACACCTGAGATTTGTATTGCTTGTCTCGTGCAACTCTTGGCTTACTTGGTCGGTTTCAAAATACTTTCAAATTGAACACATCCTTCCTTGATTAATCAACCTGCACCACAGTGGAACTGTTGTGCCACCTCTTGGTTAATACCTATAACAGCACTCAAAGGCAGAGACATTTCATGCATCACATGACCCCAATTCACTACATGGGTCATCTACATGATTATTTCCCCACTTAAAATCAAAGACTGTGCAAGAGCAAGGTTTCTTTCTTCCTTTTCCTCTCTTTCCCTTCTGTCTCTGTTTCTCATTCATTCTCTCCTACATTCACTGAATCATTATCTGACACATTGGCCTTCTCTTTTGCCCTCCCATTTTCCCTTGTCCAGAAGGTGATCCTGATAGGAGGTTGTATTGCCGTATGTGTGACCGTCCTCATTATTTCCCTCGCAATTGGACTCAGTTAGGACCATAGGAAATCCCGACAGAGCAGACAGGGCAGGACATGGTGCCTGCTATTAACGTCATGACTGTATGACTGCCAAACACACACAATACTCACTGTTCATCTGTTAAACTGTATAGCGCAGTCCTTAACAGCTCATTACCCGGGAAGCTGGCTTACATGACTGGTCTGAACCAATATGTCAAACTGTTGAACTGTGCTTTGTCATGTGCATGTTGTGTAGCCCATTGAAGAGCTTTGCATGTTTTGCATGTCACCATAGACTAAGTTCATGAACAGTCAGCCTGTTTCATACATGAATCTCAATGATTCATCAGGTGAATCATTGAGAACAGATAATATGCTGATAATATTTGTAGCGTTAAAGGAATAGTTAGACATTTGGGGAAATTAACTTATTTGTTTTCTTTCCAGGAGTTAGATGAGAAAATCAATGAAAACTGAGTAAAAAATAAAAATTAAAAAAATGTTGTGGTTTTACAGGGACTATTTCTTGGCCTTCTGCAATAACTGTTTGGAGACAATTGATGACAATACTCCAGGAAGTCACTGAACTTGGCCAAGAAATAGTCCAGCACCTAAACTAAATTACTAAATTACCATCTTTGATACTACCAGCAAAAGTCACCTAAACTGAGTATTCCTGTATTCTACACACTGGCGATTCATGTCTGCTGCATATGTGAATATACTCTATGTTGTTTAATGTGTAACAAAATGCAGGAACCAAAGATTGGTTATATGGTTTTAACTGTAGAGGATATGGAAATGCATCTGAAGCACACTCCACACTCGAACATCATCAGATACATTAAATCAAAATATTCAAAATGTCTTTGTTCCTCTTCTTTTCTTCTAAACTGCATTTCATTTTGTTGTGATTGTTACAAATACTGTAACATATTAAAGTGATGTATAAAGTCATATTTCTAACATGTCTTCCTCTGTTCCCTGTTTGCTGCCTTGGATGACTGATTATCTGCTCTTGTTATCACTATTCAGAAGAAAATTATGATTATTATATGCTGTGTGATTCTGGGAATTGTCATTGCTTCCATTGTTGGGGGAATGCTGGCCTAAACCTCAGCCACAGTGACACTAAAAGGCACACAAATACACACACATATGCGCACACACACACACACACACACACACACACACACACACACACACACACACACAACAAAGCAAAAACAGAGCAGATACACACTTTTAGTTTTCCTGTTCTCATGAATGCAATCTATTACATGTTTAACACAAGGTGCGTTACCTGCTGTATGATATATTTTAAACACAGTGTACAGGGCCAGAGGTGTTTCCGCATGAGTTGCTATATTTTGTAAATGTGTGGTGCTGCAAAATGTTTATCTGAGTGTTGAGTGTTGTCAAAGATATGATGTTTCCAAAAGTGAATTCTTGAATGAAAAACTTACTAAATGCTACGTAACGCTATACTAATACATTCCAACTTCCAAATATGACACTTATTCAGTTGTAATGTCTATTTTGTGTTGTACAGGCAAAGTGACAGGCCCCTTATCTGCAGTGTTTTAAAAGCCACGTTATCTATAGACCTCTGTTTACTTACATGTTTTGTTTACTTTATCTTTTCTAGTCTACTTTACTTTATGGCTCTGATGTCCTCTACCTCCCTTCAAAAGCCCTGCATGGTTTAGTTTACTGTAAAGTGGTATTTTGTATTCTATTGCAAAAGGGAAAGAAGACAGTTGTACTGATTTGGGACATTTTGCTCGTAGAATCATCACACTGCCAAATTTTTTTTCTAATGTCATCTCTTGTAGTTCACAGAAGCAAAGCTACTGTACTTGATTTCATCCATCCTTACCAGTAGTGCAGCATTTCTGACCGTGGCTCCAGTGTTGAGTGTGAGTGAGTGCATGCATAAAGTACATGTGAAAGAGGATATGTGCGTGTTCATTTGTAGCTACACGTCTGAACGTGCAGAGTGCAAGTCATGATGAGAATGTGAGTTCTTGTTAATAGCCTCCTGTGTCTTTGTTTTGTATAAAGTGTAAACTGATATAAAGCTCTCTAACACTGCCAGTATGTTCAAATAAGATGTTAAAATGGAGTCTGGTTGGATTGATAATTCTGGTCTGTAAGTGACAAACCCTTGCTGTTTTATGTCTTTTTATAAAGCTTTAAACGGAGCATATCCTTGTCATGCTACTTCTCTGTTTATTTTTATGAATGGACTTGATGAGACAAAGAATGCATCAGCATGAACTTATAGTAGCCCTGTGAAAGAGACTCATATCGGTTCAGTTTCTGGCGACACATCACACATGCACAGACTGTAACCATGTTACCATGTTGCCTACTCAACTTGTTGCCTTTGTGTTGTATTGTGATGACATGGTTTTGTTTGTTTAATCTGAGTTGTTGTTGTTTTTTTTTCCTAGTAAAGTTTGTCTGAAAAATCACGTTCGGATTGTACCTTGATTTGCATACGTGCATTCACAGAGAAGGGATTGTCCTTTAAGTCCACTGAAGGGAAATTCTGGTATTTTTCAGTTTGGCTCGTATTCTCATACCTCTAACCATTCTTACTGTGGGTCATAATAACTTTGCACTTGCCACTGCTGTTGTAGATATTCTCTACTTGTCTATCGGATCAAGTAGGGTGAAACAAGCAAAAGTCCTGCATTTGAAATCTTACATAAGTATAAGTACAAAAGTGTTATGAGCTAAGAGTTAAACTAGTTTATTGGAGCACAGTCCAAAGGTTCCTCTTTTATTTTGAAGGTGTGTTCTGTCCCTCAGAGAGGTAAGTTATTCCAATGTATCTGCTTTGGTTGGTGTGGTTTCTGTGGCTATTGATTTGAGGTCTATTTCTCTAAATTATAAAGCTCAGATTTTCTTTTCTCTGACCCTGTTTGGACATCCCCCATTTAGGGCTACATTAATAGACTGTTACTGACAGAAACAGTTTTATTTCTCCTAATTTCTAAAAAAAAAAAAAAAAAAAGTTTTGTCCAGCTCATGTACTCTTGTGTTTTCCATCTTTGGACATGAGTCTATTGTTAACTCAGATCACTTTTGTTTGCAATGTGAGGATTTACTTCCCATTTCTTAGGGGCAGCTTTGTCCCTTGAGCACTTCAACTCTCATCTGGACTCTGTTCCCTTTCCCTCGCAGTTGAAGCAAACAGAATATTTACTTCCCCTTTTAGCCTCATGCCTACCAAGATTAACAACTGCATTTAAATAAACACTTTCATTTACAGTATTTGATTATTCCATAATCATTGAGAATCACTGCACAATATTTCAGTAATACTTAACTAAAGTTGTATAGTTTATTACAGAACATCATCATCACCAGTTATATGTTTCACTAGCTATATATTAATCACTTACTTACATGTATATACTGATTATTTCACACAAATACAATGAATATTCTACCTATTAGCATTTACACACTGACGTTACAACCATCTAGGGCAGCAACCAGTGATTCTTGCAGTAGTGACTAATCTGCCAGGTATCTTCTCAATCAATTGATTAATCATTTAAATTATAAAATCTCAGAAAATATTCAAATAAAGGCAGTTATAGACAGTTTTATAAGCCCCAAATTTACCTTGTGTCTAAATAACATTCCAAAGCCTAATGATATTCAATTTACAATGGAAACAGAGAAAATCAGAAAAATCTTGCACTGGCAGCTTTGAGCTTTGAGCTTGAGTCGGCAGATATGGATATGATTGTATGAATCAGGGTAGGAGAGAGGATGCTCACATTATGATGAGTATGCTTATGTGTGGTCTACTCAATAGGACAACAATGATACACAGATGCTGAAAATGGGAATAAGAATCAAATCCAAAGCAATACTATAAACTACTACTGTAGCCCTTTGATCTACAATGATTAACAAATAAGTAAATGCAGTACAAATTCATTTAGATTAACATAAAATAGAAAACAGGTGGTGTCCTATACATAAACTGGGGAATTCAAAGTCATTTAAGGCTGGAAACAGTAAAATAGCTTTATCTCAGAACAAGTGATCAAAAACCTACAGTAACTGGTAAATGGAAAAAACTTGCATGATTTTCATTTACACACTGTCAGTGGAAAACATGAGGAACTGCTCTGCCTCTGCTCACACTGACTGTGAACAGTGTCAGTCTTCACAGCATTGCTTGTTAGCAGGCAGACCTTCACACAGACTGAGGTCATGTTACTTTTCCCTTAAATTCACTGTGTTTAGTCTGAATTAAGATTTTCATTTTATGTCTTCACCTTCTGTTGCTAATTAACCAAGTTACAGTGCTTTTGTGGCTACAGACTATGTGTTAAACAGCACCGAGTCTTGTCTCAGAGACCTGGAAAGAAGTAGAAGCGCTTCGTGAGAGTGCATCTCTCTTTGGTTGGCATCTGTCTTTTGTTGCCAATGGAAAAATCTTCAAAGCGTTGCATGACCTGTGTGGTTGAAAGAAAGAGTGTATGAAATGATGTAAGGATTGCACTAATAAAACAAGAATATCATCATTACTGCTTGCAAAACTCACTTTTCTGAAAAGCTCCTCAATGTCATCCTTGTGTGCAAAGGTGTTGAATACATCAACAATGTACTGGATAAGAAAAGACCCACGATCTGGTTGTCTGTATGAGACAGTATCTGCAGGAAAAAAAACAGACAGACACAGAAAATACATTTAGTTTTTACAGCATAAAGTAACTATTCTTGGAGATTAGTGATGTTCCTGTTAACTATTTCATGAGATTTAGAATAAGATCTAATAATACTTCAGTTGAACTGACCAGGGGTGCTGGAAAGAAGAGAGATGAAGTCTTTTTCTTTGTGTACACATCTCAGAGTATCTGCTTTTATGTCTTCTTCGCAAGAGGGTGCAGATGGACCTGGCTGTGGAACACTGTCACAGGTCAAATCCGTTTTTGGATCATCACTAACAAGCACAGATCCTTGCATGTCTGAAACATATGTGGCATATTTTTAATGCAGTTCAAGCGAACCTCACTCACTTAAAGACGGCAAATAAGACATTCACTGAAAAGATTCCTAAATGAATCTGTTTTAAAAACTTTTTTTTTATTTGGTATATCTGAAAGAATAGATGAGAATCACCTCCTCTGCAGGCCTGGATGAGGATGATTTTGGGTTTGTTCAGCAGGTGCGGACATTTCCCTGAACCTAAGTGTTTGTAAATGTTGTTGATGGGGAACTCATCTGGTTCCTCATCGACCGATTTATAGTCGACACCAAGGACAGCTCCCAGTTTCCCATGAGACATGATAACCACCAACACACTGTCTGTCTCTTTGAGTTTTGGATGTGTAGAAAACTCACTTAGAGCATTGTCTATTGCCTGTGAGAACAAAAAAAGTCAGGTATCAGTTACTGTAGCCCTAATACAACCAGACAAAAATGTATAAATATATTTTTTAATTTCCCTGTTTACAAGTACCTTTCCAGTGAGGTTTGTGTGTTTCACCACCTCGTATCCCAGAGCTGTGAGCAGTCTCTCCATGTTCTCCTCGTCTTTCTCAGCTCCCTTTCTGTTTAATTCCTCATCAGTAAACTTTATATTAGTGATTAGCAGGGCCACACGGTTCCTCATATTATTTTTGGTCACAGGGTAAATCTGCAAAATGAATTTAAAGGAAGAAAATGAAACAAAAGGTTACCATGTGTTTTTACATCTACGCCTACATTGTAGACATATGTAAGATCTTGCTAAACAACACCTTTCTGTTGAGGCGAAGTGAACTGAGATGCAAAACAATAAACTTAATACTTTTGTTGCATTAAAACAGCTTTTTTCCCCATTGTTTCCACTACTGACAAATGGGGTATTCGAGGTGTTTGATATGGCTTTTATGAATAGCTTACACTGTTATCATTCTGTTTCTCCCTCCAGAATGCCTCAGTGGTCGGGATGAGTGTGGTTGACCGCTCCTGCTCCCTCTGGGGTACGGCAGCTGGGAACAACAAAACACAACATTACATCTGTGCACAATACCCAATCATGATGGTGTCAAAATATAATAGTGGATTGGATAAAAAAATAAGTTCTCTTTAGTTGAAATATGTCAGCTTACCCGGCGGAGCAGGCTGCTCACAGGACAGGCCCAGTTGAGTGTAAAGTGTAGGATCTCGCTTTTGAAGGTGAGCGATCATCTTCCTGCTGGCTGCATCTCCTTTCTTCCTCACCGTGTCAATGAGGCAGCGTGCCTTGTCTGCTCTGCTACTGTTCTTCTCAATTATTGACTCTTTCTCCCCATCATTCACAATATGATCCTCTAAAATGTCATCCAGGAGCTGATTTATAACTTCTTTGGACACCCTTTCCACAAACTTCTTCCTCACCTTGGTGAGCTCCTCTGTAAGTTGTGTAAAAGAAATTACACAACTTAAATGTTGTCCTCTTGACGTTATTTCTTACGAATAAGACCAGATCAAAAACATTTACAGAACGCTGCTGTGCTATGAAAACCATGAGTCTCCAGAACAGCAGCTTTTTACAAATTGGTGTTCAGCCTGTAAAGGAAGACTTAATCCTTCATCTGCAAAGTCACCCAATCTGGGACATACATTATTTTTGGCTGATCTAGACAGCAATGCAAAGAGATGTATCATGGAAAATCACAAAATTATTTGAAATAAGTTGCCAGTTTATTAGGGACACTTAATGGCAAACCAAACTTTTTTTCTAATTAAAATTAGGTCTAACTAATAAACAGGCAACTGAGAGTATAATAACTTCAGAAACCATGTGTTTTCAAATAGGCTACAGTGGCGTAGTGTATGAGTAAAACTATGTCTTTAGTTATGTATCGCAGGGGGATGGTTGACTGGTCAAGGAGAAAGGAGTTCAGACGCCCACGGTTTTCCTGCTGCACTAGAACAGCTGAAAATTCTGTTTTTAATAATTTCACATCATCGTATAAACTATGAGACAACCAGTATTCCTTTTTTTAACACACTGTGCGGTTTTCAGTCAAAAGAAATCAGATTCTTCAGTAAAAACGTTTACCGACTCACTCTGACCTGCGTTTATGGTTTACTTTATTTGGAACAAACAATTTGAACGACTAGACCTTGGACCGACTATGAACATAGTACAAGACATGTCTTTCCAAGAAAGTGTTACCTTATACAAAACAGTTCAGAAAATCTAAAAAGGCTGCATCACATTACTTTATCTGCTTTTCCTTAACAACTGAGTCGAGTAAACAGTAGGACAAATAAGGCGGGCATCAGCGTCTACAAAGTGAAACTACAGGACGTGGCACGTACAAGAAAACGCAGAATAACCTAAACAAGGCTTTAAAGAGACATTCGTTCCTAAGTCCAAGAAATCCTATTTCTAACCCCCATCCTCCTCACTGCCTTCATAACCCAGACAATTTCCAGTCAACACAGTTCATATCGACTTTAAAGTTTGCTGGCTGCTCGCCGGCACACTGCCGCCAGCAAACAGTTTACCGTAAACCAAGGTTTATTTGCAAAGTGCATTTAAACCGTGAACTCTTACCTGCCATTGCACAAATCTATCACAGAACAGTTAAAACCGAAGTCTGCAAAGTTCATATGAAAACTGCCCAGACTCTTGTTGCCTATAGGTAGGAGACGTGTGCGTACTGATGTTTCCTTCTTTACGCCTCTAACCTACTTTTAAATGGTAAGAACTGCAGTGCACTGATCATGTGTCTATCTGCAGCAGGCTAATAAAGTGAAAATGAGAGTTACTGCTCCAAATGGTGCAGCCTAACGTGGCTCACACTTTCGGTGTGGCTGATCCTAAATCATATTTGGTATGACTGAGACTCTACTATGAGCCACACCTGGTTCCCCTCATTAATCTGTAAACCGGGGGGGTTTTTTTAAAAAAAAAAAAAAAAACATAGTGGCCGGAAATGATAAATAACTTTAAATAACTTCAGGACGCGTGAGTCACTGATTATAGCAGTAGTAGACAGTAGAAATGTTAAAAGAGTTTCATAGTGACACCAAAAGAAATGAAAAAAGCTACTAATGATCACACCATTTTATTTTTCTAATAAAAGTTCTCAATGAAACCATTTTACAGAACTGTGTTATTGCAAACTGACTGTAAGTCAAGTAAATGTTACAAATCATGCACATATCCTACCCCTTTAAAAATACCAGATGAAAAATAGTATTTAAAAACTATTTAAATCGTTACAAGCACTATGGTCACATGACCCAACTCAGTGGTCCTTTTGCAGTAAAACATTTTTTAACCTTATACAGAGTCATGCCAAATCTGAGAGTAGATCTGGAAATGAATTTTGAACATCTCTGTTATCTAAAATGGCTTTAAATATTGTGCTATGAGGCTCTTCATTCCTCATTTTCTCTGTCCACGATGCTTCGGTGGTAGGGATGAGTGTGAATGGCCTCTTCTGCTACTTTTGAGACACAGTGGCTGGAAACAGCAAAACACAACATCACTGCTGTCAGGTGCTGTCCATTATTCTCCTGTGCCTTAAAGTTGCATTGTTCAGTCACTGTAGTTAATTTAAAGCCAATCCCATATGCATTGTACTGCTGCTATAAATACTGTGTATTAATCTGCAGGCGTAAACAGTCCCTCACAAAATGCATTTACTCTCTTTTCAGTAATATTTGCTAAAGCTATTTTTATTTTAGGATATTAGCAAGCTTTTCTTAAAAATGAAACTATATATTTGAGACACATTTTTAAAGATTTATGTCTTCAGTAGGTTGTTTGTTTTGGTCTTTTCATAGGATTTTTGAAAATAAGAAAAGCATCAAATAATGCCAGAGTTATCCTCTAAACAGTAATCTTAAATCACTAAGATTACTGTTCTAAATGATGCATTTTTTTTTACCACAGCTTGAAACACTACTTGCATAAAATTATGATACAAGTCTCCCTAGCTCAATAGTGTAGATCAGCTCCATTTAAGTGTGCCAGCTCACCTGGTTAAAGAGGCTGACCCAAGGTAGAGTACAGAGTGAGATCTCTGCTTCGAAGGTGAGCGATCAGCTTCCTGCTGGCTCCATCTCCTTTCTTCCTCACTGTGTCGATGAGGCAGCGTGCCTTGTCTGCTCTGCTTTTGTTCTCTTCAAGTATTGCGTCTTTCTCCCCATCATTCAAGACAACATCGTCTAAGAGGTCATCCAGGAGCTGCTTGATCAGTTCATTTGATACTCCCTCTACAAACCTAGTTCTCACGCTGGCAAGCACCTTATCTGGGAGAAGAAATGTGAAACATAAAAATAACACCTATCACATTTGGATTTTCTCTCTTTATCTAGAGGAATCATTATGAACCAAAATAAATAAATAAAAACTAAAAAA
>JBBMJY010000026.1:9926043-9954818 GCA_037833715.1 Toxotes lorentzi | reverse complement strand
ATAAAATACACAACTCATACACAACGCAATCCAATACAATAAATCTGCCACAAACGTTTAGGAAGGTTATAATGTTCAGTTTTTTTTTGACACTGTCAGAGAGGTGTGTTATAATTATTTGGAAATGTGTTTTTAATATTCTGCCCCCCTCCACAGCAAACTACAACCTCAATAATAAGCACATATTTAAATTAATACTTCTCTGTCAGTGTGAATTACAACCTTTGTAAAGGTAGAATTTATGGCTGAACTTTTGTATTTGTATTACATTAAATCTTCTTCTACAGGTATATACAATTTGAGACCATATTTTTGAAATAAATATTTTATAACAAGTAAAAGTCACTCATTAGAAAAAAAAATTGGAATGTACATACTATTTAAATTACTACATTTTACAGAATGGCCCTTTTCAGGGTGTTTTTGAGAAGTATATTATTGGATGTTTATTACTATTATTATTTTCATTTTGTAACTGGTCAAGAAGGAGCTCACTGTAACCACCCAATATATTGTTGGGTTGTTAAATCCATAATAATGCATCATATTGTGCAAGGTAATCATTTGTTTTCTTATGTAAAAACATGGTATGCATAGGAACTATTTCTACCAGGGGGTATGTTATTGTAAAATCTACAACATTTGTCTCTGATGCGCATGAAGTACAGATGTAAAATAGCGTATGATGGAAAACACTAGTAATAACAGTGCCTCAAAATATCCTCTGCAACAAATGAAGCAGGTCAAACATCATGTAAATCTGTCTATATGAGAAAATTACGCGAAAGATGAGCTTTACAGTGTTTTCTTTCCTTCGTAAACGGACTGACCTCCTTAAAACAAATGGGCGAAGAGTGAGCTGCCAAACCAACTGTCCAGCTCTCCTCTCATTTTTGTTTTGATATTTGACTGAGCTGAGGGTGGTCGTTTTACACTCTAGGTGTTTTTGTAGGTGTTTTTTTTGTTTGTTTGTTTTTTTTGCTCATGGCTGTGCAGGCTACTGATTGGAGGAGTTCATAGTGCGGCTGCGGGGAATGACTACGCCTCGGTAGCCGCTTAGAGTTGAATATGAGCTTACACAAAGTCAAGTTCTGCGGTAGACAACTACTTAAAGTGTTCACAAGTTGAGTTATGCCTATACGGTTGCTTGCAAAGTCCTCTTACCTGCCATTACTCATACACCTCGTTATCACCGCAGCATTTAGAGCCAAGTCCAGTGAGTTTTACAATCACGCCTAAAGTCCTTCCTGCGTGTAGGGATGGGACCAGTGCGTAATTACTTGGCGACATTCACGCTAACTAACGTAAAAGGTGTTGAACAAATATTATCGCCCCTGAAATCGAAACTGAAACCTCTGGCCTGTGTGTCAAGACCAATGTTGCCAGATTTGACTGACATAAAGAAGTCCAAACAAAGCAGAACCGGTCCCAGCCATCGTGATGGTAGCCCTGTGTTTAATTTTCGTTAAGGAAAGTATCCTCAGGTGTGAACAGCTGTAATCTTTTACAAGGAACAAAAAGCACAATTTGCCCTGGATTCAGTGCCTTATGCTGTGCGCTACAACTTGGCCCGTTTTTAGCCTTTCTTTGTTTATATTCTGGAAAATTAAATACACTGAGTTTGAAAACCTTTGGGAGAATATAACCTAACTTTTCGTAGGTGGAAACCGCCAATCTGGCAACACGGCTCCAGATGATTTCAAGAAGACGGGGTGGAGTCAATGAACTTCAGCGATGCCTCCTGACAGATACAATGTGGCAACACTGGGAGGCGCTAAACCATTTCACCTCATTTCTAACATACCAAAAATAACACCAGCGAAGAAGAAACAACTGACAGACAAAATGGCTGGGGGACAAAGCTAGGTGCCTGGCTAGTGTAAACATCCACCAATAGTAGACTGGCGCTGGACCGACGATAACTCGATAACTTTTTGACACAGCGAATGAGAGTGTATGTTGACACAAAATTCATAACCCAGAGCATCTTCGTTAACGTAGTGTTAAAGTAGCTGGTTGCCTAGCTTAGCTTTGTAATTAGCTTAGGTAAACAGTGGTAGCTATCAGTAGATTAGCTTATTGATTTCGCGTTTTTGAGTGTGACACAAACTTTGCAGCTACAATAACTTAACCATCTTTCATAAATGATAAGAAGTAATCTTAACTAAGGGACACGGACACTGCTTTGAAATGATATTCTGTGTGAATTAACGTAAATTCTCTTGTCAGTCGAGTACTGTGAGTGCGAGCTACTGCCAGTCAGCTAGCTAATGCTAACCAGTTGCTAGGTCAGAACTGGGGATGCTCGCTGTCGCCAGACGTAGCTTATTACCCTTCAAAAATAAATCAAATCAGAGCCATGAATAAACTTTTTGGACCAGGCTACAGTAAACTATTTTTTTGAAACCACGGTCTAGCCCAGCTAGTTCGGCTGACCAACGCCGTGTGTTGAGAGTTGTAGTTCACCTAAGCTTGTCAACAGTCCTGAATGGATTTAATAATTTAATGTATTAATGAGCAGTGGCACTTGTCTGTTTTGTACGCACGCCAATGCACAGTTTTGTCCTCTGATTTTCCCCAGCAGTCCTTACTTTGGTGAAGGATGATGAGCCAGCGGCGCGGGATCCATTTGGACCAATCAGAGCTGCTTTGTAAGAAAGGATGTGGTTTTTATGGCAACACTGGTTGGCAGGGCCTGTGTTCAAAGTGCTGGCGAGAGGAAAATCAGCGAGAAAGGCAAAGACAGATTCAAGAAGACTGGGCACTTGCTGAGAGGTCTGACTGTCTCTCTTGTGTCCTGTGTGTTCCTAATGGCAAATAGTGTGTTTTTTGTTCACTCACCTCCTCATTTTGTCGGCTTCCTCTGGTGTCTGACCGTCCGTCTGTCTGTCCATCTGACAACTATTACAGCTGTGCTGTCTTTTCCTTCTTAGGCTGCAGAGAGAGGAAGAGGAAGCATATGCAAGTAGACATCAGAAGGCCCAATCACAACCTGCCATCACACCATTTAGCAAGTTTGAAGAAAGAAAAACAAAGGAGAAGTCCAGCAAAGTCAACACAGTCACAAAGTTTTTTATACCTTCAACAAAAACACCACCAAAAAAAGGTATATAATTTAGCGCATATGTATCTGTTAGAGACTCTAGTTATTAAACATTTGTTCTTTCTAATTTTTAAAATTTCCATTATTGTTGAGAAATTGAGCAATAACTGTGCCATATTTGTCATTCATCATTAATTTGGCTCAATGTCAGCTTCTTCGTTTTTACGGAACTGGAACATTACGAAACAAAAGCAGGTTGTGATCTTCTAAACTCAGTTCAGCCACTTCTGTTGATTTTTAACTTGACAACTTTCAGTTGTCAAGTTAAAAGAGAGTATTAGACTGAAGCACATAGCACAATGAAAACATGCAAGGGTGTTTGTAGCTTCAGTTAAATTAACATTAAATGTCTTTCCCAAGATGCTGCTCCTTTTGACGCACAATCCAGCCCAAGCCCAAGCTCCTCCACAAGCCGACATTCCTCTTTGGACAGTGACCATGCAACGCGAGAGTTCATTGATTTTCTCAAGCCTCTGAAGTCTGGCAGGGAGATCTTCAAACAGTGCCGGGCCTTCACTGAGAGCATGGTCTATAAGCGGGTAAGTTTAAGAGGGTTACTCATTATGTGTTGTGTGTTTGTGGGTGAAACGAACCTATAGGAACCATTCAGTTCTTATGTATTAATAGTCAAACAAGTTTGCACAATTCGTTATCAAATTACCGCTGCAATTCAATTTTGTGTTAAGATTAAGCTCAGTCAGACAGCACGGATAGCAACACTGGTAGTTTTCAATTCATTGCACTGGCATTTCGTATCTGCATTCCACCAGTGTTTATCTGTTATGCTGTTTCATTACCACCTGCCTTGATTTATTACACAAAACAATTAAATGAGCTTAAAAACATTTAGTAAAAATGCTAAACAGCAGCAGATATTTTTTGCATGACAGTTTCTTTAAATATTTATTCTACAGTTGGTGAAACCTGTCACAGATGCTGTCACACATTGTTGCTGGAAGTGAAAACAAATGTTTGTAAATAGTCATTTAAAACTGTGTAGCAATGTCCAAATTTAAACACTTTCAAAACCAAAGCCATGTACAATATATCACTCCGTAATATAAGGGCAGAATTTTAATATCTGTCTCTGTGCCGTTAGCATATGGTTAAGTTGAAATGACATTTCATCTGAGCTGAAATGTTTGTTTCCATTCCTTTTATACAGGACATGGGTGCTGATGAGCTGTCAGAGTGTGTTCAAGACTTCTACCAGAACCTCTCAGAACGCCTCCAGACCCAGTTCAAAGGTACTACTTAACTCTTTTAACACTGTAGTGGATTCTTCTTGCTTAACACTCAAGAATAATCAGCTGTAAACAGTGAAAAACAGGGAAATTCACTAACATACAGTGTATAATGTATTTGTGTTATATATTTTTGTATTTTGCCCGTCTTAGGTTCATCAGATCATGTAGAGAGCATTATGGATGAAGTAGAGAAGTACATGATGACTCGTCTCTATAAGGAAGTCTTCTGTCCTGAGACCACAGATGATGAGAAGAAAGACCTGGCCATTCAGAAGAGAATCAGGTTAGCAAACAAAAGTTGTAATAGTGCTTACATTTTCTATGCTAGTAGTGATGACTTTCTATGCATTCTCTCTGAGCACAAGGGAAAATAATTGCGGGTAAAACAACTGCATGTGAGAGTTACTTAAAGTGAAATCATTATCGTTCCCTGTTTCAGAGCCTTGCACTGGGTCACCATTGAGATGCTGTGTGTTCCTGTAGATGAAGAGAACCCTGAGGTTTCTGACAGTGTAGTCAAAGCCATCACAGGTAGGTTTATTTTTCAGAAGCCCATGGCAGGACGTCACCTCATTATCTTGATGGTAGTGATCCAGTTGGATTTTCAGATGAACACTTTATCTCCTCAAATTTCTGCATCATACCAGACGTGATTGAAATGGATTCGAAGCGTGTGCCCAAGGACAAGCTGGCGTGCATCACACGTTGCAGCAAGCACATCTTCAACGCCATCAAAGTCAGCAAGAAGGAGGCTGCGTCTGCGGATGACTTCCTGCCCACACTTATCTACATTGTGTTGAAAGCAAACCCTCCACGTCTGCAGTCCAACATCCAGTACATTACCCGCTTCTGCAACCCCAGCAGACTCATGACTGGAGAGGATGGTTACTACTTCACCAATCTGGTGAGGAGATGAGTACAGTCCTATGTATATTTATGTGGTGTGTGTGTTTCTTAGTCTCCATATTTCAAATTTTGTGCTGTTGAATTGTATGTGTTATATTGACACGCACTTCTCTTAGTTTTTTCCATCTCCTCATTTACATCAACGAGGGCAGGCTGAGCAGAAACACCTCTCTGTAGCTCTCATGCAATATACCTCAACAGCACCACAAACTGCAACCTCTGAAAGGTCATGAAGTTGAATCAGTACCTCTCTAAAACAGTTTCAACCAAAACTGAACATTATAATCTTCAAGGCATCAAGACTGTTGTATTGGTTGAGGTCAGATTTTTATATCAGTCTAGCTCATTTAGAAATTGTGTTATTGGCACCTGAGCTACAAGTCAAAAGGCTTTCTCAATAGACCATGATGCAATGTAGCCACAAAACATGTCAAGATTTTGTGTAATTTTAACACCTCTTGCTTTACTGTAGCTGTGGTAGCAAAGTGGGAAAAGACAGATTGAGAAAAAGAAGTTAAACTCAACTAGAAGCCTTTGTCACAAATTACCTCCTGGAATTAACTGAATGTCAAAGTCAGTTGAAAAGTTTTTAAATCTCCAAAGCATTCAAGACTTTGAAGTAGTCTTGAATATCTTTGTTTGTTTAATTGGTTATGTTCACCACTCTAATTGGCATTTAAATCAAAGTGAATGTTGACCATCCAGCTTAGTGAGTGGTTGAGAGGCATATCATGTCAAACCTCACTTCTCATTTTCTGGCTGTTTCAACTGTCAACTGTGGCACAGATTTTTTTATGACCCTCCACATCCCCTCTCCCTAGTGCTGTGCTGTAGCCTTCATTGAGAAGCTGGACGGTCAGTCTCTGAACCTGAGCTCTGAGGAGTTTGAGCTCTACATGTCGGGCCAGGCATCCCCACACTGGCCACAGGCCACTGGAGCTTCCTCCTGCTCCCCAGGCAGCGCAGCTCTCAGTCAGGTCCACAAACGGATGGACCTCCTAACAGGGCTCGGGGAACGGCAGGAGCGCGTCATGGAAAAGGCTCGCCAGCTGGAGAGCGACCTCATCGACTGGACAGACGAAGTCGAGCAGAAGGTGCAGAGCGTTCTGGAGAGCTTTCCACCAGAGACACAAAACCCAACCGCAACCACATCTAGTGGGACAACACCTGCAGCGTCATCAGCAATCGACTCTGATAACATTGAGAATGAGCTCCTGCCCCCACCACTGCAACCGCAAGTATTTGCTGGTTGATGTGAAGAGCTCTGCTCTGAAAAAAATCTAGAGGCTTTACTCCATCCTCCCCCTTTTCCCTACTGATAAACTTTTTCAGTTCGTATGCACATACAGCAGCCGTCTGAAATGGTTCCCATTCCGTCTCCAGCCATCTTGATTCCATCCATCCATTGTCCTAGACGTCCTGAAAATACTCTGAGAACAGAACTGTGGATTTAACAGAATAGTTTAGCATTTTTGGAAGTGTGCTTATTAGCTTTTTTTGCAGAGAATTAGAGGAGACAATCGGTGCCACTCATGTCTGTATGGTAAAAAGTTACAAAGTGCAACCACCTACACCTGTAAAGCTCAACAATTAACACATTACTTCTTGTTTGTTTAGTTTGTACAAGAAGCAAAGTGTAAAGTTGCTCCACTTTTTGTGTTGATTTGCGAGCTTTAGAGGTACTAGTAGGAGAATACTGTTACCTGTGGACTGAGTTACCTGTGGACTCTTTATGCTAAGCTGACCGTCTCGTGGCTCCAGCTTCATACTTAACAGACAGACATGAGGGTGGCGTCAATCTTTGCATCTAACTCAGAAAGTATTTCCCAAAATGTTAAACTCTTCCTTTAACATCAGGTAACGTGAAGCATTACCCAGAGGTCAAGTACACTCCAAGCATTTTGTCCTGAATCTGTGGTAAAGCCTAACTCTCTGCTTCTGTTACAGTTTCAGGATAAGCAGAGTTGTAGTGGCATCCTTAACCCAACCATGTCCTTTGGTGTCCCCAAACTATTACTTCCCCCTCTGCCGCGTGCTCTGGCTGTTGCTTCCTCGAAGTGGGGTGAGTAGGGGAACCTTCCACAGAGTGTCATCCAGGAGGCATCCTGATAAGATGCCCAGACCACCTCACCTGGCTCCTTTCAGTGCAAAGTAACAGACTAACTCCACTCCAAGCTCTTCCCTAACGCCTGATTTGGTCACTCACAATGACATCTTCAGTACCTCAGAACCTCTTCATCCATGTTATTGTTGTTACATTTGTTGAAATGGGATAAATTGTTGGATGTGATTTTTAATCATGTTTCTGTCGTTATGTTGGGAAGTGTAAAATGTTAATTGGAGGCTCAGATTGATACATAGAACCCTTCTGCCCAGGTGACATCTAGTAGTGTAACAGTAGATTTCAGGAAAAGGAAATGGAGATATTTTAATGATTCAAAAACTTCCCCTCACTAAAATAACCCTCCGGCCACATGCTCGTGATTTCTGCTGTATTTACTGTGTGTTTTCCTGTCCTGTGGAGATGTTTCCGGAAAGAAAGAGTATTTGTGTGCGTGGCAGTTGTGCATGCGGGCAAGTGTGGGTGACTGTGTTGCATGGACATGTTCTGTTAATGTTGATAAATCATAAAGTCCTCCCAGTGTGTGTGTGTGGGTATCATAGTGTTGTTTTCATGCCAGACCTCTCACTCCAGTCATAAGCTGGATGTACAGTGATTTTATTTTTCTATAGAGTGGCAGGTATCAATTTTTCTGGATGCAATAGGAGACATTAATCCTGTAATATTTACAGTAGTACTCTTGTTAAAGAAAATTGTTTGAAGACATGTTACATGAATTCTAATGGTTGAATAGTAAATTATTCATATATTCATTTATCTTCTTGAGAGGGTGTCATAAGCATGTCCCATCAGGGGGAAAAAAATCAGTTTTTAGGTGAATTAAATTATTATTTTGCTCTGTCAGAGCTGTTAGATTAACTAGGTAACAAGGTAAAGATGGTTGTGTTTTCCCCGTAAATACAAGACATAAAAATCACCCCCACTCCCATTAGAGCAGAAAAAAATCAACATAACTAACCAGTTTCATTTGTTTTAAAGCACTTTTCTTCTTTTTTATTCTGAAGCTCCTTATTCAGAAGTACATTGAATGAAGGAAGTGGTTGCTATATTCAGTTGAAGTAGGATAATTGCTAAAAACAGTGTTGTGGGTTGTTGCCACACAGATGTTTTTCAACTGTGTCTTTGCATTTGGCAGTCTTGAAATGTTAGGGAGAGTTGTTTGTTTGAAAAATGTGAAAGGCACTTTTTTTTTTCCTTTTCCTCATGAGCTAACATTTCCTTACATTGCTTAATCTGATTTTTTTTTTTTTTTTTTTTTGTTGAGTGTTGAGTTGCTTTCCAGTTTTAGTTTGAGAAAAAGTTTTTATTGCAAACAACAGCTTGAATAACTTCATATTGCACTGTATGCAGAGCCATTTATAAGGTATTTTAAAGTTTGAAACATCATCTTTGTAACCTTATAGGTTTGTTATTTTATCACATGGGAGTAAGTAACTTTATACTGTCTTTTATTTAAATGTAACTTATTGGGGCAGTATTAGTATATTTGCATCTATGGGTGTGTGATGATGATTAATAAAAACTGAAAATGCAAGTGTGATCATGTGCAGTTTCTGTTCATGCTGTTTCACATGACCGTCATAAATCTGCAAGGTAGGATTAAAAAGAGTTGACGCTGAGTATTTAACTAATTACTCAATTCTGTATAAAATATAGCGTTTCTAGAATTCACAGACCTTTTTCCCCAGTGCATGTTTAATATTTTTACATTTTGGAAACCCTCAATAAGCTGATGCACACAACAGTTTGTGAATTTATCAAGTAACTTCAGGTTTACTGAATAGTCAAGAATAAACCCTAAATACAAGGAAACTCTTTCCCCAGAGGGGAAATTCAAATGTTACAGCAGCACAAAAACAATCTTGAGAGATAGGAAATTAACAAAAGTTGTACTTGTGCAAATAGACATGTGCAAAAGTGAGTGATGCATTTAGCAGTGCAACTCTAAAAACCTTACTGAGGTGGTATTGTGACTTCTAAACATTAGCTAGGTATAGTATGGATGGGTATATGTATATTTATATAGAGAGTATGAAAAGATGGTATAAATATAATTAAGTGTTAGACTAAAATGTATTGCATTACAGAGTTATCTATATATCTGTTATTTTTTCCCCATATTTCTGAATGAGTGAGAACAGATACACATCAACTGAAACCTGAAAAAGGGTGTGCTACTTTTAGTTCCCCTTTGTTTTTCACTGCGTATAACATTTCCAGGATTGAGATATATCTCAGATTGGGTTCAGGAAATTAAGAAAAACTGAAAAGGACCACCACACTGAAAAACAGCTTCTTCCCAACAGCTGTGAGACTGCTGAACACTTGTGGTGTCCCGTACTTGCACTATTATTGCACAATACTCCACACATTTGCACAATATTCCACACATGCGTGATTAGGTGCCTTGTACTTCTGTCTTCTACTTACATTTCTATATTTACATTTTTATTTCTTTATTTAGTGGGCAATAGAAACAGTAATTCTGGATTGCATCATTTCCATTAACTTTCATATAGCAAAAGATGATGAGCCCTTCTCCCTTGTTTTGAGTAATGCTGCCCTTTCTTCATTCTGTTTTTTTAGTTAGAAATCCCCATCAGTGTTCTATGCTCATAGCTCACGATGAAAAAATGAAAGGACAAGACAGCATTTCTGGAAAAGGGGATATCCTGTGTGATGTGTTAGAGCACACACAAAAAAAAATTTCACTTCCCTCCTCATTAGAAATAAATGCACCCTCCTTGATCTCTGTTTCTTACAATCAGAGCAATGACAATGGATGCGGTGATTTCCCTCTTTGGTGAGTTTTCTTCAGTTCATTCACAACATCTCATAAACTTTACATTCTGTTTGATAATATTGTTGTCTGCTATAATTTGTCATTTTCCCCTGATTATTTTCTATTTCAGTTCTTTCAATATTAGCGCAGCTTGTGGTACCAGAGGGTATGTACCAAATATTCTTTTAATTAATTTCAACATACAGAGCAACCTCTTATAAACATGGTAACATTTGTAAGCCTATCAAGTACTGTATCAGTAGAATCAGTATGTAAGCTTAATATTTCTGCAAAACAGATGACATTAACTAAAGTATTTGAGCTGAACATTAACATTTATAATAAAAATAAATTGTTTAGATTTGGGATATTCCTCACCAGAAAAACCATACGTATTTGTCTCCATAGTTCCCTCTGTGACCTCATTTGGAGCTGTAGTGGAGATGGTATCGGGGCACTCAAGGATCTTCTCTGCGGAGAGTGTCCGGCTGAGATGCAGTGTTCCTGATCCCCACAAGTCCCACTGGAATTACTTGTGGTTCAGGGGATCTGAGCAGCTAGCACACTCTGGGGAGCACTTTGTTTTGTGGAGAGCCAAGGTTAAAGACAGTGGGAAATTTTATTGTCAGGGAGTGAGGGACACAGCGGTGGGAAACATATACACCCTCAAAAGTCTGCCTGTGGAGATCAATGTGGATGGTAAGTTTTCTTGTGCATCTGTATCTCTGAAAGCCTCTTTGGTTTGGAAATCAGGAACCCTTCTTTCTCTTTTCCCTACTTCCTGCTAAATTTGGGAAACAGTGAACTTTCTCTGCTCTTAACTTCTTCTAAGCATCAAAAGGTGCTTCCTGTCCATTTGTTTTTAGACAGTGACATAACTTGGTATGTTTTGGTCTTGCAACACAACCCCAAACCATTGCTATTGGCCTGTTTATTGAGGTAAATTCAACTCTCTGTAATCTGTTGTTCAGGAGGGTGGGCTATTCTGCAAGTCCCACGTCATCCTGGCCTTGTGGGAGACACCTTAAAGGTCACATGTCGTGTCCGAGGCAACCCCCCAATTCATGAGGTGCTTCTGTACAAAGATGGCGTCGCAGTAATGAGACAAACGGGCCTTAATCCACATTTTTACCTGACCAACTTGGCTCTGAAGGACCAAGGAATGTACTCCTGTCGAGCTTCCTGGGACATAGAAAGACGTACACGTTCGGTAATTTCAGCTGATGCACAAGTGCAGGTCTTAGGTGAGTTTACATACTGTGTTGCACATGATGGTGATTGCAGGTCACATTCAAAAAGAACAGTTACACATTTTGGGAAAGTCACTTTGTTGCCAGAGCGCTCTTTGTATCTATGTATTAATTAGTGAGCTTTAGATGTGTTGATAGGAGGGTTTTGAGGACTTTAAAAATAAATTCTTACAAAGAAATTATTAACTGCAAGTTACTTTGAACTATTCCAATGTGTAAATAATGCTTTCTCTTTTATGGCTCTATCTCAGAGGTTCTGTCACAGCCAGTTTTGGAGATTGTTACCAACAATAACCTGATTCCAGCAGGCAAGATGAAACTCATCTGCCACCTCCAATACAACGCCCCCGATCCTGCCCCACCAATTCACTACTATTTCTACAAGAATAACAGCCGACTGGGAACAGCAACCTCTGAGAACCGTAGTCTGGTCAGACAGAGTCCAGGCCTGTACAGCTGCAAGGCCAAGGTGCCTCAGTTGGGCCTCTCCAAGTGGAGTGAGCCCAAAATGTTTGGACAAGTGACAGGTACTTAGAAGTAAATGTAACCTGCTGTGTGTCCTTGACAAGAAGTTTAAACCCTAATCGTCGTCCTGAATTGTCAAAAATGTGAAGCACTGCACAGCAGTTGCACAACTTCTGAGGTCACCTTGTCTCTGACCCAATAGGACCACAGATGCTGATGCCTCCAAGTCTTCATCCCAGAGGCCAATGGCCTTTAGCACCCCCAGTCTCATCCCCAGACCTCATCATGCTTCCTGCACCAGAGCCAGCAACAGCCCAGCCCTCCCATCACCGATCCACTGCAGCTCCGCCTTTTATTCAGCCTACTGAAATGAGCACCCAATTCTCAGATCCTCCACTGAAGCCTTCACGGCTAACTCCAAGCACTCTGATATATTCAGTCCAGTTAATCAACCAAACAGCGACCCCTAACACAGCTAAACCTGTGACTTTATCTCAGGAAACTGCTGAAATGTCTGGTGACATGCCCGAGGAGTCTGTTGACATGACTGCAGAGTCTGGTGGCGTGCCTGGGAAATCTCCAGGCATTGTCATATACTGACAAGTTATCATGCATTATTGACTCTTGGAGAAATTAATGATTCTAAATCAGAGTTATAATGTCTCTCACTATCTGATATTAATCACACAGCGCCATCGTACTGCCGTTGCACACTTTGTATATCATTCACTTTGCAGTGCTAATTTTACAGCTTGCCAAGTATCAACTTCATGATCTCAAATGTGGAAAACTAACTGGATATGTAGTGTTGGGCATAATAACTAATGCCATATTGGTTAAAACAAATAAAGCATTCCATAAATGAGATGTGCTACTGGATTTTATTTTCACTGAACACACTCTCACACTCTTTATACAGCCCCAGTGTACAACAGTATTGCTTAGATATAGACAGTGGATGTCATATTTTTAGACTGCAGAAGGTTATGGTCATTCTCGTCAGACTTACAAGAAGAAGAATGATACAGCTACAAGTCACAGTGATATTCTCTGTATACTTGATATATTTTAGTGTCTCAATTTCCAGTTATAGATGACATAAGTGAGCTAGAAAGGAAGCAGTGGTCAAAGTATAAGAAAGAAATAGCAAAAACAGATAAAAGAGGAAGACAATTACAGCACGGAATGAGAGGTTACAGGAGCTTTTTTGGGTCAAACAAGTGAGGCAGGGGTAACATGGGGTCGTGCCATTTAACTGAGGGCACAACTGAAGGTAGATTATTAATAAATACTCCAGAATTATGGGTTTGAAGGAGTAACAGTTAAGCATATTATGCAGGAACACTGTGCAGGGTTTAAAATTGAATAAAAATTGTTTTCTCAAGATGTTTCAGATGCCAGCTGACCTAATTTTTGGATCATTAATCCTGTATGTATAAATAATGAACGGTAGTTGTGATGCACAATCACATACCTGATGAAGGTCATGTAGATCACTGTAAATACATTGTAAATAAATATACAACCTGTAAACAAGAGCGTGTGGGAGTTTTCTCATTTTTATTCAGAAGGTAAAACAAGAAGACACCAGTAAGGTGATAATGTAATAAACATGATCTTGATATTGCCAGTCCTCAAATATTCAGACTAATGTACAGTACAGCTTTTGAGCAGTTCATAAGTAGTTAGTATAGTAGTGTAGCACCACCAGTATTTGGTCTTTTCTCAGATATGCCAAGTTGGAACAGTACAGTAGAAGAAGAGGTTGTCCGTACCACTACTGATTATCAGGCCTTGTCTGAGTAAAGTAGAAACCCAGAAAAGATGCTGTCATCTTCACTGCTGGCATACACCCCATTCCAGTCTCTGAGTGTCTCCATCCACACCTGATCACCCACCGCCAGCCGCAGCACCACCAGAGTGGACGCCTGGTCGATGTCTTGACCGTACAAAGAGTCACGTGTCCTTACCCGCCGTGACCCGTTCACTACCAGTGTGGCTCGCAGTGGCTGATTGCGTACAGTGATATGGAAGGAGAAGACATAGACACCAGCATGGACACATGTGAAGCTGTTGGAAGTGACATTGAAGTGGTTCTCCTCGTTGTAGAAGACTTTGTCAAAGCGGATCGGAAAGCCAGAGGGAGGGAAGGACTTTCTTGGAGAGATGCCCACACTGAAGGCTGAGCGTTCCTGGGGAACCCCTGATCCTTTAGCCCCTTTGAATCCACGAAAGCCCCGCTCACCTCTCATCCCAGGGTAACCTCTGTCCCCTTTTGGCCCAGGCATCCCTCGTACGCCCTGTGATCCCTGAGGCCCTCTCACTCCTGATTCTCCTTGTGGTCCAGGAAGTCCCGGATCCCCTCGGACACCTACAGGACCTGGGGAACCATGCTTGCCATTCATACCTGGAATGCCCATTCCTCCTGGGTTGCCAGGAGGCCCAGGAGGCCCAGGATCCCCTCGCTCACCTTTCTGTCCTCTGTCCCCCAATGTGCCACACTCCCCTTTATCCCCCTTGTCTCCCTTAGGACCTGGCTGAACAGCCACGCCTGGAGGCCCAGCTGGCCCAGCTGGCCCCTCTTTTCCTGGTTCTCCCTTCTCACCAGCAGTCCCATTCTGGCCAGGTTCCCCTTTTTGTCCACTATCACCTTTGACACCTTGCAGCCCCATTTCACCTTTCCCACCTTTTGAGCCAACTTCACCTGCAAAGTAAGGCAAACTCTATCAGACCTACTGAAGTCTGACAACAATATTTTAAAAAAAATTTTAAAAAATGAACACCTGAACAAGTTTGCACCTTTTTGTCCTGGTTTCCCTGGGACTCCTGATGGCCCTGTCGTCCCGCTGTTTCCTCGGTCACCTTTATCCCCTAAGAAATTGAAATTTAAAAAAAAAATACTATTAATTAACAATATCCAACATGAGCATGAAAATTTTTTTTGTGCTACAGGCAAAGAAGAACAATATATTTAACAGGGCAATGAGGACACAGAACCAGAGGCTTAAAGGGTCAGGGAGCCGCAGTGTCAGGGCCTTTGTTTAAAGTGACTGTAGCAAAAAGAAATAGTTGTGGTCATGTTTGTGTTTTTTTTTACCCTGATCCTTTAAAGAGTAATTCCAGGGTGAAAAGCAGTGTTTCACTTCCCTCTGAGACTGACAGTTTCAGGCCGTTACATTTCTAACCACACCCAGCATCATTGTGAGTTGAGTGTGGCCAGAAGAGTACTTTTAATTCATTACTTATCACTGATGTAAGTCTTCATTTTGTTATATGTTTTATTCTTTTTACCTTACATGGTGCGCACAGTGCACAGTTAGACCACCGGAAACCTAAATTAAAACTAGTAAAGTGATTTAAGAAAAGCATGAAAATAGAACCTGCATCACAGCCTTCACTTGATAGTTTCCTGTAATATTTAAAATAGTATGAGGTACTATTTTGTCTGTTATCTGTGGAGAGGAGTGCATCTGCTGTGTCAGGACATTCTGGGGAAAGATTACTCATTCTCACTTCATCTTTCCACATGAACAAAATACTGATGTTCAGGGTGTGTTTTCGTAAAATACCAGAGATTCATAGGCATAAGACGGAAACACAGGGTTAGTTGTGTGCGTGTGTCTTGTGATAGGCTCACACTCATGTGTTACAGCTATAACCATTCTTGGTAAATGCAATTACAATAAAATATTTTGCAATGAGCAGTTTTAAATTTGTACTTGACCATATTACGCTCACCTTTGTCTCCTTTTAACCCCATAGGACCACTCACACCTGGTGGTCCTGGTAAACCAGCTGTCCCGGCAAGGCCTCTTTCACCTGGTGGCCCTAGATAAGCAGGGGAAAGGTTTCTGACACAACTTCAGCCACTTCCAAGGTGCATGGAGAAGGGAAAACATCTGAGGAGGTCAAAATTCTAGCAACATTTGTAGCATATAGAACAACTTTATTGTTTTATTAGTATAAAGCAGAAAATAATTGAAAGCAACCCATCAAATGCATCCACATACCAATCAGCCAACGGGGCTCCTACAAAGATGGGTTGGTCATGTGCCCATGTGGCTTAAGGCCAATCATTATCCCAAGCTGGCAGAAAGGGAGAGGGAGTGTCCAATAGCAGACACAAGTGACACCATATTTGGTCATGACCTGGAGAAGTACTTGCCACGAAATTGTCACATGATCATGTGCCCAAACCATCTTTGTAGGAGCCCTTTTTAAATGTGGTCTATAGTATGTTGTGTGATGATCCTAACGAAGGTCAGAAGCTGAAATATGTTCGTCTAACAACAAAGGTGTTCTATAGATTACAGGTGTTTTGACCTCTTTGCCCTAGATAAGCAAATATAAGTGGAGTTCAAAGTGCTGAAAGAAAAACAAGATTTTCTATATTGCATGTCATGAATGAGTCTTATACCTGCCAAACCTCTATCTCCCTTTGGCCCCCTGGGGCCTCTCTCAGGTGGACAGCACTCACAGAAGTTGAAATAACACTCATTGTAATCCAGGGTGTAGTTCTCAGGGCCAACACCAGGGGGCTCTGTGCTCTCAGTGTAGTACTGGGGAAAGACATGACTTGGGTAGGTGGTCCTGTCCGTGGTAGGCAGCGGGTGGGGCTCCACGGGGTTTGCGCTAGCAACTATCTTGAGAGTCTTGGGCATGCTGGTGGTCACAGGGCTGTGCACTGTGATCTGAGGGACGGGCTTCTTGGTGTAGTGGTACTTTGGCTTTGGTGTAGTCTTCGCTTCAGCGCAGGACACTACCATGAGTGTTACCACAACTACAGCCACAAGGGTCGACTGACAGAAGATAATCCTCATGGTTGACTGGGATCTGAGAACAGATGAGTTCATACAGTACACATTTCTTCTGTTGTGCTGCACTAAATTAATTGTCCATATACTTTTAGTTTGAAGACAAGAGGTTACAAAAAATAGCACATATTTAATAGTAGTTCACTGTAGCAAAACACATCAAGTACAGATAAGTGATGCAAGCTGTGCTCTTATTACTTGCATCTGTTATTTCCATGCAAGTTTTCCATGTCCACTTTTGATTGTTTTTGTTTGTTTCCATGTTTCCACTTAGATCTTTACGGTTGCCAGTCTCAGGAAGGAGCTACATTTTCCTAGTGACCCTGTAGGTCTGCACACTGCCCGTCAATCAAAGCTGATTTCATATGTAAGTTCTCTCAGGTAGTTTATCAGTGAATTCAGCAGTTTAACTGTTAAGACTGAAAGCCTGCAGCTTCTTGGTCAGAATATTACATTAATGAAATTCAATAATCGATACGCCAACAATTACTCATACACCAAAGGTTTCCTCCAACATGCTACCTACTTGTCTTGCTGATATGCACGTTTCTGAGGATATATATTCAGCAAACTTGATAACTTACTCACCCAGTTATGCATAAGTAGTATGGTCATTTATCCTCTCTAGCAGTGTCTTGGAAGCAGCACCAGGAGCTCCAGGTCTCTCTGATATCTCTGCCAGGCTTGGGCGAAAGAACATCCCCACCAATGAGGGTGTTTGCTGGAAGCACAGGGGGAGGTCTGAAATCCAACTACGGCAGGCTGGAGCTGACCCAAGGAGAACCAGTGTGCTGTGGCCCATTCTCTGTACCCCTGTTGTGTAGAAAGGTGCTTTTGTGACACGGGATACAGCGCCAGCCAGGAGCACTCCGTCGCTGTGAGCTAGGCGAGGACCAAAGGCCGTGGGGCAATGGGTCACCTGATATGTGAGGCATTCCTCCAACATCGAACCTACTACCTAGCTCTTACAGTGGGACAAAGCCAAGCAAAGAGGGTTCTGTGACAGAGGCCAGGGCACTACAATGGCCTTTTTTCAAGTGTAGGTTTGTGCAGCTTTCCACATGTAGCTGCAAGGTGCAAACTGTTTTTATGTATTTATTTATTTTATGTGCAGTCCCACGCAAGTTGAATTAGATGACAATATCTGCAACAGTTAGTGTAAAATGACTTACGTCAAAATCTGAGAACTGGTATATAGCGCAGGGAGCTCAGTATTTACAATCTGCTGGTACTTGGTGAACATCCAGAAGAAAGCTTTAGCCTAAAGGGCACTGATAAGCTCCTCACTCAACAGTTGCTAAACCTGAGCTTTTTGTCAAAGAAACCAGCTTATCTCCCTTAAATCAGTGCCGTTGCAATGCTTGCCTGATCACTGTGACAGAATTTCTGCACATGAGCCCCAGAGACTGCTGGCAGCTACATTTGTTAACTATGATTCATACTGTGTGGCTGGACAATGATTCATTCTTACGGTGTAACAAGATAGCATCAGGTTTTTTCTAGAAAAGTGATTTTCTGCTTGCTGTCTGGTCGAAACTCTCGACTTGGCAGTGACAATGAATGTTTGAGCAGTGGACATGCCTCAGTTGTCAAAGACCTCAAGTCCTCAGAGAGATCTATGACCAGCTATGAGTGAGCAGGAAGAAGGGAAATGAATTTGGGAAACAGAGAGGGGTGATGCTGGTATGAGGAGGGAGCTACTAAAAAGGAGAAGGTTGTGTTTATTTAAACCGTGTTTATCTTCTCACGTACACTTTTCCTTATCTCCTCACCTCCATTTACATGTTCTTCTCCCTCCTTCCCAGCAGCTCAGGTGAAGTGTCCCTGACTTGCCTCTCCATAAAAGACAAGCAAATGGAGTGTAAGATATGCAGCTGAGTCCTGAGAGAGAGAGACGGGCTCCTCTGGGGTTCTCCATGCTCAACCTCAACCCCATCGTCCCTCAGCTCCATTCAGACCACACACAACAGCAGCGGTCAGCTTACAGTGCCCAGCTGGTCACAGAGGCACCGCTCACCTGTCCATTCATTTAACAGTGGCACCGGCGTTGCCCTCACCCTCCATCCACACACACTATAGAGCAATGGATAAGGAGGAGTTAACTTACTCAGAGGGAGCAGCCGAGCAGAGAGAGGACCAAAGATGACTTGGGTGGATGGAGGTGTATTGCCTTACATTAACCCTATTCATGTAAAGGAGACCTTGAAGCTGTAGTGAATGTGTCTAAAGTGAGTTAGAGGGGGTGAGAGTGAAACAATAAGACAGAGATTTGTTTAGTAACCAACACAGGAACCAGCCATTGTCCGTATGATTATTCCACGGCTGTGCTCACTGGTACAAATAAGGCCATGGACTGTTTTTTGTTCTTTACTGTGGGACCTTATCAAAGAAAATCTAGATCCAGCAGAATTAGCTGCTAATGACTTTGGCAACAGATCTGCTGGCAGTGAAGACACAATCTCATGTAGTCAGACAGAGCGTACAAAAAACACTCTCTCCTGCCACACTTTCTTCGACAAGCCTCTCCGATGTTAGGGATTGGTTTCTCATGCACTCAGAGTTGGTTGTGCAAATACAATGGCCATTTCAACAAGACGAAATCGGTTTGCTTATGGTAAAAAAACACTTTAGTTTATATTTACTGGTTGTCATTGGTAGTTCAAAAGTGATCAGTTGATTTGTGCATGACATGTTAAATATGTCAGTGATATTTCCACCCTCTTGTTCCCTCTCTTCTTCTTCCAACTTCACAGAACCTACTGTAGCTCTTTAATTTACCATCTTGCTGCAGCCTTGGTGTATCTTTCCTACTTCATACCTCAAACAAAGGCCCTATACCTGGTACACCAACTGTTCTCATTTGTCCATAAATCAACAAACACTCCCTGAAAAGCAATATAAAATAAAGAACAATCTTGCCTTCACCTTCACACCACTCAGCTTCAGTCCTAAACTGATTATTTGCACACAGAATTCCCTCCCCAGTCATCAGGTGTGGCACACCTAACAGAACCTATGACCCTGTGAAGATCAGACAGGTCTGATATCAAGTGAAAAAGAGAAACTGTCTCACTCCCTCCTTTGTGTTTTTCACACTAAATTTCTTGCTATCCTGTCAAACATTCCTTTAAAGCAGCTTGCACACAATGATGAAAACATCCCTCTTTCCCATTAATATATAGCACCACACAAAATAAACCACAAGGTGAACCTGATGGTCTTAACTGAATCAGAATTATTAATACCAGACTGGTTTCTTTGCTATATTCTTGTGATGATTTTACTCGTGCAGTACATCTGTACTACATCAAGAAAAAGGTCATCTCTCTACTTGACCACTTGGTGGCAGACTTGTGTTTTTGGTTTAACCACAAGGATCTTTACAGTTAAAGACTTCAAATTATTTAGTGTAATTGTTCAGATACCAGATCAGATCCAAACACAAATGCATGTAATGAATTTGAGGTATGTACAAAAATGTATATCAGCTGATATTATGCCTTACTTCTTCTGCCTTCACAATTAATAATATCCAATGGCGGCAAAACATGTTTTCATGTGAAGTGAAAGTCATTGATCATGTCAGGGTTTGGCTCCAGCTGGAGTTTCACCCCTTGCTGGGTTCAGGTTTTTATCAGGCTAGCCACTCCTAGGATCCTATTGACTGATTCATAACTCAGATATACTGCAAAGTGGAGCTGGGAACATTGTCGTGAGGTGAATTCCCCCTCTGTCTTTGATAGACAAAGAATGGCAGTAATTGCACAATCATTCTAAATGCCACAGCACAAACCTGGTCTGATTGTGGAGACCAGACTAGGAAGAAATCTGATGTTGAAATGCAGTATAATTTATCCTCAAACCATAACAATGTGGTCCTGTACCCGATCTCCGTTGTGGATGTGATTATGTTCACAAATCATGTTACCACATGGACCATTGTGTCTAATCTAATCTAGTGTTTGCTTATTGTTTACTAAGTGGAGCAAACACTAAAGCATTTTAGGGCCTTTGTTCCTCTCTGTATGTGAAGAGTTTCAATTCAAAATGAGCAATCCAGCATTTAAAGAAGGAAACTACTGTACAAATACAGAAGCCTGTTGGCTGACAGAGTATTCCTGGATTTTGGTTTAATGGGGAAAGTGATTTATATATCCATAAATATTGTCTACTTAGTATGAATGAGAATGTTTAGTGGAAGATACATTTCCTTACAATCACAAGAAAATATTCAGTTAAAAGACTGTTTAACAAAGCCCTCACCTGAAACACTATATAAGACACACACAGACAGACAGACAGACAGACAGACAGACAGACAGACAGACAGAGAGACACCCACAAACACAAACACACCCAGCAGTGCAAACAACGTTACCTGAAAACAGGCCTAGTACATGACCCTATAATACATCATAATAGCAGGGTATTGTTCTGTCCTTTTTTTCTTTTCTATATGAGACAGACTTTTACACAAGTGACTTGAAAACTAGCAGACTAACAATGGGACTATAAATATTAAGTGACAAATGTGTTTTTGTTGTGCATGTCTGTAATAGATTGTGGCTAAACAGAAGGTTATTACCATGGAGACATTCATTGTAATGGCACACACCTGTAGCAAGTTAGAGCTGAACAATAACAGCTATTACCTGAGGCTGTTTAGTTGTAGAACTAAAACCCTGTGTGTGTGTGTGTGAGAGAGAGAGAGAGAGAGAGAGAGAGAGAGAGAGAGAGAGAGAGACTCTGAGACTTGAGTCAAAGAGTAAGGTGTTATTGAATGTTGGCAATGATATTAATATTTGAACACTTTCTGGGATTTCCTTTTAAACCAAAACCTGGTGGTGGCAGTGTTGATGTGTACGCATGCGTTTTTCTCAGTGCCATTTACCTCTCTGTCTTTAGGCCTGACAGTTGCTAGGAGTTCCCTTAGTTTTATTTGGGCGAACTGTCACAGGCCACATGTAAACACAAGAGGAACAACACACCTCCCCTCTAAGTGCTTTGAGAGCATTTGAATCTGCAAATCTGCAGATAACTTTGTTTACACCTTGCCATTGTGAAGATAACCTCTGGCTTCCTCCTCCATGGGATACAAATTAACATGTGAAGTGTAAACAGAAGACAGTTCTTCAAAGACTGTGAGGCAATGCATTATGTAGAATGGCATGAAAAAATGCAGCACCTAGCTTTTTGTTTGTGGGAGGAGAGAGAAGTGAGGTAAAGGAAAAGAAAGGAAAGAAGAAGAATGGAAAGAAAAAGAAAGAGAAGGCTAGTTAAGGGGAAAAAGGGAAGCAAGATGAAAGAGAAAAGAAAGGAGAGAAGAAACAAAAAACAAATCAAGGAAAAATGATGGACAGGAGAAGGAAGGAAAGAAAAGGAAAGGAGGAGGAGAAGACAGGAAGTCAGGTAAAGGAAAGGATGGGAAAGTAGGAAAGGAAAGGAGAATCAGTAGTATTATGGCATGAGTTTGGGTGTGCAGACTAAGAACTGTGGGTGATGCAGCTATTGTGTCCCAGCATCCTGGGAGATTTAAAAAAACAAACAGACAAAAAAAAAACAAAAAAAAAAACATGGAGGTGTCCAGTTACAAGACATAAATATGCTGTAATACCTGGCCAGTCCCTCAACTGCAGTGAACCTGCAGAACAAAACAATTTCTTGCTCCCTCATCCACCATCCATGTTTTTATCACTGCAAGAAATTCAGAGTGCAAATTTAATTTCAGCGCCATTAATTTCACACAGTTTTCCCAAAAAGCCTTTAAATCAGTTTCCTGTACACCAGTGTACAGTCATCCTGTACACTGGTTTAAACTGTGTCTGGTCCAACAAAGAAGGTGGATATGGTAAAGGCTTCAGGTCAAAGTTTTGTGGGCATGGACAGGTATCTGCAGGAGGGAAAGCAAACCCCCTGGGCATTCATTCCTGAACCATCTAGGGAGAACTGGTTCGGTGGCTCTGCCTCTTATTGTATGAATTCACTTTATGTGTTACGGCCTATTGTGTCAGGAATGTCCTCCCCATAAGCTTTTGTTTTGCTCGTTCTTCCATTTCAAAGTAACAACTCCGCGCGGCTGAGGGCAGAACAGATTTGGTTTGCTGCATGAATACATCTTTTCAAACTATCAGTATACACAGACATTCAGATCAAAAACTAGGATGAGAAAGATAGCAGTTTTCCAAGTGTCTTCAGATGTCTTTATTTTCTGAATATTGTAGTGATGTGTCGCTATCATGTAAAAATTAATCATTCATTTGGTGAACAGTGAAAAAAGCTTCTCAGCGAGATCTTCATTCTTGGTAGAGGAAATGTCTTGGACTACTGAACTACAAAACTGAAGTGAAATTACATAAACTGGGAACAATATAAAAGCACTTAATGAACAAAAAGGTAAAGAACTAATTATGTGTAATTTACTGTATGGCCTCAAGAGAACACAAATATAAATAATCAAAAAAAAAAAAGTTTGGTAATTGACATTGTAACCAGCCAAGCACTTACCAGTGTATATAAATATATAAATCCATATAAATAAAGTTAACTTAGAGATCATGTTTAGACTATAATCAGCGAGCCCTTGACCCAAAGCACAAATAATCAAAAATGATATTAAGCACACAACTAAATGCAATGCTCATCACAACTACCAGATACACTACGAATCATTCTCTCTCTCTGGTTCATTCTCTATAGATCAACTATAGGTAAGGAAGACGGTTTTTGGTTCACCACTCAGGCTTTCTCTTATCGTTCAGGCCAATTTGACTGCATTTTGCATTTGACAGAAAGCAGTTCTGCTTCGAGCTCAGAGGCTGTTGAGTAAAGCTACGTCATTAACAAAACCAAGCCTAAAACACAAAGGTGTGTTGTATCAATATTTGCTAAAGCTCAGTGCAGAGCACACCTTCATGACATACCAACAGTTAAAAAACATGAGATAAAGAGAGGGCTCGGCACACATCAGTGCCGTTATTTTGTTACATTACTCACTTTGACCACTAAATCGGTAAATGTAGGCCTGGTGCAAACATTCCACAACTGTGTAACTGATCCCTGATCGTGACACTTTTCATTGCATAGCTTGGGCTTTTCTACCAAACTCTCTCTTGAAACGTACATGAAACATGCAATGTACAATGCCAGTCAGCATTACAGTGTATAAAGGCAACTATAAAAGGTGATAGTGGTTCTGGTATAAAACCATGGATCAACTAGAAACACTAAGTGCATGACAGAAATGTTGGGGGTGAGTCCTAACTGCCCTTTTATCAGGGAGCAATTCACAATCAGTGATAACATGGCGTCACAGATGCAGCAGATCAAACAGACACACTGTGAAATGTCTTCTGTGACTCTGGAGGATGCTTACCCAAGGCTGTGTCTAAAATCACTGCCTCATTCACTTATACACTGCTCCCAATATAATAGACACTGAATAGTTTGTGGTGAGCAGTATTGTCGTTCCATTGTTGGAACTTTCACAATCCGAACTCAGACACCATAAAATGGCAGAAGGAAAGTATAGTACACTAATGATTTTGGACACAGCCAAAGTCAGAAAAATAACCCAGATAATCAGGCTTTTCTCAGCTTGGGCGTAGAGATTACATAATTTTAGTAGAGAGGCTGAGTTACAAACTTGAGGTATTGGGCTTAATAGATGTGGGTATTAACCAGTCAGTGAGGATCTAACAAAAGACCCTACTGAGTTGCATTATGGGAAATGTAGGATGCAGTTGATTATTTACTTATTTATTTACTTAAGCCTAAAGCTCAGGATACCTCAGTCTCCACTGCTTCTATTGTGACTTGCTTTAAAGACTGTAGCTCCAGAGTTCTTATGGAAAGAAGAGAGTCTAGTAGTATTTTGTAGTGAGACGAGCATGCAAATCTACTACTCTTCTAAGATCCTATCATGCAAAACCGAGAGGTGGTATGCATTCACACAGGAGGAAAAATAAAAACAAATAGGACAAACAACATTTCACAACATGTTTCACAGCGAGGGTGTGAAAGTAATGTACAGTCGTGTGTCTAATACCATGGGGTAAGGCCAGAGGGTTTGGGATGTAAAGAAGATAGTAAGGCTCTGCTTTCCAGATAATTTCATTAAGATCTTCATGTTTTCACCCTTGATAAACTAAGGTGACGGACCACTGTAGTTTGACATTTACGTGATGAAGACAGGCTCAGGGTGATCTGGGAGCTAACGAGCTGAGTTATAGGAAATGGTTTAGGGACTCATGCTAATCCACCCAGTCGCTGCCTCTTTTCCTCCATATTTTCTCCTTCTTTTAGTTCATGAGTGCCATGGTGCTCTCAGGCTGGCCGCCAAAGATCCCAGAGAAAAACTCCAGTGCCAGGCGCACGTGGATGGGGACAAAGACATATGAGGTGTAGACCACCATGGCGATGGCAGAGAAGAGGACGGAGTTGAAAATGGACTTTTCCCAGGGCTCCAGGACATAGATGCCAGTGATGAGCAGGTACTGGTAGTACAGCCAGGCCAGGTACTCCCTCAAGTTCTTGAAGTTCATCCTGCAGGCTGGATGGAGGAGAAATGAAGGTGGAGAGATGTGAGATTCAAGCTGTGAGAAAGAGGTGGTGTGAATGAGTGAATGAATGATGCACTACTGTGTAAGCAGCATTTTATGCTGTAGCTGATCTGATTGAGGTAAAGCTATTTTATACTACTTTATATACAGTTGGTAAGTTTCATCTATAAAAATAAATAATATTTCATGCGCTGATTAAAAATGTTATATCAAACATAAAACTAAGCATAAATACAATAAAGTAGCACAAAATGTTAATATTCAAGTAAAGCACAAGTAAAGCACATACAGTACTTTCCACCATTGATTTACTTCTTTAAAAAAACAAACAAAAAAAACCTTGTATTTTAGGAGTTATATTCAATGAAGAAACACCCTGAACAAGGGGGATTTACTTTTATAATGCACCATTACTTCAAAATAATAAATAGCTTTCAATCATAAATACTAATACGCTCTGTACAAAGATATGTTCTGCCCTGCATTAACCATTATCCTGGGGCCAACTGTGGTTACACCACAATGGAAAGTAATCCCTGAAAGAAAAAAAATAGTCCTTGTGCCTGTCTGTTTATTAATAAGGAGGTGTAAGGGGGACTTGGGAGCACTTGGGAGCCCCTCCAAAGCCACAACAGCATCCTTAGGGGGCAATCAAGAAGGCCTCATGGGTGCTCAGGGTCTTACAGGATTCAATAGTGTGGTTAGAGAAACACCCATGAAATTAAACCTAGGGGTCCCAACATGAACATAAAACAACCCTCGCTTATTTTCTTGACACACATGGGACACTTACAAATGAGTTTATGCTGAGTAATCAGATATGATTTTTCCACCCTTATAGAACATACAGCACCAACCACAGCATTAACTTCACCATACATACACACATAAGGATGAAATAATGCTCGCTTGTTTAAATGCTTTATTTGCATGGGTAATGGTGCCTATAATCAGTGTGTAGGTTTTCCCTTTTTCAAATATCTTATAAAAAGTGATGTGTTTCAGGTTTGTGTAGCCACAGCCAATTACAAAACCTATAGGGGGCGGGGTAAACAGGTGCGCTACAAGTGCAGGTATACTCAATTGTATTTCTAGAATATAATTTGAGTAAAATAGCTGTAGTACTTCAGTACAATAGTCCTACTACTGAAGTTACAACCAAAGGTATTTCAGGATGCCACTTTAATTAACATTTCTCGATAAATTCCTCCATCAAGAAGTTTGGCGCTAAAAACCGAAAAAGCACTTGATCAAAAGTTATACTTCCTATCCAGATGTTATAACTGTGTTTGATTAATGTTCTGCACATCGCAATGATAAATGTCATCACTATTCCTCAGTTATTTTCGATTTTTTTAATAGACAGAATATTAGAGGGGATACATGAGCTCTTGCACGCCTACTGTAGCGTTGTGTATAACCGAATCCTCATATTGACTCACCGTAGCAGCCGACGCGAGATCCCCTGGACATCAACTAATGATGGAGATTAGTACAGGATGAGCCCCAGACAACAGCCCGCGTCCCGCTGCCGCTCCGCTGCTTTGTGTAAACCAAAAGCTGCCCCACCAGTTTCTCGCTGGCCTATATGTAGCAGGCCAGTCATACAGACTGTGAGCATGACACCACACCCACTACTAGTGTTTACACTCACGACTCACCTGGCTCACAGATAATGCAGGTGGAGTGACCGAGGACTTTAACGCATAGGCCGGTGGGTGCTTTTTTTACGCAGCCGGAATAAAAGACGAAGAAAAAAAAAAGAAAAAAGAGAAAGAGTCCTCGCATCAGAGGCACAGGAGGAATCGATGTCTTGGTTGCAGCTTTATATCAGCCATGTAAAGTCCGCCGCTTTGTGCAGCATCTTTAAACTTTCTCGACCCCGTGTCGCATCTTTCATCCGTCCCACCATGCTGCAGCCCGACACTGCGCCGCAGCACCACCTCTGACGTAGGCAGCGGCAGCTGCTGCACAGGCTGCAAAAACATGCCGAGACAGCACACTGGTCTGCACCTAACACAGCAGACCTCCTCATGTTGTAATTTATATCAGTTATTATCAGGACATCTAACACAAAACAAACATGAAATCATTCACAGCACGCAAAAATAATTTCTGACATCTTCTTAACGTCCAGCTGACTAAAGTAGCTCATAAAGCATTCACAAACAGTCCTGTTTCTCTTCATCCCCTCCTCTGTGACAGGAAAAGACTGAATAAGAAAAAACATCTGCACCCACTTTCATTGCAAGAAAATTTTGGAAGCTACATATTTCTATATGATCATGTCAGGGCATGCAGCATTTAGAACCAGTGTTCTCCAAGCTGTTTTGCAGACTAAAGGAATCAGTCATTTTGAAGAATTATGCAAACAATATCTTGTCAGACATCCTTCTCTGCTCCCTTTTGTCTCCATAAATTTAGTCTGTAGGTTTGGAGATTTTGGTGGGATGTGTGACCGGTCAGGTCCTGAATCTGTTAATGTATTGCGCACAAGCGGCCACGGAGCTGACAAACTAACAAAAGCTGTGGCTCTGTTTGTCTTGGAAAACCAACAAAGCCTACTATTCACACTCAGATACAAAAAACATAAAAAAAAAAAAAAATTAACTCTTTGCCTCTTCTCTATTGAAAGTGCCTAGCTAAATTAACTGAGAAAAACATCATGGGATTGAATGAATAACATGAAGGGTGCCTTCAAACAGCCATGGAAAAGAAATTTAAGTATATAAGCTAAGAAGGTGTCTCTTTGTTTTGGGGCAACCAGACACACAGTTAGGAAACCTTATCTTCCCAAGGTTTGCTGACCTGCTCAATTCTTACACTTAACATTATGCATTATTGACAAGCAAACATGGGCAGTGCCGCCATGGCACACTGGTTATGCATGGATACACTCTGCGATTTTCCTAGCGTCACTGTGTCTGGCATTGCACGTCCGCAGCAGGTAATTTTGAAATCATTATTCAAATCAGAGTAACAGCCTCTTTAGCCCCCCCTCCCTCCACAAACACACACACCCAGAGCGGATTCACTTCATTCACTTTCCCAAGTAGATCTGATTACCTTGAACCAGCTCAGGTCTGTGAAAAACAAAGCTGGGCCTCCTCCTCCCTCTTCAGGTTAGAATGCGAGTCATGTCACAGACTAATTCACACATGGTACACACATTCCTATGGTGTCTTAGATTACATAAAGCTTCAAATCAGTAGGTCTGCACAGCCGTGCAACAAACCTGGTGACAATAAAAAATAAAAAAAATCTTAAACTAACTTGCTAAATTATGGTTTGGATTAAGGTTGTAGAGAAGGCTGTGTGTGAGCAAATATTTTGGTTTTACATTCCCCAAATCATCAGAGATCCTCAGGAAAGTTTGATGTTAACTCTGCTCTTTCAAGCCACTTTAAAATGGGGGGGGGGGGGGGGGGGGGGTTAGGGAGGGGAGGGCCAAAGTAAACACAGCTATATAACACTGCAGGTACTGGACTGTGCCAGTTGTGTAGTTCTTATATACACACAACAAGTTTA
>JBBMJY010000026.1:9901602-9925943 GCA_037833715.1 Toxotes lorentzi | reverse complement strand
CCCCCCCCCCCCCCCCCCCCCCCCCCCCCCCCCCCCCCCCCCCCCCCCCCCCCCCCCCCTAGACATCTGGGTGAGTATTTGAATATTGTCCATGGTAGCCAAATGATACCATTAACAGGCTTGGAACAGCTTAATGCAAGTGTAGACATTTGAATGCCTTACTTCCCCTTTGTTTGTGGGCCAAAGCTCCATCTGGTGGATGTCAACAGCAAAGCAATTAACACCAAATGCCTTTTTCATCCCGCAGCAGAAAATATCTATGAAAAGATTACGTAAGGCCAAATATTTATTTTGATGTAGTGAACTATAAGCCACTCCATTACCACATCACTTGAAACATATCATACGACAAAGGGGAGAAGAGGACTGAATGTTAATTTTGCAGGCCCACTAAATGATCAGATGAAAGATCTGGTAGTCCAGTTTCACCGAGGAAACGTATTTGTTACTTAGTGGCACCATAATAATCCAAAGTTTATGGATATTAACTGTTATGAGTCTTTACACCACAGTTGGAGAAACTGTGGACTTTCCTTCCCAGTGGTTTCAGCAGTCCTCAATCTGCTGTCAGTCCCAAATTGAAGTCTGTTATTGTATCACTGCACCATCAGTGGACCTGTGATTGACAAATCAGCTGTCAGTGCCACACAAGCGGGATGGCGACGGGCTACTCTGTCATCATGTCGGCACCCTCTCCTCCTGTGGCGTCTGATAGGCTGAGCTCCTCCAGCATCTCCATCAGGGAGATACGTGGTGCTCCATCGTCGTCAGTGTCGCTCTCCACTGGGATCTTTGATGCATCTGAAAAAAAAAATAAAAAAATTAATCAATTACCCAATACATTATCTATAATTAACTGTGTGCCACAAGTTCTATCAGTGGCTTAAGCAGGCGTTGACAGTAAAAGAGGCGTAGCCTGACAACAGAAACACAAATATATCAACAGAAGGGCTGAAATCTCTTGGGAAAGTGATGCAGAAGACAGTCTGCAGTGTCCAGCTGCTCACCTCTGTAGATGTTAACGTTCTTCCTCAGGGCCTCATCCTCCTCCAGGTCCTCCAGGAAGTCCTGGTATTGTCTAAAGACAGAAAAGAAAATTAAGACCAAACCCATGTGGTGCAGCATTACAGACAAATAAAACCCCCACAGGATACATGGCATTCTTGGCACAGTATCAAACTCTTCACCACCAAACAAAAACAATGTCAGGTCTTTAGTCACCATTTAAGGAATTTTAAGCGTTTTCCCTTATTTTGTCGGCTGTGGACATTTGGGCCGAAAACACACTCTTCCTCATCTCCTTAAAATGACATGTGGATAAAACTTTTGTTTATTTGGAGGCATTATCTAAGGAGAAGGTGTTCCAAATTTATTTTTTTTGTGTAAATATATTGCATGAGAACTGCAAAAGAAAATATTTTCCTAATAGAGGATTTTCCAAGCACTCTTAGATGAAAATATAGGTCTGGTGAAATTCTGAGATGGTTATTGGACAGCTACTTAGACAATGACAGGATGTCACTGAAATGAAACGTTTTTAAGCTTTAATTCTGTCACTTCAATGATTACTGAGCTTTACATTAGTGTCCTACCTCTCATCATCCGTGTCCATGCCATCGTGGTCTCTGGCCATCTCCTGTAGTTTCCAGTTCCTGCGCTTCACCCTCCTGCTGCGGTCGTAGCTCTTCTTGATCAGCACCTTTGACAGCCCAAGTGGTATAAATGAAAACACTGCAACAGACTGTATTCATATTTTTCTTTTGTGATTCTATGCGGGTATGTAGCATTTTCTCCCAATCTACCGTCAGTATTTCATGCTGCCACTAGATGTCAGTGTTAATCCAGTCAAATGTAGCTACTCAAGGCTTTGTTTGAAGACCAGGCTTATTCAATGAGGATGTTCAGAGCAGTGCAGTTGAGTCTTACCACATCAGGAACATGGTGAGGGTTCATCTTATTCAGGTACTCATCATTGATATTGGAATTGGCAAAGTCAAATCTGTAGGGTGACAAGTAAGGTGCCATTAAACATAAAGCTCACAGCTTGCAATCCATCTTTACTGCTAAGCCGACCATCACCCGAACATCTCGTCAATCCCTCATACTCACCCCAACACCAGGTCTCCGATGTTGAGCAGGTGGCCCAGGAATGTACGACAGTGATACTGCTGACTGGTATCCATCTCTGATGTTTTCTGAACCCACACCTCAGCCAAGGTGTGCTGTAACACACACACACACACAAATACACACCAGAGGGAACATAAATGTAGTTTAAAGCCATTGTAACAACATTACTCTTGTTCTCTCCAATTTGTTCCGACAGTTGCATCGATAATAATGCAACTTTCAGGAAGAGGAGAGAGAGAGTGAGAGCACAAGAGAGCGAACAGCGTCGCTACAAACTTCATGCACCCCGTCAGTGAAACAAACACTCCGGCATTCAGGTTCAGGGATAATGTAATGGTTCGCTATTGATTTTGCTTCCAAGAGAAGAGCAATGTTCCTCCATAATGCAATCTGTTCTGTAACAACACACACAAACACACTTACCTTATTGGACCTCAAGCCTGCTCCAGCACCAAGCTTCTGGTCTCTGATGATGTCAATGTCCATAACAATGAACTCCTCAAATTGCCGAGGATTACAGAGACTGTTGAAGGGGTTACGCCAGTATGTGTTCCCATCCACCTCAGCAACTAGTGTGGAGGAGATTATTCATGCATTTATTTCTGACCATTAAGACTAGTTATTAGGGCAGTCAGTTAAAAGTATTGACTTGACAGTTAAAGACCTTTTCAAAAAAAATAGACAGAGATTCTTTTTCTTTTATCTAAAAGCCATATGGTTATTAAAAATAATAAAAATCTGATTTGTCTGCCAAAGTCTTTTTCTGCTGTTAATATTCCAAACAAAAACCAGACAGGAACGACGTGTTTCTGTCTATACTGCAAATAAAGCAATAAACACAAGCAGACAAACAGCAACACATATTTTTAATACTTGAGTTAATTGCCCACTGCGGCCCAAATCTGCCGAACAGAGCTCTGTCTCCGGGCTGTTTCTGCTATTCAGCCAGCTCAGAAACTTTCTGTTACAAAAATAGCCTGCTCTTTGAAGAGTAATTAAAAACGTGTGTGCTGCTTCCAAAATGTCAGAATTCTGTTGAGGAACGTCTAAGCCTCTCACATAATGAGTGATTACACCAGATACAGAGGAAGCACATCATCACTAATTGTAGCCACATTTGCATTGATTATAAACCCCTCTGAATATGCTGATGTGGCTATGACAGCATGCACAATGCAAACTGGAAATATGTTTTGTTTTTCTTTTTGTGAGTGTTTCTTCCATGACTGAGAGCAGAGGGAAGCTGTTGCTGTTCAGCCACTATGATGAACACATGGTCAGCAGACTGAGGTCAGCTTAGTGCAGCATTGACAGGTTTCACCTGAGCACTGACTCTCAGTTACACTCACCGAGCACTTTATTAGGAACTCCATACTAGAATTAGGTAAGGCCTCTTGTTTGCTTTTAAAAACAGACTCAACTGTTTGTGGCATGGTTTCAACAAGATGTTGGAAACATTCCTTGGAGATTCTGTGCCATGTTCACATGACTGCACCACATAATGTCAGCAGATTTGTCAGCTGCACATCAATGCAGTCAATCTCCTGCTCTACCTCATCCTAAAGGTGTTCTACTGGATTCAGATCTGGTGACTGGGGAGGCCACTGCCATGAGATGGCTATTGCTTCGCACGATGGTGCATTATCGTGGTGGGAGCAGCCATTAGAGGATGATAAATTGTGGCTATAAAGGGATGAACATGGTCAGCAACAATACTCACACAGGCTGTAGCATTCAGACTATGATTGATTGGTATTAAGGAGTCCAAAGTGCGCCCCACACTATTTCACCACCATCGCTACTGCCAGCCTGGACTGTTGACTGAAGGCAGGTTGGGTCCATGGCTTCATGCTACTGTCACCAAATTCTGCCCCTTCCATCTGCGTGCCTCAGCAGAAACTGAGATTCATCAGACCAGGCTACATTTATCTGGTCGTCCAGTGTTGTTGAGCCTGTGCCCACTACAGCCTCAGATTTCTGTTCTTGGCTGACAGTAGTAGAACACAGCATGCTCTTCTGCTGTTGTAGCCCATCTGTCTTAAGGTTCGACATGTTGTTCATTCTGAGAAGCTTTTCTGCTCTCCACAGTTGTAAACAGTGGTTATCTGAGTCACTGTAGCCTTTGTCAGTTTGAACAAAGCTGGTAATTCTCCTCTGAACTCTTTCATCAACAAGGCGTTTTTTATTCGCAGAACTGCAGCTCACTGGATGTTTTTAGTTTTACGCACCATTCTGAGTTAATCTCTGACTGCTGTGTGCGAAAATCCCAGGAAATGAGCAGTTTCAGAAATACTAAAACCAGCCTGTCTGGCACCAACAATCATGTCAAAGTCACTGAGATCACATTTTCTCCCTATTCTGATGCGTAATATGAACATTAACCGATAAAGCAGATAAAAACAGCACATCATCACATATGGATCATCGCAGCTGGAACCACAGAATGTTTGACATTTTTAAATGATGTTTGGATCGTTCTTTTACTGTAAGAAATAATAGTAAAATGACACTGTATAAGAGCACTGCTCAGTATACCTGAATGTCTACTACATCCAGTGTGCTGTTTTAAAACCTAGAAAACAGGCACGATACTAAATCGTGAGCTGAATTCCTAATTGAGTATGGAAACGTTTGGGAACCTCTGACCTGCTGTACATTGGCTCTTTCATAACGTCCACACGCAGATCTCATATTACTAAATAAATGAGAACATCAGTTCATTGAGATCTATTGACTTAAAACCAGAGGAGACAGAGCTTTTGCAGGCCTCGAGGCCCTGGAACAACCTGCCCGAGGAAATAAGTCTGGCTGAGTCTGTATCTTCTTTTAAATTTCTTATGTTGTGTATGTCTCTTGCTTATGTTGATTATTTTTTATGAATTGTTAGTTGATTTTACTTGAACCGTCTCCAAATAAAGTTATATTTCTGTTAAAGCCGGGCAGTAGTAATACTCACTCTGCAGGGTGTTTGGATCGATGAGGTGGATGGCGCTGGTGACGCGGATGCACACGCACACTTGACCCATGTTCCCCAGGCTCTGAGCCAGACGTGGAGAAAGGCACACGACATTGTCCTGGCAACCAGACACAACCAGTCAGCACAGGGTCACACTGAGGTCATGGGGAAAGTATAAGATTTTGGACTTACTGAAAAAAGTGCACAATGTGTCTGAAAGCTACTATTCAGATTCCTGCTTTCATTTGTTGAATATGCTCTCTATGGCCAGTCATTCATGTATTGATGTTTAAAATACAGAACTAAAGCTACATGTCAAATGAGATTAAACATCTATTGAAAATGACGAATACAACACCTTAGCTTTTACATTACAGTATGTTAAGTGTACCTAACTATTCAGTGCATTCCATTTATTATCCCCTGTCACTGTCAAAAACAAATACAACATGAAAGATTCTTGGCTGGCCCCACGTTTCAATCTGCATTATCTGCAGAACATTCAACAACTTTCTAACACAACGTTTTTACTAAACTAACAAACTGAAATATGGCAAAGACATATGACAGGTGTGGCTTGCTGGAAACACTGAGCAGATGCAGCATGGGCGCGTCTCAGCTCCAACAGTGGATCATTTGAGAGAAAAGAGAAGCTAAAATGAGAAATAAATATAACATGTAGCTGTATACCTTGCAGACAGGTACAATCTCCACAGAGAAGGTGCTCTTATAGTTGTACGTGTTTGAATGGATATCATGAGAGATGAGGCGCTGTGATGCCTTTGACCTTTAAAATTGAAAAGAAAGTGTTTATTGTTATTATCACAGACGTCACAGCAGAGTCCATATTATCCCAGTTGGGCAAATCATAACAACAAAAGGGCCTGAATGCAATAGCATGTTCAGCACACATGGAAAAGACTAGTGTATTGTGCAGCCTAACTTGTCTGAGCTGTTGGAGGTCACATCAACATGATAGCTCCACATTCAGGTGACGGATTATGCAACGTTTGAGCTTCGACCATCCAGAAACAACACTGGCAGCTTTTTATTTCTCCCACTAATAATGATGTATGTACTGATAGAAACACACATAAAAAATAATGCCACGGTATGAATTTTTCCTGTTTTTTTCCAGGTTTTCATTCTTAGCCAATGCAGTTATTAGGACAATTTATTATCTTCACCATATATTTTAGTAACATGGGATAAATTATCTGAATATTTGCACACTCTCCATTGGATGGAAATATAACAACAGAATCCAGGCAGTTGGAATCACTTTGAATACTCTAAACGGTTGTGTTCACCATCGAAAAGGAATGTGGACTTAATACTGAGCCTCCTGAGGATAATGTTTTCACAGGCACAGACTGAAGCACTGCTCACCTGCAGGGCACAGTGCACTGGAGGAAGTCCACCATCTTCTGAGCGTGCTGCTTGGAGCCATAGTAGAAATCAATCCCCTCTGAGAAAGAAGAGCAATACCATCAAACTCTCCACCAATAAATTCATCACAGGTGCACTTCCCGGGTTATCAGCACTGCAGAACTCATATGCATGCGAACAGCACACACAAGGGAGCAGATGACGATGGGAGAAAATATGGCAGCCACATGTTGTAACCTTCATAAAGCTTTTAAGTCCCGCCGAGATGTGGAGATGATTTAAATTACACTGTCGGGCCAAACTCCACTTCACAGTCCTGTCCAAGAGCAGAGAGAGCTGCTGCTGCTGCTGAGCTGTCACTCAATGCACAGTATGTGAGTATATACGGTGTGGCACTTTGCATCACTTAACAGGGTATGGAGCAAGCTTGCATTGCAGGAATCCAGCACGGAATGCCTGCTCTGATTACAGCCCACTGATTAGACGCAGAACGCATGCCCCTCTGACGCCCACATGAGGACAGCTGTATGAAGTGATTGGCGCCACTGATATGCATGCATGGCTTGCTGTCTGGTACAGGAAGAGGTAATTAACACTCGACACATCATTACGTTCTGTTTAGTTCTAATCCACATTAGTTACGCTGGTGACGAACGAGACAAGTTTCCCACTTTTCAGTGTAATTCGGTTATAGGCCCTGAGGAAAACAGCAGCCTTTACCATCATACATGAAAAAGTGAAATATATTAAATCATATGCCATTGACCTACCATGGATTTCTTTGATGTTGAGGGCATTCTGGTGGAGTTTATGCTTGAGAATCAGCTGCTCTAGATAGTAGAATGTCTTTTTATGAACAGTCTGTTAAAAAAAAAAAAGAAAAGAAAGAAAAACAAAACAAAAAAACTTTGTCAGCATCATTATTACCATACAGAGATTTATACAAATTATTTAAACATTTATTAGTGTGATTGGATTAACAGTTTGGCATCTGCCATGATCAGTTGCCACCTTTGACCTTTCAGAAAAATACCCCAGTTAAAAACTTCAGTGTCTGCAACAAAGTGAAGTTGGTAAAAGCACATCCCTGAGGGAAAAGGGCTGATGAGGAATGAGTAAGAACAAGTAGATGTTCATGATGTTAATATGCCCTTAACTGAAACTTCAAGGATGAAAGCCTATGAAGTGAGGTAGCTGCAGACAGTGCTGAGTTATTTAATCAGCAGTGGTATCTTAGCCTTGTTTAGTGAGTTGGTAACAGGGGTTAGAAGGTCTAAATCTACACTTGGCCAGATCTCACCGCTTTCCGAGTAATCATCACACAAGTCCACTGTCTCAGGAGCTATGCTTGGTTTACCTCCACACATCAGTGATAAAAGGAAGGAAAAAAAGTGCAGCCCTAGGATTAAGTGTTGTGTTTCCTGGCAAATACCATGGGCTCTATGTTTGTTTTCCATAAAACCAACAGGGCTCAGGTTCATGCTTTAAAGTGCGATTGGAAAATTAACACAGGAGTGGAGGGGGTGAAGGGAAAAAACTGCAAATAAATGCTACAACTTATAACCTTTACAGCCCTTTAATTTTATTTACTTGCATGTACTGTTCTAGCCCTCTCTCAAGTCCTTCAGCAGGACACTTAATCAGATTTACAGAAACTATTTTCCACTATTAAGGTTTCAACTCATCAAACACAAAATTAAGCATACTCAGAAGCACGGCGTATTTAAGAACACATTTAAAACGCGAAAGTGTGAGTCTCGCTTAGATAAAGCAAAGCAAGAGATAATCCAAGAAATTTTTAGATCACACCTACCTTCTGCCTAACTTGTACCACGGCCTTCCAGAAGTCTTTGGCTTCCACACGGTGGCAGTCGTCACACATCTGGGACTGGATGACAAACTCGACCACAAACACCTGCTGTAGGATAGCGCCATTCATCACCTGGAGAGGCAAAGACAGTAACAACTTACACCATATGTTCTAACTGTGTGGCAAAGAGCGACGGAAACTCTGTGCTTTCAGTCATTCAGTGACCAAGTCTTTGGGGAAGAATACATTTGGTTTTCATGTTGCCATTTCGGAGCCATTCAGAAAATAGCAGACCACTGGGATGTGTATTATAGAGAACCTCCAACAGCACAAACAAAAGAGCTGGCCCAGAGAAGCACAGGGCTCAGGTTCTCACTAAAGGTCAAAGAGATGAGATGACAGCCACTGGCAACACTCACCTCTCTCCAACACACATAACTCAGCCAAGAACAGACAACTCTGTTTCAAGCGTTTGTTGCTTATATAGTGTGTGTGTGTGTATCACAAGTTGACATTACTATATTAACATGTTAACCAAAAAGCTGAAATTCAAACACATTCTGTGCTTACTGCCAATTACCACCTGAAAAAGTAGTCCAGATAACCTTTAGCTGAAAAACATTTAGCCTATCTCAGGTCACTAATCAGTTTTAATCCGAGACTTTGAATGTCAGTCTCCCACACTTATCACTTCCACTGTTTTCTTACCTCTTTCTGAATGGTCAGTTTCATCTTAATCCTTTTGGAGTGTGGCTCTGTCCACAGGAAGCCAGCATCAATAAGACGCACCTGTGAGGAGAGGGGAGTTGTTGAAACCATGAAGTAGCATGAGCCATGACTGAATACTGAAAAGTACTGTGGTGACAACTGTGCACATCACCATGACATGTCAGAAACATAGGGCGAACACCATATCATGACAATGTCATCCTACAAATATGTAGATTATAGTGTTTATTTTGAGTCTGAACAGTGTTAAAGGTGTTTACTCAACTTTATGGTTATTTTAGAGCTGTAATGATTAGTCAACTAACCAGATAGTTAATTGCCAGATGATTAATCAGTGAGAATGGAATATCTAAAATCAACTATATTCTCTTATTCGGGCTTCTCTAATGCAAGGATTTGCTGCTTTTGTTAATTAAACGAGGCATCTCAACTAGTAGCCTTTGGAAATTAAAACATTTTTCATTACAATTTATACCTGAATGTACATGTACACTTTTTGTAAGAATAACACTCACTTTGGTCATAGAGCTCTTGATTTTTTTCAGGCACAGTGCAAGCAGTTCCCTGGACTCCAGGGCACACTGCACCCAGGTAGCTGGAGGCTGTAAGTACCTGCATGACAGGAGGAAGCTGTACATTGAAGCCTCAATTTTCCCAACAAAATTTCTCAAGAAAAACTTTTTGTACCTGTTAATGTACTTGTAAAAAAAACAAACAAACAAAAACAAACAAACAAACCATGAAACAAACCTTTCACATTGCTTGCAGAAGTGTACTGTGACTTGCTTGGGGATTCCCTCTGAGATGTCTACCTGAGTACGCAGGCAGGCTACACACATGTTGGCTGGGTTGGGGGGAATAGGGATGCCACAGGTGCAGCACAGGCTGCAGAGGACAAAAGCAACATTAGTAAAACTCTGTGAAATAAATTCATGATATGATATTTTACATCTCTGGGTTGATCAAAAAATAGTTTTTTGGAGTTTTAGACTATTCAGTGAAGACAACATGTACTAAACATTACTGCCAATCATTTCCAAAAATATATATTTTTTTTTATTGTGTTCTCCCCATCTTTCTGTCAGTTGCCGATTTGCAAAGTATGCAAGTCAGTTCAATTCCATGTGAGATCATTAATCATCACAGGGAACATTTAGATGTCTCTGGTTTAGTAAATGTTACATTAAAATAATGCTGTAGAGCAGCTGAAATAAAAAACTACTACACCTACACTCAAATCTGGACTAGAAGCTAACAACTCTTTAAAACACGGTTTCAGATATGTGAAACCTTGCTTCAGTTTGTGAAAACACAGAAAAGAGAGATTTCACTGATTTTTTTTTTATACCTAGACTGCTCTAGACCAGGAGTAGATCAAAACCACTACAACTAGATTTCTTATACCCACACTAGATTAACAGGAAGAGCCTGTTAAAAGCCTGTTTAAAACATTGTTTGACATAGACCCATTATATGTTTTTCACTTACATATTTCCCTGGCTGCTTGTGGCAGGACCTTGCATGTACTCCATTCTTGTCAAGCTGACAGGTCAGTGTATGTCCGTGGATCTTTGTGTAGCCCTGAGGACAGAAACATAACAGATTTAACTGGCTCTGTCAATAGAGTTGACAGCAGCAAGACTGCTAGCCAACGTTAGCTTGTAGCGTTAAAATGCAATCAAACTACTGACCATATATCTAACAACAGGTTAATAACACTGATGCTTCTTGTTCTTTATAAGCGTATTCTCGGGAACAGAGAGACAATTGCATAAAGAGTCCTACATCATTAAAACTTAGATGCTAGCCCATGCTTCAGATTACGTATCAAACAGTTAGCATCATAAGCTAAACTGCCGTTTCAGATGAGTATTTCTAAAAGAAACAAGCACACAACATCGACCAAAGCTTATTCGATCACTGCAGCTGGTAAAAGCGAGTCTGACAAAACGTAACAAAACTCACAGAAGTTAGTTTGGTCACAGATCCACGACACGCCGTGAAGAGAAGCCCTCCACGTTTTACCCCAACGAGGAACCGAGGGAGGCGTCCTGACGTCACTCAGGCCTAAAAGACCTCGAGACTGTCTTTTTGTGCCTGAATAAATTTCCATCAAATAAACAAATAAATTCTAAATAAAATAAAATAAAAACAAGACAGAGTAGAAAAATAAAGAAATAAATCACAAACATATCTTACACTAAATGTATAAAGATAATCACCAATAGCAAGCAAGAAACCAAAATAAAAGGTAAGCTTTAACAAATAAAAGGCTCATCCTATTGTACTTTAGAAGTTATAGTACGGTAAAAAAAAAATAAAAAAATGTTGCATTTATTTGAATTCAGTACATTAAGTTTTGTTTGAGTCTAAATTTTAAAACCAGTCCCACACAAACCAGTCCCACACAAACCCTGCCAAATAACAAGGGTCTTAAAACTAGATTCTGACATAAAGACCCTCCCCAAGGCAGGGCCTCAAGATCAGGTAATAATGGAGGAGCTACCTTAAGACCTACCTTACTTGTCATCTCAGTTGATACTGGGCTTTAGTGGAGCATATTCCCACATATCTAAAGAAAATTTCAGTTCATATTATCAAAAACTTGTTGCCATGGAGTCTATGATCAGTGACACACTTTGAAGCAGGAAATCCAGAGCTCCGTCTTGGTGTCAATTATCTTCTTTTGTCAGTTTTTATAATGACATTACCAAAGTTGGGCACCTGTGTTTTTTTATTTATAACCAGTCTGTGGTTTTTGTGCGCACCTGTGGTATGGCATTTCTTAGGATGCCTTCAGGTACTGTCGGAAATATCAAAAGGCACAAAACGAGCAGTACGTTACTGAACTTACAAACCAGTGAATGCTCAGTGACAGGGAACGTGGGAATACCTTAAAATAACTACGGCAGCTGCAACACTGTTTCTGCTGCTCAGTGTATGGTTTCTGCTGGAATCAAATATCCTTGTTATGTTGTCATTTTAACCATTGATTGGTTTCTCTGCTGTACGTTTATTTGCTTTCTTGAATTTGGGACTACTTATTACTGCATTGCAACAGCATTCAGTCATATCTCTGGTCTATTTGACTCACACGGTTTTATTTCAATAACTGTTTTCTTTAAAACTACATTAATGATCTCCCAACACAAATTTATCTAGTGACCCTTTGGTGGGACCCCGACCCCTAGGTTGGTAACCACTGGATAAAACTACTATATAAACTTAAACACTGATGCATATCAATATTGTCAGAGATAATATGTATATCAGCCACAAGGGGCATTTTATGGCAAAACCAGTACCTTTGATACTTTAAGTACATTTAGCTGATTTTTGGATCAGCAAAATGTGTCTTGTATACGTGGATATTGACTACGGGACTTTCACCTGTTTTGGAGTACATGTACATTGCTGTATTGCAGGTTTTGAGTACTTCTTCCAGCACTGCCTAGTGAGGACTTTAATTACCCAGCAGTCTAATGAGATTATGTGGTCAGCGCAGTGGGACGTTTGGCGGACTGTACGAGCTGCACCTGAAAGCAGCACCTCCGTTTAGTAAGGCAGCGGCAGAGAGTCGCAGTCAGTGTGGCAGCTGGGAATGTGAGGGTTTCAGCACCGACCGCTATTTTCGGGACTGGGAACAGTAGCAGGGCTGGCCGGGGAGAGGCTTGTTCGCTAACACCTTACCTCCTGCCTGGTGGGTCCGCTTGAAAATGCAGTGAAGTGTCATCCGTTAAAACGGTATAATCTTTAATGGTTCCCGGTGTGAAACGCTCGGTTAAATGTGCCTGTTTCACCGCTACGAAACCACTCACGCCAACGACGATGGACTGAAATCTGCGGCGGGGGCGAACGACACACAACCTGCCGCGATTTCCTGCATGTAAATAAATAAATGATAGAGGATACAATGACCCTGCTGTCTTTGTTAGGTCGGATCATGCGTTATTTTCTGCTCAGACCGGAGACCTTGTTCCTACTGTGCATCAGCCTGGCTCTGTGGAGTTATTTCTTCCACACGGACGAAGTGAAGACCATCGTCAAGTCCAGCCGGGATGCGGTCAAGATGGTCAAGGGGAAAGTGGCGGAGATGATGCAGAATGAGAGGTTCGGCGGGCTGGACGTCCTGGACGCGGAGTTCTCCAAGACCTGGGAGTTCAAGAGCAACAATGTGGCCGTGTACTCCATTCAAGGCCGCCGAGACCACATGGAGGACAGGTTCCAGGTGCTCACCGACATCGTCAACAAGAGTCACCCGTCTATATTTGGGATTTTTGATGGCCACGGAGGAGAGGTGAGTACAAAAGAAAAGGCAAGATGTCCTATGTGTGTTTTTCCCACATACAGTCTAAATTACTCTCCGCCTCTGTCCATCACATGCACAACTGTGTGGGGCCCCCCAGAATAAAATGTGAGGACCCTAAAGTGTGGGTTAAGATGCCTTGAGTGATTTGTGTTATGGCTGGCTCTGTTAAAACTCTGCTTTCATAGCTGCTGTCAATTCTTCATTAAAACCAGGAGTGAGACAAAGTGGAGCTTGCTGGAATCAAAGTGTGGCTGCAGGTTTTTCTGCTGCTGCTGATTCAGCCAGATCTGTCCTTAGACTTGTGAAAGGGGCATTTTTAAGATGAAAGTGCCAACAACTTACAATTCATTTATTCTATGGACAATTAAATTGGTAATTAGCTTTATTAAATGTTGAAAATGATGTCAGACGCTCATCAGAAGCCATCACAGTTGTGCGTCTTAACCTATACATCTGACCCACTGCCACAGTTTTATCTTTTCAGAACAAATACTTGGGTCAACAGATAAGTAAGGGGTGTAGCTGGTTTATGACATTATATTAAATGTACATGGACTTAATGTGTGGAGGTGTGTTAAAGCTGTGGATATTTGCAGGACCAGATCAACCTGCCTGGGGCCAAATATGAGCTGCTGGGGACCCAATTAACTCTCCATTCCTCCAAAACAATGTTTAATTTCACTGCAGGGATACTGCCTGGCCCCAGATTTGTTGCATGGTAGTTTGACAAGCACAAGTTAATTTGGGAATATGAAATGTAGAAGCACAAAACTCAAATAATGGAGGTCCTGATATTGTGTTGTAGTGGTATATATGCAAGTCTTCAGTTAAATTGGCACAAACCAGGTGAGGCACTCTACGTCCCTGGAGGCAACTGGTAATCCACCCTTGGGCATTTGTATCTGGGTATTGGTGGATAAGTGGAGAATAGTGGCCTTCTGTGCATAGGAGCCCATAATTTCTTGCTACAGACGTGCACACACACACACACACACACACACACACACACACACACCCACGCTTAAGGTTTTCTTCCAAATGGCAAGAGAACTGAATCTTGTCTATTTACAGCTTAAAATCATGTCAGAAAATATCCATCTCTTCTGTTTTTTGGCCAAATCAACATTTTTAGGATGCAGACAGCATAGGCCCCATGGTCTAACAAGATTATAGCTAGAAGGAAGGAAGAGGATGAACTGAAATCTGTGTGCTTCAGAGGCATACACACTGCCAGATGAGCTCAGTAGTATGAGTGGAGGGTAACTGAAGTGGGTCATTGATCACTGATGCGCTGGTCACTGTTCATCCACAGCCGATACTCGCTGACACCTTAGGAATGTCCTTTCTTTCCGCTTCCTTGTTGCTAACGTTTGGCACGAGCGCATGAACGTGGCATTGCGTTCAGGGCAGCTTTACAGGGAACAGCTTTACAAAACAACTTGAAAGAAGTTGTCAGTTAAAGGGACAAAGAGCGTTTGAGATGATGCCACAGTTGGATGTGAGCATGAAAACACTTGCATGCTTGAACACTTGCATTGTTTCTTAGGACTTCAACCATGACTTCAGCTCACAGTATGGAATTGATGCAACAGAGCCACATAGAAATAAAAGTGTTCAAACTGTAAGTGATGGGGTATCCCATATTCTTCCTTCTCTTCCCTTCTCTACCCTTCTCTTCTTGTGCATTAAACATTGCACACGGTTTGATCAGGCAGTTGTGGTTGCTGCAGAGCTCCATGCTTTTTTTGGGCCATGACAGCTACTGTCTTCAGAGTTTGACTGCTGTGGTCTGATCGAGGCTGAACGATAACATGCTAAAAATAGGCAGCCAAAGGCATAGAGGATAGCTGTTCTTTTAGGGGAAATTAAATTATTTTAGGGCGCGGTGCTGACTGCTGCAGCTTTTGACCAAAAGTGGTCATTGGATTGTTTTCCCCTGCAGCCTTTTTCCCCATGCTTTTTTCTTTTCCCCCCAGCGGAGTTCCTTTTTAGATGCCGGTGACCTAACCTGTGAGATCTGCCATACATATGGTTAAGAGACTTGGAGAAATAAATAGTGAATAGGAGATATATGTTTAAATATGTGACAGAAAAAGGAGAAAATGAGTGGGAGAGCATCAATGGAGAGAGTAAGAAGAAGAGAAGGTTCAGATTTGCTCATGTAGGCGAGAGGCTGTTTTATCACTGCATGTCCATGGGCAACGGTTTGGTCTGTTTTCATTCCCACGCCCTTATTTGAAGTGAGTGAAATGGTTGCCAGACAGCAGCCTTCAGAAGCAGCTTCCTATGTTTAGCACATTTAGAATTTTATTTTATTTATTTTTTTTAGCCAGAGGGCATTGAATAAAGCAGAGGGATGCTGTGTGGCCCAAGGCAACTCCAAGAATACTGGCTGCCTCAGCTGGCTAGTTAGTAAGGTGTCAGTCACTTACATCACCCCACCACCACCACCAGCCCCCCCGACACACACACACACACTCTCACTCGCTCACTCGCTCACTCGCTCACTCCCTCGCTCACTCGCTCACTCCCTCGCTCACTCACACTCACACACACACACACACACACACACACACTCTCACTCGCTCACTCACTCGCTCACTCACTCGCTCACTCACTCGCTCACTCACACACACACACTCACTCACTCACTCACTCACTCACTCACTCACTCACTCACTCACTCACTCACTCACTCACTCACTCACACACACACACACACACACACACACACTCACTCACTCACTCACTCACTCACTCACACTCAGCTCATCCAAACCACATATACAGTCATTAAAACAGTGTCAGACTTGTGTCAACATCTATCTAGCATTCGAGACTTTGCATCAACACCGGCGAGTCTTGGACACTGTTTACAGACCCTGTAATGGACAGCACTTAAAAATACATTTTCACTGGAGTATGAGTGTGCCAGCTAATAAGACCAGTGATTCAGCAAAAACCTCAAGGGAATAGGTGATGATCCAAATGCAATCAGGGCTGCAACTAGCGATTAGTTTTTTTTTAATTATCGATGAATCTGCTGATTATTTTCTTGGTTAATCAAGTTAGCAAGTAAAATTATGACAAATGCCTTTGTAGTTGCCTTAAGAAAATGAGAATGATGCAGGGACAACTGATATTTAGCACTATATAGTGTGTTCTTGTACATTGTATAGTGCTAAATATCAGTTGTCTCTGCAACTGATTCCTTAAATGTCTGTGTCTAAAATTGCATATACCCAATAGTCTCTAATTAAAGATTATTGGTTATATGCAATTTTAGACATAGACATTTAAGGAAATATGCTTATTTGCTGTATTTCTGAGAACTAGATGAGAAGAACGATCAGTCTCATGTCTGTGCATTACTTAAGCCGCTGGAGCCAGGAGGTGATAAGCATAGCTTAGCATAAAGACTGGAAAAAGGGAGAAACAGCTAGCCTGTTTCTGTCCAAAGGTTAAAAAAAAATCCACCTGCTAGCACTAGTTTACACATTCTGTGCCTTTCCAGTCCAATCGTTACAGAAACCAAAATGTGAATGCGACAGTTTTTGTGGTTCGAGAGAGAGGTATGTGGTGTAATTGTTTCTGTACAAACAATATTTTACTTCTGTGCAGCATCTCCTTTGTCTGGCAACAGGGACACTGTAGAACCAGAAATGGTCGTTTTTACTTTTCTGTGTTGCGTGGATCATTGGTCAGTGCTAGAAAACATCTGGAAATGTCCCCTTTTCTCCCCGTCTCTCTTCAGCACATACCAACACAAATTTAAGTTTCAGAGTGTTTAAAATCAGTGTTTAGTGTGAACATATCCGTCGGCAGTCTCAGTCATATTACATGTTGCCGCAGTGAGGGAATTTATTTGTTAAGTGGAGATTGATTTTTAGCTGACACATGAGAATAACCTGCATGAAAGTGATAACCCTGGGCCCTCCATCCATACAACAGCTACATGAGCCATTTGTTCCTTACTGACATATAGAGAGTCAGTCGCACTCTGCTCCCCTCTGCCTCACTGTCAAGTTGTGGCTTCAGGCGCTGCAAAATTACCTTAACTGCAGAGTACAGAGAAGACATTCACTATGAGCCTGTTTCACTTGAGTGCGGGGGCTGCTTTTCTCTCTCTATTTTGCCATCCTTTTAACTTTTGTTCTGTTGTTTTCTCTTTCTGTCACAGCTCACTCTTTCATGTAGTTTCGATCAGTGGTGTTTGTTTGTGAGTGGGTTGTGATAGATGTGGTCTCTAACTGTGAAGGCGGCGATGGGAGAGCGCAGAGTAAAGGAGGAGGAAAATGATGCCAAACCCACAGGGACGATGGCCGTTTTTAGAGGGATCCGCTTGTCCTTGTGTTACCTTTGCTTTATATTCAGGTTGAGTGGCCATTTCATTTTCACCTCCATTATTCATTACTTGAATTGTAAAGTAGACAGGACTTTTGAGAGCGATTGAAGCAGTTCTGCGGTATAGTTCACCGTCTTTTCAAAATCAGCGACTTTTTATCGGCAGAAAGGTCGGTGTTTGAAATGGAGGCATTTTAATGCGTTTAGGTGCATGTTTGTGTTTTACTTCAGAAGCAGAGGAGGGTGGGTTATGTAGTTTAGATACTAAGCAGTTTGAATTCCTCCTGAGCTCGCTCTCAGTGGAGAGATGAAAGAAAGAGCTGGCATGTGACTAATTGCACTGTTGGCATTACAGGATTAGAGAGAGAGCAAATGAGGAAGAGGGAGTGTGGGAAGACCAAGGACAGCAATGTGAGCCTGAGTGTATGAATATTTATATATATGTGTGTGTGTGTCTGTGTGTGTGTGTGTGTGTGTGTGTGTGTGTTGCAAGCTTGCACATGTAGCTTCTCCTTCTTTGACGTTGAGGGCTCACACAGAGATGAGAGGGGCAGTTTTGGTGTTATCTGGTCTTCCAGGGAGAGACGACTTCACTGTGAGACACTGAAATGCCAAAGGCCTACCAGGACCAGACACCTGCTTCACACTGTTTTACATCATGTCTGCAATCACTGCCCACAGCAAGTTTGTAAAATGGACTTGATAGGCTCTCATTTTTGTATAAATGGCATTAAACCCAATAAATTAATATTGAGAGTACTGAATTAAATTGGCTTTAATCAATAATTTAATATTGAGAGTGAATCACAGGACTGTGAAAGAGTTTGCTCGCTGTGATGAACCCACAGTGACCTCTCACCTGAATCAGCTCTGTGGAGCTACAAAGTGACTTTTGGCTCACTTTTTATTTATTTATTTTTGGCCTGCAGCATTACTGTTGTGGTTCATTTCCAGCCACAGCAGTCAAATATTTTCCGGAAAAAGGCTCTAAAATCCAGTGTACACTACCTAACCAGAACCAAATGGCAGACAGACGCAGTGAGGTGATGAGCATAATGGCGTATTCAGGAGTTTAAGAGCAACGTTTTTCCCTCAGGAGTTGGTGTAGATGGTTGTAGACCAACACAGAGCTAAAGGGAGAGCCCAGAGACATGCTGGATGTGTGTTTTCCTTATCAACTTAAATGATGATAATATGTCAGTGCTGTGTGTGTCTAGTTTTACAGTTTCCCTGCCCCCATTTGAAAAAATATAAAAGTATTTTTAGTTATAAAGAAATCAGCTAACCGTTACTGATATGGTTTCGCTTCCCAGCTCGTTCCATTCTATAAACTATGAAATGAATATGACCGGAAAATTTGATCTGCCCGATGGTACAGTGAATACCAGGACTGTCAGGCTGAAGCATCAGCATCAGAAATGCCCTTGAGTTTGACTGAATTCCTGGCAGCTTCAGCAGTTTACTCTGCACTTTGACTGTACAGGGGGAAAAAAATGAGTTCATCTAATGAGGATCAGTAAAGTTGCTCATCACCACTATCCTCCTGTGCCCACGTCTGTCACTTGTTGCGAAAGCTGACACTCAACATTTAAGCCCTTCCTTAACATTAAGTGAAGCAGAAAGTGGAGAGCACACAGGAGGTCATGTTCTGCTGGAAAATACTCATGCAGCAGAGTGGAGACCGGAGAGCTTTTTCTGCCAAAAAGTCTTCTGACCTTTCAGGTAATTTGTCCCTGGTGGTGAGGTTTGTTTTCCTTGTAGCGAAAGGACTGTCAGGGAGCGACTGAGGAGTGGAGTCACGCAGTGAAACACAGCAAATAAATGGATGAATGAGGCTGTTGCCTGTCAAGCAACTAAATGTTTAGCCCTGGAGTAAACATCTGTAATCTCTTCTTTTCCACTGTCATCTCTTTTTCCATAAAATAAATGTGAGGCTCATTCAGAAATCCCCTGACTGTAATAATATTTTCTGCCTCTGTGGGTCTTAGAATTTTAAAACCTTCTTCTCTCTTTAAAAGATAAGAACATTCAGCAGGTTAATAAGAACATGCACTATACTGTGTGTGTGTTTGCCAACACCATATAGCGCCAGATAAGAGTGCCTCCTTCACCCACAGTGTGCCGTCCTTCCCTGCTGGCAGTGTCTGCTCAATAATTTAACACCTTCTCTGTCAAACACTTCTACCAAAAGCCCCCTGACTAAATATACACGCACCTTCAAGTAGAAAGTGGCCACAAGGTCATTGTTCACACACACATCACATACCACTGTGTATGTGGAATTTTGTGGGAGGGTGTCCTGTCTGGAAAGTTGTTTGTTAACTCTGAGCTTCATGGTGTTAAGCTTCTCTTTGTCCTCCTCCACCCACTCCTCTCTCAGCGGGGCTAGTCAGAGCTGACACGGTGTTAAAGGGTGGGTTTGGTAATGGGTTTGGTAATGGAGCTATTTTGTCTGGTTACCAAATCGTGCACTTGTCACCCCACATGTCACCTTGCTTTCACCTCTGTCTGTGTCCTCCTTTCTCTTAGAGTGTTGGCAGTTTATGAATGGGCCACAAAAACTCCATCGCCAAGGCCATGTCAGGCTGCTGTCACCCCAGTTGCCACCTCAGTTGCTCGAAGTAGTGCCACACACTACCCTGTGTGATGTGTTCCCTATTTTGAATGCCAGGCAAACCCAATCTTAGACGTTGCAAAGCTACAAGTCTGGCTCTGAATGCATAATGCTCGCCTACAACAGTCCTATATTTGTCCATACAAAGCAACGCTATTAGATGGTTTAGTCTTTTGTGTGTTTTTGGTCTGTAGCTGATTAGCAGTCTCTAAATCTAATCACATGGCGGGAATTGACTGGAGTGCCCGGTCTAATCTACACTTTGTTTTGAAAGGAGGGACATTCTTCACGTAGACAGCAGTTATATAAAATGCTGATATGAAAGAGCGCTTGTGCAGTAATGTCTACAATTTGAATTCGACTGCAGCAGCCAAAGTCTGTATACCGGCACCGGCTCCACAGTTGTTTGTTTGTCTGTGTATGTATGATTGAGAAAATAGATGAGTCAGCTGGCGTTAGCCTGATCTCTGCCTTGGCAGTACAGGACGGCAGGAGAAGAATGTTGGCTCAGAGAAGGTAGCGAGTCGCAGCTGTTCAGAGTTAGCAACATTGGTGTGATTGTGTGTGCTAAGAGACTGGGCTGTGATTTTTCTACCGATCACAGTTGTGGCTCTCCCTCTCTTCACACTGGCCAGATGGGCCTGTGGCTAGGGCAGGTGCATCCTAGTAAATAGAAACTGGCCTCCTGTTTGTATTTGTCTGCCACTCTCTCTTACAAGTCTATGCCTAGAAGTTGAAAGTACCCCGTTAGATAATTTAGAAATTTCCAAGGCGTCTCATATGATAAATGTAACACTTCATGGCTTATTTTTCAATTGGGGAATGTGTTTTCTGTTCCCACATACTTTGAACATATGATCCTGTCCACGGTTGTGGGTATGTTAGCATGCTAGAGCCGGTCTGCCACACATATGTGCTGCACAGTCTTCCAGAAATCGATCCATCCAGACAGGAGGAATGCAGCTGATATGAGTGTTTGATATTTGCACATGGTTTCTATTCACTGGAAGAATCATGAGCCACAAACCTTCAAATACACTCTGTGGTCAACCACTCCTGAGCCAGGTTGTCTTTAATTTACACTGTACCCAAGGCTCATGGGGTAAGAAAGAGGATCAGACTCCACAGCATGTCATTGATTTGTGCTTGTGATTTAAATTGGGAGGAATAGGGATCTCATTCGCACACAGATGTGTGTGTATATACATGTGTTCTGCATGCATTCTCAGGCAGAGTATGTGTGATTGTTCGTATACCAGGGTCTTGCTGGATCTCTGCCACGTACTGTTGATTATGGCCCTTTGAGATTTATGATCCTACGTTTTTTTCACCCTCTTGTTTTCCCCTTTGGTTCCTTCTTTTTCTCAAGGCATTTACTGAGAAGTGGTGCAGGGGCAATCTAACACCGGTGAGGTTTTCTGGTGAACCATATGCTGTGTAAGGGATAGATAAAGTTGTTAGTCACAGATGAGGTTGGGGAGAAAATGAGAAGGGAAAAAACAAGGGATGGCATAGTGGGATAAAGAAGCAGACTGAGTTATTTGCAAACAGATTGAAGATGAATCCCATGTTTATCAGAGTAACTGCAATAAATAAACTTAATCTTCCAATGGGATTTAAAGTTGATTCCAATCTGGATTTGTCTGACCTTTTGTTTGTAATCCTGAAGCATGTCAACAGTGGCTAAAGGCCACAAGTACCAAGCTGAGTGTAAACCCTTCACTTAGCCCTGTCCCAGTCAGACACGGGCTATCTACTGCCTGCCAGAGCTTAATGTTTGAGGCCTCGGGAGGTATTGTTGGCCTCATTCAGAAAATCAGAAATGGGTTGTTCACATGTTCAGACCCCAGTGACATAGCTGCTCTCACACACATTTTTTCCTGTTAACATCCAAGTTTGGTTTTTATATCGGTGCTAGGCATTTGCTGGTATAAAAAAAAAATGGAATGCAGTTGTTCAGTTCAAAAGGATTGTATTGTATCTGAATTCATACCAGTGTTTAGTGCTAACAATCAATGAAATAAGGTAATTAAAATGGACAGATACGGTACTTAAATGGCTGAAAACTTTCTGTCAACCTTACACCGCTGCAAGGAGCATATTCATTATTGATTATTGTTTAATCTATCAGTTATTTTCTTGATTAATTGATTAACTTCTTGGCCACAACACACACAGAGAAATGCCAGTGTCAATCTAAGGTGATGTCAAATTGCTTATTTCACTTATTTGACCAGACATTTCAGCTGTTTCAGACACTTGGTCCAGCCTTGGCCTTCCCCATCTATGTTTCTCTCATTTGGCTCTGTGAGGTTATTGCATTAAGGATGGTTATTGAAGTAATGTAATCACCTCACACTGCCACAGGCTTTGGTGCACTACCAAATAGGACAACAGATACATACATCAGATCCAGTGTATTGATAAATGGGTGTCTGTTTAAGGAGCTTTGCAGCATGTGTGTGCTGAGGGTCACGGTCTGGTGATGCCTCACAGTGGATGGGAAGTTTAGAGGCAGATAAGCGGGGTTGGTAATTGATTAGTGTGGTGCAGTGGAAGCTTACAGTGATGTGAGCTAATGCTAACAGCTCAAGGCTCTTAGGGTCCCTGCTCTCTTCCCGAGAGCGTCTCTAAGCCGAGGCTAAAAGGAGTAGAAGAGACAGCGGGGCAGATTAGATTTACACTAATCCCACTGGGGAGATTGAGACTATATGTATATAAACTGTGGATTCAGTTTCTTTTTTTTCCATCTTCCCTCTCTCGCTCATCTGTATGTATTTACCTTCTCAATTAGTAATTCTCTCCCTTCCTGTTGGACTTTTCAATATTTTTACATTTTCCTTATCTCTAGTGCATGTTTGAGCATCCACTACCTGCATGTATTTGTTATCCAGGGAAGGTTGTATGCTGCCCTCTTGCTGAGTTGATTTAATGAGCTTATCCAGCAGCAGAACTGGCGGCTGTACTTACAGCTGCTCAGTGAAGGAGAGATGCTTTACTGAGGTTGAGAGGAGAGGAAAATGATGGCATGGATGAGAAGTGCCCTCAGTTGGGGCAGGCTTACAGAAGTATAAGTGAATGTAGAGGAAGAGGGAGCTTAAAGTTGCTGTTCGGAGGTGGGAAAAGGCGGTGAAGAAGGTACTACTTTCAGAGGAGATGGGGATAAAAACATGGATGGTGAGAGGCTACGCCTTGCCCATGGCCTGAAGATTTTCCAGGCCTGCAGCACAACTCCTGTTAGTCAGAAAGCACCAGAGTGAAGCTTGTATAGATTCAGAGGCTTGTGAAGCAAAGCATTGACAGATAGAGGCTACACATACTGTAACCGTACAACAAGCTGTGAGTTAGGTTGTGGATTATGCACCAGTGGAGCTGTTTCATCTTTTGATCGTAAGTCAGTCAGACTGATGGCACCATGGGGCAGTCCCACCCCCGAGAAAGCATGACATACTTTTCCACCTCTTTTCTTCTGTTTTTCATCTTTTCTCTCACACTTGCTCTCTGTCTCAGTTGACCTTTCCCTACAGTAACTGTCTCTGTTTTCTCTCCCTCTCTTCTCCTCTCTCCTTCCTCCTCATCCACTCCCCTTCCTTCCGCCTTACCTATTTATCTCTTCTCTCATTTCTTTCCCTCCGATCTCTTTTGTCCTGAGAAAAATCTGTCATTCACCTTGAGTGTGTCCAGGTTTGCATTGTCAAGGGAGTGCAACTGGAGATGTGTGTGCGTGCGTGCGTGTGCGTGCGTGCGTGTGCGTGCGTGCGTGCGTGCGTGTGTGCGTGCTTACTCCTTTGGATTCCATATCTGTATGGTCTGTCAAACTACACAGGTTTGAAGAGAGAGCGATTTTAGGTTGTCATTGCACAGTCCTGGCTGTTCCAAGTATGGTAAAATGTTATACTAGTAAGTTTACTGTCAGTTTATACTGTGGCAAATATTTCCCTTTTTGCCAGAGGTGTCTGGATTTGACTGTAGGGCCTTTTATAGTATAAGAAGGCTTTTCTGTTTTCCCTGTTCATTTTCTTCATGTCTTCTCTGACCTTTTGCTCTGTTACCTTATATA
>JBBMJY010000026.1:9891283-9901502 GCA_037833715.1 Toxotes lorentzi | reverse complement strand
TATATATATCTCCACTTTGCTATATCCATTTCCTCTTTCTCCTTTTCTACCTCTGACTCCCTCCCCGCAGAGTCACCTTATCTCTCTGCAGTCTGTCTGACTTATTTATCAGAGCTCTGAAATATTAAAGAGTCTGCTGCCTCCAGTCCTGAGTGGAGTGCACGACAACACACACACACACACACACACACACAGGTGCAAACACATGCACACACACAACCTAAATCAAAATGTCTTTTGAAGATGGCAGACCCTCTGCAGCGCTACACTGTGCACAAACTACCCGTTGTCATGTTGTTTTAGAGTCTCCTCTTGGTTCTTAGAGACTGACAGACTGAACACAGAGTCTTGACAATTTCAGCTCCTTTGGGACCCTGTAGATGCATGTATGCTGTCAGAAAGACTGTTGGCACGTATGCCTGAGTGACTGCCAGTCAGCAGTACACGTGCCAGATCCGTGACACCAGTTAACATCAGTTGATCTTGTGGAACGAGGGAGTCCTGACTCATATGTGCAACTATCATAACTGTAGCTGGTGGCTCTGTGAAAGTTTAAGACTATATTTAACTGAATGGGGAAAAGCCCCTACATCTGTCAGTCAGTACCTTATTACACCCAGAGTAAAGATGTCAGTATTCTCCAGCTGAAGTGCTTGATGGAATGGCAAAAAAATGAGTGGTGTGAAACCCTTCTCATAACACCTTTCCACTGTTGGATTTGTGGGGGGCTGTGTCTGACAGTCTGAGCTTTCTGAAGTGATATGCTCACTTCACACAGTGATTGGCCAGGTGGGTGGAGGTGATAAAGTATGCAAGGTTTTTTTTTTTTTTTTTTTTTTCTTCACACAACCATGAATGTCACTTTTCATGCCTTGTCACTTTTGCCCAAAGTGCTCAAAGGACACTTTATATGAACAAAGTGTCCTGAATCTGTAAAGCTCCTCCTAGGTCACAGGAGACGTTACACAACTCTGACACATTGTAAAGCATTCTGTGACCAGTGAGTTGACTGTGTCATGTAAAAATGCTGGATTGCCCCTTTGAAGTGGTTGCTTGATTCACAGGTGTCGCACTCAGCAGTGGTAGTGTTCTGCTTGCTTACCATGTTTCTGCCCATCCTTGGATTTGCTAGCTTCAAACTTGAGGAAACATATTGCTGAGCTATGAACTCAGCTCTGAGCTTCAAATCAATCATTGCTTCAGAAATGCTGGGGTGATTCCACAGTTGCTACATCTGTTTATGGTACACACTGCATAGGAAGCCTGATGGATGTGCATTGTCTACACACGCACACAGACATATACACAGAGAAGGACAGAGGCCCATGCTGGCTTCTATTCTTAGCAGGCAGTCCCTTTGGGGGCAATGGTGTCTAAGGCTGGAAATAGTGAGCAGGCCAAAGTGGAGTGGGTCTGCTCCATGATGGTACTGCACCTGCTGTGGAAACTGGGCTGCCTTGGAGACCTGTGGCCCAAAGCCTGCTGGCTCTGTCACTGCGCCTGCAGCCCTCCTTCACCAGGCAGGCACAACAACAAATGTACAAGCTGTCAAGAGCCTGCAAACCAAAACTGAACAAAAATGATTAGAAGCATTTTTAATCCAGAATTATTCCCAATGTGGGCAAGCTTATTCATCATATGAGCATTGATTCAATTCATTAGCTGGACCATACTGAAAGCAGAGTTGTTGGACGCTTTCCACGTAAAACTTATTGAACGTGGCCAGCCCTAATGCCCACAGTATAGTTTTGAGCTGTAATGGGCAACGCTTGGGATTGTTTTGGAAAGTGGGCACTGGGTTGGTCTTTGGCTACACATCCTGCCCTCGTTATGTAGTATGGGAACTTGGCTGTGTCATAGTTTTGAGCCATCATGGAGCAGCATGTGTCATTACCACCACCTCATCATGTGTCATTATTCTGTTTACAATTTGAATCAGTTGACCTGAGGGAACAAGTCAGGTTGAAGGTGTAAATAAAAAGGAAAATGAACATCAGCATGGCCATTGAGCTGCTGAGAGTTTTGGTGCATTGCTTTTAGATGCTAACTGGTTTAGGTTCAGTCAGTGCCTTGTTTTCTTTTGCACAGTGAAGAAGACTAGCTTTAGAAGACACAGTGATCCTGGATCAGATTTTTATTTCACAGAGACATCTGTTACTCTCTGCCAGTATCTCCTGTGCCAGAGAGTGGGAATGGATGGCTCACTGTCCAACAAGCCTGTCACACAGAGTGATGTGATGCGGGATTTACCTCTGTCTCTGTCCTTGTATCTGGCATGACTCAAATATTGAAAGTAGCTACTTCTTCTTAGTTTGCCCTTACTCATATCTCCCAGTACTGTTCTACTGTATCGTTCCCATATTCATGCAAAGCCTTATCCTCATATGTACTTAACATTCCTCCTTGTATAGTCCATTGAATCTAATCACTTTTGTGATTCATATGACCCTCAAAATAATGCAAACACACACACACACACACACACACACACACACTTTGAGAGAACAGAAGCAATGGATGGAGTAAATGAGTATTGATTTTTATGGATGTCTGTATGCTCATCTGTAAGTGCAGCATTGTTTTGCTCTATGACACACACTCTCTCACACACACACACACACACACAAACAGGTGTTGCATTGATCGCTGTGTTTTTTCTTCTCTCTGATGAATGGGAATTCAGAGAGGGGGAGATTCATATGACTGAATGGTCAAGAGGACAGAGGTCAGGATTAGTGTTGAATAACTCTTGGATGAACTTGGTGTATGAATACCTGTACACATCCACATAGGCCTTGATGACACACTTTTAATTGTGGCTGTCTTCTGATGTGCTTTTATTTTCAATGTCAGATCAGACCAAGAGAGAGAGGAGGCAGTTTGTAATTAACGTGATAAATGCAACATCTGTCTCCAGAGTGACAGCAAGAGAAAAGGGGTGGGGTTAATAAGGGGAGAAGGATATAGATGGAAGCACCGGGACAAGAAAGCAGGGAGGGGTGTGGAGCGGGGTGCACAATCACAAATGAGAAAGAGACAGTGAGGGGTGGAAGACTGTGTAGTTGCAGGAGGAGCATGTAAAGGTGTGAGAGGAAGGGAGTAATCCACATAACACCAACAGAGTGCTGCGGTATTCAAATGGAAAGCCATAAGTTAATTCACACATTCATCTTCCGCAAAGCAAATCAGCAGAAATCCAGTCTTCGCTCTGTTCCTTATTTATGGGTGCCCCAATTATAGGCCTGCCACCTGCTGCTGCTCAACACACTGTATGTGCATATGTAAATTAGATGCATGTGCATGTGAAATATGGAATAGTTATTTTCCACCATATGCTCACTGTTGGCTTATCTTTTATGTATGCAATGTTGTTTAATTGAAAGACTTGTTGTGCCAAGGAAGCCAGCTGTATGGAGATGAGAGCGAGCATGAATGAATGGACACAGGAAGGGATGAATAGAGTCCAGGAAGCTGTTGACTCAGGATGGTGGAAGCAGCACTTGGCACTTGGAGGGTGCTGCAGTGTGCCTTGAGGTGGCAAGAGTCTTTCAGAATTTCAGCTGCGACGACTCAATCTGTATCTCAGAAATCACCAAGTGTCCATATTTATGACGTTGATGGTATATTTAGAGCTAAAACAGTAAGCCAATCAGTCAGTTAATTGATATACAGAAAATTATTTGGCATACGTGATGAGCAAATCATTTTTCCCCAGTAACGGGGGGCCATTTAAAGGCCCAAATTGGAGTAATTTTAGAATCAAGCAAAATTTCCAATAGATAAGCTGAAGCTTGTAGCTTTCAGTTTGTGGTGAGTTGTGCTTGTTTTAATATTACGAGCTGTATTGTGGCTATAGTCTTGATGGGACTGTGCTACAATATAAATAAATCTGTATTTCTTTCTTTCCATTTGAAATAGAATTTCGATGAATAATGAATGTAGTGCCATTTTTTGAAGAAGTGGCCATCTTGTTTGACTACAGTGTATTATGGAATGACCAATGGAGGCAACTGATCGGGGCCTCAGTGTTGACATTCAGTGTGAGCATGAGAAGTCATATCATTTGATGGTTCAGAGGGGTTGATTAAAATGTGAAGTTAAAGTTGAAGTCATTGAAATATGCAACATTAATAAAATCATAGGGTGTCTGCGCAGCTTTATGCCACAGTGGTGTGTAGTATCACAATTCAATAGTAGATGCCTACTTTGGTTGGTAGAAGGTGTTCTCTTCTGTCTGGGAGAAGTAAATGAGGGGAAAGGAGGAGATGGAGGAACAGTAGATCAGTGTTTGTTTACTTCAATATGCAAACAGCTCCTTCCTTCCTTCCTATCCTGCTGTTTCCCTCCGGCACACAGTGAAGGCATCATCTTGTGATAAAGCACTCACACAACAGAGGTAGTAATCTGTAAACAGAAAACTTTGGTTTTCTGGGTTTGCTTTCTTCTCAAACTATAGCTTTGGTATTAACACTGGAAATTCTCTTTATTTCACATTTGCTCCTTTCATCCTTAAATCTTTGTTTCCTGTCATCTGTAGATCCAACTGGAAGAGCAAACTTTGTGTTCCATCTCTATTTATTTCACTTTATTGTTCTTGCCATTCTTATATTGCCTTCCTGTTTTTGATAAGAGCAGAGGATGTATGCACCTGAGGAGGAGGGGAGCGGTAAGAGTTGTAAGTTCGGTTTTTGCTACATGCCACATGCATAATCAACTGTTCAATCAAAGCTGAAGAAAGTGAGACTGAAAAGAACAAGGACAAGGTTTCACTGAGAGTGAGTGATATGGTGTCACTACGTTGATGTGCATTTTGCTCGCTGTGAAGTGGAGAGAAATGCAAATTGATATTGTAGATCAGAGGAGCTGTATGAGAGCATGGCCGCAACATATGTGTGTTTGTTTGTAGCAGAGAAAGAGAAAAAGCACAGGAGCAATGAGCAGTGAAGACACAACAGAGAAAGTCTCGAAGGTCTCGAATTGTCCCTCCACTACCGGCACCTTAATGGCTTCCTACACACAAAAAAGAGTGAGGGAGATTCATACTCCCATTTTAATGAAGTTGACAATTGTTTACCGATTTTGTAATTACTTTTTCTTCAGAAGAGACTGCTCTCTAGCTAATGTCTTTAATGGCTGAGGAAGGGCATCTAAGGACTGACTGATACCCCTTTGTGTAATTTTTGTGTCTGTGTGCACATTCACAGGTTTCAGCCTCTTCAGTGAAGCTGCTCAAACATAACAAAACACTTTCAAACAGGTGTGATTATTCTACCAGGAGGTCTGCTGTACCAGTTAATCAGCCAGGTCTGATAAGTGGCTTCAATCACAGCAGGAAGGAAACAGAGATACACTTCTTTTTAGACATCCATTGTGTGTGTGTGTGTGTGTGTGTGTGTGTGTGTGTGTGTGTGTGTGGGCGCGTGTGTGTGTGGGCGCGTGTGTGTGTGGGCGCGTGTGTGTGTGGGCGCGTGTGTGTGTGGGCGCGCGCGCGACACACACACACTGACATGGTTCATTAGCTTATGATGAAAGATCCTGCTGTGGCAGCTCTAAGCAGTTCAGTGTTCACGTGTTGTATGTGCATGTGGAAGGTTAGGCAAAGCAAGGTTTGTTTATATTGCACCATTCGTACACACAGTAAATCATAGTGCTTTACAGATTACATTAAAATCATAGAATAAAAGCAAATCATATAACATTAAAATCATAAATAATAGAATAAAAGCAATATATTAAAACACTGGAGCAGAAAAAATAGAAAGTAGTAAAATAATTAGATAAGAAGAGTGCAGGACTGCTTCAGTAAACAAATGTGTTTTCAGGCCTGACTTAAATAAACTGAGTGTTTGGGCTGACCTCAGGTATTCCGGAAGTTTATTCCTCAAGTGAGGGGCAGAATAACTAAATCCTGCTTCACTTTGTTTAGTCCTGACCCTAGGAACACACAGTAGGCCTGTCCCTGATGACCTTAGGGGTCTGGATGCTTCATAAGGACCCAATAAGTCCATGAGATATTTTGGTCCAAGACCATTCAGTGCTTTGTAGACCAAGAGTAGAACTTTACACTGTATCCTTTGACTCACAGGAAGCCAGTGCAGTGATTTGAGGACAGGTGTAATGTGGTCCATTTTTCTGGTGTTAGTCAGCAGCATTTTGGAACAGTTTCAACTGTCTGATAGATCGTTTGTTTAGACCTGTTGGGATGCCATTACAATAATCTAGCCCACTGAAAATGAATGCGTGGAGGGGTTAAGGAGGGGTTTAGTTACTGCAGTTTTCAGGGCTTGGGGAAACTGCCCTGACTGAGAGAGTTGTTTACTATCTGCAACACATCTGAAGCTATGCAGTTAAAAACATTTTTGAAAAATTTTGTCGGCAGATCATCGAGATGTTGTAGATTTTAGTTGTTTAACGATTTCTGTAAGTGCTGTATTATCTAGCAGGTTAAAATGTGCTAGGCTAACTGATGAACAGGAAGGCAAAAGTGACATCATCATTTTGCCTGAGCTGGAGCTACAAACTGTTTGTCTTATTTTTGATACTTTATCTGTGAAAAACAGTGCAAAGTCATTGCATGATTTTTTGGAGAGCAGTTCAGGTGGGACTGATACTCCTGGGTTTGTCAGTCTGTCTATAACAGAAAACAACGTGTGAGCGTTACTGTTTCTGTCAATAATGTCAGGAAAAAAAGGATTGTCTTGCCACTTTCAGTTCATGCTTGTAGTTATGTAGGCTCTCTTTGTAGATGTCATAATAAACCTGGAGTTTGTTTTTTTCGCAATCTGCCTTCTGCCTGCCTGCAGATTCTTTTTTTGGGCTTTAACCAGTGTAGCATTTCTCCAAGGTGACTTTTTCCTTCCTGATAGAACTTTGGTCTTGAACGGGGCAATTGAATCGATAATAGTTTTAACTTTGGAAGTGAAACTATTTACGAGGTCATCAACGGGAGCTGTGGTTAGGGTTGGTGATGGCACAAACGCCTGGGTGTTTGCTGCACAGGTGTTATCATTAATACAACGTTTTCTGATCACCTTTTCTTCAGCTTTGTTGTGATTAGCAGGTGTGATGGTTTTAAATGAAACTCACTAGTGATCAGAAAGAGCAACACCAATCACCACAACCTCAGAAATATTGAGACCTTTGGAAATAATTAGATCCAATATATGTCCCTAGTTGTTGTGTGTTGGATCTGTTACATGCTGCAAAAGTCCAAAGTTGTCCAGGATGTTGAAAAGTTCTTTAGCACTTCCATCTTTAGGATTGTCAACATGAATATTAAAGTCACCCACTACAATAACACAAAGTCAATGCATACAATAGACAGTAGTTTGGCAAACCCATCAACAAACATTGCGTTGTACTTTGGGGTTTTGTAGATGGTTACAAGTATTGCTTGGTAGGAGGATTTTACTGGAAGAGCAACATATTCAAAAGAGCCAGTCTTCCTTCACTGGAGGCTGTCATTGAACAAAATGGCAACTCCTCCTCCTTTCTTGTGCAGTCTAGCTTCCCTCGATACACTGTTATCTTGCCCCAGCCATGTTTCAGTTAAAATATAAAATCAAGGTTGTGCTTTTGAATAAAATCATTAATTAGGAATGATTTGCCTGCCAGGGATCTGATATTTAAAAGAGCTAAATTTATAAATTACTAAAACCCATGTCCAGTCCATGTTGTGGGACAGACTTTGGCTGACATGGAATAGGTTTTAGGTTTGTTGATGTATTTCTTAAAAATGGACACTTTCTTTTCCTTTTGCTTATCAAAATCTGCACTTTGTGTCCTGGCTTTTCCTTGGAAACGTCAGAAAAAACATTTACTTTACTGTGGGAGAGCGTTCTCTCCCTGGGCCTCGGGTTGATAGAGGGATTATTGTGGCTACACGTCCTCAAACAGCAGAGGCCCTGGGCATCCTAGTCCCTGACAGCAGTCTTGGTGCTTTTAAAGGCCTTAGGAACCAGTGGTCTGGGTGGGTGCCGAGGAGGCCTAGATGCTGTGTTTAGCGGAGTGGAAGAATGAGGGGTGGGTTGAGTTGGCCTGAGCTGCATAATTTAGGGGTAAGAAGGGGAGGAAATACTGCATCTGGGGGGCTTGGGGGTGGTGTCCGGGGCGATGCTGGGGGGTGGGGGGGTTGCGGTGTTGATGATATTTTTAATCCCAGACTTCACCAAACTCTCCATGTGACTTGGAAATCCGAGGGGTGAAGCAGGGGGGGAGATGGATGTTGGGGAGTCGGAGGAGGATGCAGCTGAGGGGGTACAGGGCTGTAGAGGAGGATGTGGGATGGGGAGGTCCATGCGGAGGGCCAGTGAAGCAGTCCTGCCCCTGTCACCCTGCAGCTGTTACCCGCTCTGCGGTGGAGCTGATGGAGCAGGGGTGTTTCTCCTTGGCTGATGTTCACTTAGCATTGTTTAGGAATGCACCGCCATAATGTGAGAGGTGAGTGTGTGTACACTGATGTGTGCAATCACACTTGCAAGAAGAGAGGAGGCTGGTGAAGCTTGCCACCCTGACTAGTGCATGAATATTCATGCAATTGATATATCAGTGTCTGCCAGAGAATGCAGGCTACAGATCGCAGGAATACAAATAAGAACACTTGCCAAGTGTGTGTGTGTGTGTGTGTGTGTGTGTGTGTGTGTGTTTGTGATCTGTGTGTGGGCGCAGGGGGAGATTATAGGCCCCGGAGTGCAGGAGCAACTGGGAGGGTGTAAGATTGAGATAGGTGTGTATGTGTGTGTTTGTGTGTCAGAGAGAGAAAGAGAGGCGTAGCTGACATTTACTTAGCTCCTCTCCTCTAGGCTTTTTGTGCCCCACATTCAAAAGAGGGAGAGCAACACTCACTCACTCTTTTTTTTTTTTTTTTTACTTTTGCCTGCTGTCTTCACAACTCTGTCACTGTATTACATCCTGCTGTTTGTTCCAAGCACATGGATAAAATAAGCTCAGTGTGTGACAGTACAGTAAAATAAGAGACCGAAATACCAGGGTGAAAAAAGCAGCTAGATTAGATGCCAAACCAGCTGTTGAAAAAAAATCATGTGAATCAAAGGAGAAGTTTTCACGTCTGTCTTAAAACTGTATTTTCATGCCCATGCATTGTACACTGAGAGAATTATTGTTTTCTGTAATTGTTCTCTCTGTCTGCCTGTGAAAAGAACTTCAGCTAAACTTTGGGTTGCATTGTTGTACACAGTGAACACAGTGGGTTTTGTCCCCCATCATATTTATTGGAATTTGCATTAGGAACGGATCTTCTCTCAGCCAACATGGGCAAGAGGAATGATTACAGATACTGATAACTCTCTTAATGTATTATTTATCTGGTTTGAGTGGTTAGATTGTGTCGTCATTTCTGTATAGCTGCCCAAGCTGTTTTTTTAGATAGTACTTTGACAAATAAAAGTGAGTTCTAAAAAGAAAAAAATAATAAAATTCACAAAATAAACCGAACTTCTCTCACCTGTGTCCAGACTTCTGAATCACTGTGCACAACTCTGAATAGCTTTCTGAATGGCAACTCTGAGAGGATTTAGTAAAAAGAAATATTGATTAAAGTAAAAATCAAGTGAGAAATGTGACCAGTGTATTGTGCACCACAGAAATTTTGTTTCAGTCTGGAGAGACAGTAGTTGCTAATATTGACTTGTTGCCCAGCCTTCAGGTACTCTTCAGCCTCTTGGCCCAAAAGAAGATGCAACAAGGATCCCTATACTCTAAGATATATGGCTTTTATTTGCAAAGGACGCATCTTTAGCTTGTTTTTAAAGTCTCCTCAAAAAGTCTCAGCTAAGAGGATATCTATTATCCTCTAAACTATTAAAAGACTGAAACAAAATAAGAAAGCAGAAAAAGAGACAACTGGAAAACAGAGGACAGCATTTAACTCTGCACGTAAAGAGTATTGCCGCTGATTACTGTAATATAAATAAACTCCCCCAGGTTTTTCCTTTCTTGCAAAGCAAAAGGGAGGATGAAAACAAGTAAATGTCAGCAGTATACTCCACGCACACACAGAAATCGTGCAGGGCTGTGTATAAAAATAGACCAGAGGTAGGTGTTGGGGTCTGAAGGACAAGTGAAATTCTAATAGATGCCAAAGGACAATCCTATGGAGAGACCAAGCATCTATATTTGATTAGAGTCTTCTCTTCTCTTCTCTTCTCTTCTCTTCTCTTCTCTTCTCTTCTCTTCTCTTCTCTTCTCTTCTCTTCTCTTC
>JBBMJY010000026.1:9848002-9891183 GCA_037833715.1 Toxotes lorentzi | reverse complement strand
CTCTTCTCTTCTCTTCTCTTCTCTTCTCTTCTCTTCTCTTCTCTTCTCTTCTCTTCTCTTCTCTTCTCTTCTCTTGTATATGTATAAAACTTTTGTTACATACAAATGTATTTCAGAAACATACATTGAGTAGTGCTGGCTCTGTCCTCAACACAAGGACATCTGTGAGCTGATGGATATATGAGAAGTGCTTAGCCAAACCCTCTGAGTCCTGAACAGAAAGAGTCATCGTTCTATCCTTACATCTGTTCATTTAAGAAAGTTGCAAATGTGCAATAACTTAGTGTGCTTCCTGTCATAATTCTGTATGATAAGCATCAAATGTAACTGTGTTTTTGCTAGGGATTGGCAATATTCAGAGTTTAACAATTTTCTGTCTACTTGTCGATGCGAGTCCGTTGATTCTTTTTACTGATTGCCACCACTGTAGTTTTGTTCAGTGTGTTATGATTATCTTTACGTGGTGCTAGGTTTATTTTCATTATCAATGTTGATGATTTTTTTTCTTGATAAATAAGGAGCTGTCTTGTACATAGAAATTAAGAAAAAAAACCAAACCAAATTAATCTGCAGATTATTTTGTCATTAAATTATTTGTTTCATCTATGGAATGTCAGAAAATTGTGAAAAATTCTCATCACAGTTTTCTTCAGCCCGAGTCAATGTCCAGCAAGACATCTGAAAAGTGTAATTGCTACCAGATTACGTTTTCTTTTAAGAACAAATGAAAAATATTTGTTGTAACCATATTGTTTTCAAAAAGCTGTGTTTCTTAATCAATTAATCAACTAATCTTTCAGCTCCCCACTGATCAATAAACTTATGTGACATAACATAATCAGAATTATGCTGTTGTATTAATAAGACATATAGGACTATCATTCTTGGTATATATTTCCTTGGCTTGCACTAAACAATCAATAATGCATCTTGCCTGCCTAAAAAACAGAGGCTCATCTATGCAGTGGAAATGTTGACCCTGCAAATTGGCAGTGCTTCATTTGTTTCTGCAGTCCTCTCCTCCTCCTCTGTGATTAGAGTCTTTAGTTTTTCAAAGGAGACTTGGAAGAGGAGACTCATGGGAAGTTATCTTTGCTAAGTAATACAGTGGAAATGTGTAATATTTCTTAAGAATTATCACTGGCTTTAGTGCAGCAGTAGTAAAGGTGGGGGATTATGAGCTGTTGTTGGTAGCTGTTGGTAATAATAGACTTACTGGGGGTGGAGGGTGAGAAAGCATCCAAAGCACTGTCAGTGCTGAGATCACAACATGAAAACGCCACCTTCTCACAGTAACACCGTGTTCTAGTCTACATACATAGAGAGAGAGAGAGAGAGAGCTCCAGAAATTTGCCACCCAAATGACAAAATAATTTCAATTGTGGTCCACACTCACATAAAACCATAAAACTCCATTGCTTGTTGAGGTCAGTCATGCTCTTTCTGGTTCTATACACCTGTTGAACATCTTATTAATTCCCATAAGATGGAAGTAATTAAAGAATTCGTCATTAGTCCGTCCAAAGCAGCTGTTTGACAAAAGCTTATAAATGAATCTTGAAAGTGTGTGGAAGCACAACCAGTGGGTGTGTGTCTGTGTGTTTTTTAATCAGTCGCATACCTCCAAGAAATTTGGATGCCAATCCGAGTTGGAAGTGATTCTCCATTCTCATTCTTTCTCTCTCCATCCTCTTTCCTCTCATGTCCCTCATTTTTCTCACCTGAGTGCACATCTAAAATGGTTTTATCACTTCTATCACTCTGTATTCCCTCACTGTGCTGTTTATGGCCTGTGCTGATTTATGCCAGTTGGAGTTATTCTAATTGCCACCCCTCCGCTCTGTGAGACAGACATGTGATGTGTGGATCTCCTAGGCCAAATGTAATAACTGTTTCTATCGGTCTGTGACATGCGCACACAGAACAAGGCTGTGTCTCTGCAATACTGCTGCTTAGCACTGAGATCTGTGTAGATAGTTACGCAAGAAATTACAGGGCTGTCGTGCTTAACGACTAGCATTGCATTTCATGGGAGCCACATTTATGCTGTGGCAGCTGTTGGTGTGTCTGCAATGCGAAGATCTGTGTGCATTAAAGAAAGGGCAGCGAGATAGAAGAGTGAGTGTTATACTGCCATGCTGGACATGTTTGAGCATCAGCACCTCTGTGCCTTTCCCAATTAACTAAGATTATCATCAGAATGTGAAGAAACAACAGTTCTGACATTATGTCAAAACAGAGATATCTGCTGAAGTTAGCATGTTAGAGAGGAGGAGGGACCAGAGAGGGCATTTCCTTGTTTCTTACGATTGGGTTGGACACCCGAGCATTCTGGTAATATTCTTCCCCCTGTTTATTTGGAGTATGGATTTGACAGTTGGCCAATTCTTACACATTAACACTTTAACATTTCCAGTGATTTTTTTTTCCTTTTTTTTTGTCTTTTGCTTTAGAAGTGGCAACAGTTCTCTTGCTGTTATCAGAGGAATATAGAAGGAAAATAGTGTTACTCAAACACAGGAGCTGTTGTATTTGTCAGGTAGACATTATTGGTTGATTTCACTTAATCACAGGTGTGTATATGTCCATTGATGGATACCGTAACAATGGAAGTAAAGAGATACAAAGAGGTCTTTGAGGTAATTTAGAAAAAAGCATGACACGATTTGTCCACCTAAAAGCACTGTAACTATTGTTTTCAACACATTTATTGACGTAAGCTGGCAGACCTCATTACAGCTAAACAGACTGGTGACGGTGTCAAGAGTTTGTGGGTCTGTTAAGTGTTGATTTTTGTCGTGAGGCTCATTTACTTATGAAATGTATTACTTAAAAGATAATCATTTTGGAGGCTGCAGTTTGTGGTGCTGTTGAACCGCTGTATATTGCATTGCACAAAGAGGTGTCTGTTGTTTAGCCTACCCCCATTATTTTCAAGGGGGTGGACAAAACAATATGAACACCTGTCAAGCAAGCAAACAAGCAAGCAATGTATTTCAACTGCACCATACAGCTGAATCAACACCTGTTTAACAGTTTCAACAAAACCTGAACATTGAAACCATCATGAAGATGGGATTTACTGTGCAACTGTTGCATTAGACTGCATTCATTTTAGCTAGGCATTTGTATTTGAAGCTATGTCGTTCATTCCACAGCAGATGGACTCGATCGGGTTGCTATTAAATGATTAGCTAAACCTGTCCATAACCAAGTCAGTAAAAGACTCCCTTATCACTGCCAGCCATTGTAAATGGTATGCTTGCAGTCATTCTGTCGCTAAATTAGCTGTCTAGTTCGTCTGAATCTATAAAATGTCATGGTTTTTTAGTAGAGTTGAAGCCAGCTAATGGTTTGTTTGTATATAGTGCTGTACTCATTCTGCCAAACAGTTGTACGTGTAAATATAACTCACATTTAATAATGCCTTACACACAATACAATTTTGGTTGTTGCACTTATGCAACACCTTATCCTGGGTTCCTGGGTTGTTGGTTTTTTTTTGTTTTTTTTTTAACTCTCACATATCAATATCAGTATCATCAGCAAATATCCAGTATCTGTCAGGCTGTAATGCAAGCAGCTCAAATCTCTGGATGCTTCAGCAGTTCCATGAATTATGGTCTGGCATCACAGAATCTCGGAAATGATGCTGCTGAGCATCCCTTCTATAAACTAAACATCAGTCTGTTATTGAGTCGGTGTCCAGGCCATAGACACCGATGGGGTGCTCTTACTACAAGGTTAGGCTATTGGAAGCTATGGATCAAGTGGACAGCCTCATTCTAATAGACTGTTTAGGTTTAATATGAGTTTTCACCTCCTCTAATAGACCCGCTGTCGCAGGAAGGACACACAGTGAGATCTTTCTCTGTGTTGTGTGTATTAGGAGTGGAGAGGCAGACTGATGGCTGTGAGCCTGTTCACTGCTTGAATGCCAATCACCTCCGTAATAGTTCCCTTCACTTTATGAGTAAAGAGTCTCAAGATCTGTCACTGTTTGTGTGACTGAGTGTGAGTGTGTACCTGTCTGTGTATGTGTTTAGAGTGGCAGAATTGGAGTCGCTAGACGGTCACCTTTGCTGTAAAATCTGCTTTACTGGCACCCGAATGAGCCAGCAACCTGCAGTCCTTTGTCCTCGGGGGTCTTTGTGTACTGCTGCAAGTTTGAGGAGACTTGGAATGAGGCGTCCTCTGAGGTGGGACAGATGTTCAGCCAATTGGAGGCTTTGGCAGTCGTAACCAGGGTTACCAGATGTTCTTATCACACCAGTCTTACACCTCTCATTCTTTCACAGTCTGGGAGAGAAAAGAGCTGGACCTGACTCTGTTTAGCCAAGAGGCAGTATTTCATGTCTCTCTCTCTCTCTGTCTCTCTCTCTCTCTCTGAAGGCTGAAGGCACTGGAGCATTTCCTGCCACTTTTAATGGACTTCTATTCAACTTTGCAGCCCTGATCCACTTTTATAGCTCTGCCTTTCACTTCTGAAATCCTCATTCACTTTACAGAAGTCATTTCTGTTCTCCTAACACTGTCAGCCACGCAACACAGTGCTGGCCATCGCACATACCCTCTGAGACATGACCGGTATTTGAATATGAATGTTGCTCAGAGTGGTTTATTTTTTGAATGTTTCTTGAACTGATGTAGTGATGTGTGTTGGTGCGTGTGTGTGAGTTCTTTTGGCAGCTAAAGGAGATTTGAAGTTCAGAGCAGTACCACCACCACAGCCCCGCCCCAGCCCTCCATCCCTGAGCCCATGTGTGCTCAAAATGTTTGTTGTGGTTCCGGGTGAGATTTAATGGCTAGGAGAATGAAATAGTTTTGGGATGGCTGGGTAGAATCTGTGTGTTTGGGTGCAAGAGGGTGTTTTCAAGGCCACACAAACACTGGCTCCAGGCTCGCTCTGCACAGGAAGCAAGTTATTGAGTCACAATACTGATCTGAATACTATATGAAACTGATCGGCAAATTGTACTTCAAACCTTTCAACAAAAAGGTAGAATAAGTAAACTGACACCACTATCATAAATGCACAGATTTATTTATTTACGTTTGATTTGATTTATATTTGGTTTTAACTCATTGCACACGTCTGTGTGTAGTCCTAGAATGTGCTAACAACATGGTCTTATGCGTCCCCCGAAGACAGGCACACAGTGAGGGGCTGGCAAAGGGACTGACAGGTCCGGTAAAAACTTAATGTTTTTTTTTTGACGGTCCACTGACCCACAGTATTACTATATGTATGAAACTGCCAATCAGATTTATTTACTTATTAATTGAACGCCGTTCCATACCATATCGTTCCAGCCCACTTTAACCCTTGCCCTTACTTGCTGGTTGATTTCTTTTTCTAATAAAAGAAAAGACTGGTATCAAGACTGTTGAAATAATTTGACCAAAAACATTTTAACATTAAAGTCCACTTACTAGCTTTTTTTCCCAGTTCTTTTACACATTTCATGCTGTTCATCAGTGGAGAGATCGAATTAAATTGGTCTATAAATTGATTTCCACTACAGTTGCACTTGCTTTAGGACTAATCCAGAAGTTAAATCAGTGTTTTAAAACCAGACAAAATAAGTGAGACGATTCCATAAATGTCAGTCCCAGAGAAAGCTAGTAAGTGGAAGTAAGTAAGTTCAGTTGCATCACACAGTCCTCTTCATCCGGTTGAGATCAGCTGTCATAGAATTATAAATGTTCAGTTAAATGTATATTTTCCTGAGTACTTTAAGGACCCTTTGTCTGTGTTGACTTAAAACCTGAGCTCCAAAACGCCTACTAAATGGACCTTGAGGTGAAATAGTTTTGCTGTTCTCAGGGTGAAGAATTAACTTTAAGCCTCAACTTTTCAAATGATGATAATGTGTGTGCTTGTGTGTTCATGTACTTAACCCCAGTGTTGTTTCCTGGCATTCACATTGCTCTTAGGTACAAATGAGAAGGCTTCCATTTATGATACGGTGACAACATCATACCAACTTAACACACTCCCATTCACAACCTATACTTGACATAGCTTTGACACATACAAAGCCCAGGTGTGAGATAATGAAGTTATGGCTCTATGATCACGCTGTCCTCAGCCCTGTGGACATACTGAGCTCTGCAATGTCATCCTGCGGAGAATATTACACCTCTGCAGTGAACATGTGTGTTTATGTCTCTCTTTTCTTTAATTATGAATGTAATCTGTTTGTCCGTTTTCTGTTTGATTTTTATCAGTTAGTTTAAGGTAAAGACCAGTAAAATGCTTTGTACTGCCTGTAGCAGTAAGCATGTAGCATTTTGCAGTGAATATATACTGTACTGGGACTGGAGCTGACAAATGTAGTTGCCTCAGTGAAGTATTTTGCGATTGTAATTTAAGACTCGTGAATTGGAAATCAAAACAACAAAGGGAAATATTTTGAAATGTTCTTCCTCCAGACTCCCACTGATCTAGTATCCACTGCCTTCTCTGGATTTCATTGCTTTGATGGTTTTCTGTCATTTATCTGGGGTTCTGTCTTTAAACTGCAGTCTCTCTTTTTCTCTGTCTTTCTTTAATGATGTGCTTGAGTGATGCTAATGAATGGTTCTTACGCTCCTCGGTCTCTCCCCCTCCATTCCCTTTTTTCTTCTTCTCTCCATCTGCCTGCTTGATCTGTCAGAGAGGCCGCCGAAAGAGATTTTTCTACTTCGGTTATGAAACTCCCTCAGGGTGATTCTAAAGGAAAACTCTGATGACTTTCCTCATTTCTTCTGGCCGGGCGATGTGATGGATGGAAGTGTTTAAAAGGCCTGACTATTTCAGTTGGGCTGTGCATATGAGTGGCTCACAGTTAGCAGTCAGGAGGGTGTCTTTGCGTAATGGGGTAGATGATGCAAGGGGTCAAAGTGTGTAGGTGGCCCCTCTGAGATAGGAAGGCGTGTGTGTTTGTGTGTGTGGGTTTGTGTACTTATTGCATGTGTATACAAGCTATTGTGATTGCATGTGTGGTGCAAGTGAGATCTGGTGTGAAGGAGAGCCCAATGTGACACATTACACAGCCATGACTGATTGCACTCTGAGCCTGCGCTCCTGTGTTGGGAGTTGGGAATTTTTGCTCCAGCGAAAAAAAAAAAAAGAAAAAAAAAAAAAAAAAAAAAAAAACTCTGAAATTATGGGTAGGGTAATGGGTTGATCCAGAGATGTGGATATTTGATTAACTCAGGTCATTTGTCAAGCAAAAATGTCATTGGCTAGTTCCAGCTTCACAAATGTTTTTTTTGTTTTTTGTTTTTTTTTTTTACTCTTTTGGTTCTCAGCTAAAAAAGCTTTGCACCTAAAGTGCAAAACCAAAGTTGGGCATAAAGACAAACCTACGGACTACCTGGTGAACATTGTGTAGCATTTAGCAGCTAAAAAGCATATCTTCCTCAGGATCTGGAGGAGACTAAACAGATATTAATATTATAGAGTCAGTATTGGATTTAGCTTGCAGTATGGCTACCAGTAGATTGAGACAAACAGTGCATATATCTTTCAGTTTTCTTGCAAGCGTCTTATTGTGGTAGTACAGCAGTTAAAGGTACACTGTGGATTTTTTGATTAATGGAAAGTATAGTGAAGCACAGTTTCTATGAGTGGCTCCTTTGTTTGTGCCGTTCACAAGGATGCATGCAGGCAGTGCACCAACAAAAGCAGGAAAGAAGAAGCCTGCTAGCAAACAAACATGGTAAACAGTGAATGATTGGCAAATTCATAATGAGGAAGGAAATGTACTCAACACGTTTGTTAAACTTCACAATGTGTGTTGACACTGAATGTAAAAAAATAACTTTTGTGCTTACGAGAAACTCTGCAGCGCACCTTTAACCCTGCCTTGTTGCAGGTTATTAGAACTTTTCTCTGTTAAAAAGGCCTTTATACTTTTTGTTCACACACACTTCTCTTAAATTTTTTTCCCCATGGTCAAGTAACAACTCATCATCTTAATCATCTTAGTAAAGAATCTTAGTTCTAGACCCCTGCTGTTTCCACCCCTCTGCATGTCTCTTCCAGTTAGGATAGATTTCACATGAAAGTCAGCCTTTGATATTTTCTGTTCATTCTGGTTCTGCCCTCTCTCTTTTTTTTTCTCTTCCTGCATTCCTCCATTGCGCTCTTATGCCAACTGCTAATCTCATGCTCCATTGTGTTCCCTCCTGTATTACTATCCTTGATCCTTGCCATCTTGTCTATATCCCTCTATCCCACAGTCTTTATCCCCATCCATCCCTGCTATCCCTCCATCATCCCCCCTTTCTTTCTTTCATCCTTTAAGCCGATGCAGATGCTGCAGCCAGGTGTTCGATGTGTCGAACTGATTAGCCAGCAGGTTAGATGGTCAGATAATTAGGACTCAGCCTCCACTCCCCATTCTGCCTCGGCTGTCTGCTGTTCCCAAGCTTAGACACACATGCAGTCACTGTCTCAAAGACTGATTGGTTCATACATGTGCAGTGAAATAGATAACGAAATGTAGCTGGAAAAAGGGTTTGTGACCCTTGTGCTTTGTTAAGGACTGACAGGCAGATAATTAAGCTGCAGTTTATGACTCTTGCTGTCTACATTGTAACCGCACGATGAAGGTATGTCATTGGTGATTGTCGTCAGACAAGGGAAAGGAGCGTGTCAAAAAGTGATATAGAAAAGATCCATGATTTGGACTGAACATCTCCATGGAAGCAGAGTGAAGGGACTGTGGGAAATGGAACATGAGAGAGAGAAAGACAGACTCATACACGTCCATGAAAGAAAAACACTGGAGATGTTTGGGAGTCAGTGGATGTTTTGGAGTGACAGAGCTTGGAGAGGGAAGCTTTAACAACGCTGATGTGATATAACAAGCGAGGAGTAGATGAGTTGTTTTCATGTATGTGGAGAAGAAGCAGAGGAGACAGGGCTATCTGAGTCCTTGAAAGCCGTTTCCCTGAGCAGAATGAGATATAGATGGCAAGAGAAAGAGAGGGAGGTATAGATAGGAGAGAGGGCTAGATGGGCACAGTGTATGAGCACTTGAGACATGGCTCTCTGACAGATGGCCTCAAATAACTATGTTCAGTGCTAGGAAATTGCAAACTTTTTCTCCCCTGCATCCTTGAATGGCTCATTTTGTTTTGTTAACATCTTTTTTAATCAGTTCAGGCGTTTCCACAAGTGAAAAGCATGTATGAAATATGAGCAATATAAATTTAGGAGTCTGCAGATCAGTTGCATGTCAGCAGAACATTATCTGACATTTGTACTCTGAACCTTTTGAACTTAATGACCTTGGACTGGCTTGTCTTGCCTGTTTGGCACTGAGGCAGTGGAGGGAGGCATCATTTGTTCTGAAACAGCAGCGGGAAAGTGTGGAAAAACATTTTTAGTTGGTGTTATCTTTAGAGTAAAATGGATAGAGGTGAGGATACAGTTTCTCCAGCTCAGCTGTATCCCACAGCGGGGTGTGAGTGTAGGCTTGTGTGCATTTGATTGGCGATGCACTTTTTCTTTATCTCTGTTTATGTGTGATTTATCTGCTTCAGCAAGGCAGAAAGGTCACGCAGGTTACTGCCACCATAGCCTGCTGTGTGTGCCACTTGCCAAAGGCAGTGTGTCTGTGCATGTGTATACACATATAAAATATAATAATTATAAATAAATTGGCTCAGAAATGTTGCGAAGTAACATTTTGGGAAGTAATCTTTTTTGCTGCTAATGCCTAGAAACTTAGTGGCCCAGCCAAGAAATAGCTACAGTATGTACAGTAATTCATTTTTATATTGTGTGTTGTATGGATTAAACAGACGAGATATAACATGTTCATTTATTAGTTGCTGGTTTGCACATTGTTTTTACTTTCAGGCCGAGCCGGGCTACCTTTTCTCTCTTTGCATCCATTGTTTAACCTAAACTGAGTTTGCTCTAAATGAATGTAAAATGTTGAAAATAATACTGGAAAATGCCTATTAAAATTTCCTAAGGCCCAAGATAAAGTATTCCCATGTCTTGTTATATCATGAGCATCAGTCCAAAATCTAAAGACATTGAGTTTGTGATGATACAAAACAGAGAAAAGCAGAAAATCATCACAACTGAGAAGCTAGAATCAAGAATTTCATTGCACCTCTGATGTCCAGCCAGCCAGGCCCCGTCCATTTAGAAATATTGACATAGGCATCATATGAATAAGGTAACCACTTGAACATGGGGAGTGTAAAAGAGAAACACTTGCCATCAACATGGAGGATGTGTCAGAATATGTTGGGTTAAGCCTCTAATAGTGTTCTTGACCTTACCAATTTTTTATCTACAGGCATGTAATTTTTTTCCCATCTCCCTCTGCTCTCCATTATCAGGCTGCTGCTGACTTTGCCAAGGCCCACCTGCCCGAGGCTCTCCGCCAGCAGCTACTGGCCTATGAAAGGGAGAAAGAGCGAGACAGAGAAAAAGATAAGGAGAAAGATGAAAAAAAGGAGAGAGGTGGTCTTTCCTATCCTTCCATCCTGGAGCAGCAGATCCTGTCATTGGATAGAGAAATGCTGGACAAGCTGTCTGCCACTTACAATGAAGCAGGTGTGTGTGTATTTGTTTAACATGTGAACAGCCTGAAAAAAATCCCCCTGAACTTTAAATACATCTGCACATAACTATGTGCACGATATATTCAAATGAACCAGTGTAGCATCTAGACAGACAAACCAGTCTGTCTAGATGCTACACTGGTTCATTAATTAGCAATGATCTAAATATGTGCATACAATATATCAGGTTGAATGTGTGACCACAAAATTAGAGGGCAGAGGCCACATGCAGATGATTTTTACCCACTGGTGTTGCTCATTTCTGGAGACATAATAAGAAAGCACTAGTTTGTTTGCGGCAGTGTTTTTAAATGTCCCCTGTAATACTGCATGCAAACTATTATTTTCTACTCCACTGTTTCACTTGACTGTTGTTGAATAGTGACTGTCAGCAGCCCCAGGCCTTGCTTATTCAGCTGTTTAAATACAAGCTGATCTTCACAAGGCTTGTAGTAATTATCTCTGGAGGGAGGCAGAGAGGGAGGGGTGACGCAAGAGAGAGAGAGTGATGGATGGAAAGTGGTAGGAGAGGGGTCAGAGGGAAGGATGCATGCGTGGAAGGAGGACATTTTACTGGTTAGAGCTGTACAGTCGAGAGGAGCAAGAACCCTGTACGAGAGGCAAAATGAAGGGAGAACAATAAAAGAGAAGAGCTGAGACAAAGGGTAAGGAGAGACAGGAAAGGGACAAACGCAGAGCGGCACTGTCAAAGGGACAGGAGAATGAGAGCATGGATACAAAGGATGATGAAAAAGGCCGATCTGCATGAACCAAAACAAAGGGTGATGAGCGAGGGCAAAGAGACAAATCTTGGAGGAGAGAAGCAAGAGAACAAAAAGTCCCACAACAGAATCATACAGTGCAGTGCAGAGAAGTACAAGCTTTGTTCATAAACAGATTTGACATGTTCTAGATCCCACTACAGCCTTCTTATTAAGATTATGACAAATACGTTTATGGAGGTTTGTGGACATCCGAGAGGCCGTAACAGTGAGGGAGAGGTGCAGCAGAGTAATGAGCTTTATGTGGTTTTTCTTCCACCTCTAGTAATTTAAGAATTTATACTATAGGGAGAAAATGCAGGTGCTTGACAAATTAGATTTAATATTTAATTTTTTATATTATCGCTTTGTTGAACATGCAGGGAAGAGAGTTTAAATATACTATAAGATACTATAAGATGGTTGCCCAGACTAAATGTAGTGACATGCTTCAACCTCAAGAATTCGGTATTCCTGTGGGACGTCAGTTTTCGTTCCAGTGCCCCTGATTACACTGAGTCAGAGTAAAGATGGGACGTACTGAAAAGGTTTGGGTTTTCAGTTTATGCAGTAACTGATGACGGAGGCATTAAGCAATGTCATTCCTTAAATGGAATTTGAAAGTTTTGGCTATTATAATAATAGATATTTACAGTGCTGCACACACTACGTCAAATGCTGAGACAACAAAACAAACCCGGAGCTCAGCCAAACTTATTTGTAAGAGAAAATTAATGTGAACGGTAAAATTATTACCCATACATCCATCACAGTTCACAGTTTGACCTCCTAATTCATTCATTGTGCACATTAGATAGATTACAGTAGAAAGCTGATGTGAAATAAGATGAAAAGACATTAAGGATACAACAAAAGTCACGGGCCACATTTGAACAGAGGAGGTTCATCATTTGCCAGCTCAGGAGGTAGAAGGGAAGGTTTATACAAACTGTTTGCTTGTCTGCAACCTGTCAGATCATCTTTACTCTCCTGTTTCTTACCCCGTCTGACTTTGTTGCAGCAATGTCACCGTGTTCGCAGATCTCACCAATTACTTTGAGTGCATTGTTATCACAGTTAACAGAAATGTTGGCTAAAACTCAGAAGAAAAAAAAGACTCGGGTTGTGGTGAACTGGAATTTTCCTTTAGAAAAAGAAATGAGGGGAAAAGGAATGCAGCAGTTTACAATTAGATTATCAGTCTGAACAAAGAGCAGCCTGCACAGACCGCTGATATGTGACTCACATGTAAGTTGTTGAGGGGCTCATTGGTATGAAAGGGCCATTGAGAAGGCCTCACATCCTCATGAGAATGACGGGTCATATGATACACTAATTGTTAAAGAGGAGAATTAGAATCGCCAGACCTGGAGCGCCCAGTCTGAAGGCGACGGCTGAGAAAAGGTTGATATGCTGCAGCTGCATTACCTTTTGTTGCACTCACCTGCTCTCGACCTCCTCATCCTCTTTTATTCTTATCCTCCTCTCCTTTGCTGCTTCCCCAGCTGCAGATAAGCATCAGCTTTCTGATCTGTGTTGCTCTCAAAACAGCCACCAAATAAATCTCCCCTCCTGATCCCTCTGCCTACTTCTGCTCTTAAGCTACGTGACTTGTTGCATCCAGGGTCCAAAGATTTTTACCACTGCCCATCTGCTCCTGTCTTTTTCCTTATCCCTCTATATTTCTATCATCCGTTTTTTTGGACAGCACAGCAAGGAGGGATGGTACAGAGCTTATAAATAAACTTCGAGTCAAGCTCCATTGCAGCGAAAATGCCTCTGCGTTGTCTAGTCCTCGGGATTGATTTTGTTCTCTTGTCAGCAACTTGGGGTGGAGGGGGGTGGGGGGTGGGGGAGGTCTGCTGATCAGGTAATTGTTGTGCATTCTTGTCCCTGATTCTGATTCAACAATGGCATCATTTAGGTTGCACAGATCCCTAAGCTTATGCTGGCAGGGAAGGAAGAGAGTGGGAAAATGGAGAGATACACTCTCAATTCACCTCTTTGTCCCCAGGACAGCAGCATATCAGATTTACCCCCCTGTTCGTTCATCCCTCTGTTGTTTATCAGCAAATAAAAGCGCTCGAAAGAAAGATAAGGGAGATGGGACTTTGATGGAATGCCCGGGAGCTTAGAGTCTGTTATGGAAACAGTCTCCTTAGTGTGAGTGTATTCTTCTGGTACTAACCTTTATGTAGCTGTGTGACATGTCTTTCAGCACGTCTGCCCCCACGCAGCCACACACAAGTGTCCATTAGTAGTGCTTTAGTCCAGTAATCAGTAGATCCTGTTACAAGCTTATGTCTTACAAAGTAAACATTAGGAATGTTTAAGATTAGAACATTTTAGAGATTAGTTCATGGAAATATGTGCAGAAATATTAAGGGGACAACTCTTTTTTTTTGTCCACCATCGTCAAACTTCCAGAGAAAGAGAAAACTATAGCTCCTAAATATGCAGAATATTTTTTTTTTACAAAACCAGAATTATCTATTAATTCGCTGCTGCTTCATGTTTTATAGACAAAAGTTGGGTGTGTAGACACTGAGCCCTCTTAACAAGCTGCAGCATGAACACACGTGGCATCATTTCAGTGTCAAACAGAACTGCCAGAAAACAGAATATTTGAGAAATCAAACATCTTTCGGAAGGCAGGAAATATTTCTGCCTCAGTAATGCAACAGAAATATTTGTATTATTGGTGCCAGATTATTGGTAATGCATTGCAAGAAATTATATCACTTTACACTATATCACTATAATAACTATATGATTCTTCCCTGGTTAAAAATGTACATGAGACTGTTTCTTGAACAGAAGAGAATATAAATGTACTCAAAACACACCTGTTTTCTTTAGCTTTCATCATTTGATTCTCCTCAGAGTGAAGCTCCATTTTGTTCCATTTTGTTAAGTACCAGTCATTTTGTGTTTGTTTTAGTTGAAAGTTGATGTCATTTTCTGTGGTTTCTTTATTGCTATTTGATTTGAGTCATTTGATGTTTGCATTCTGACTCCAGTGACAGTAATCTTTGTTTAGATCATTGTTTTTCCTCTCAAGTGTCTGATTACTTAGAAAAGCACTATACATCAACTAAATGTTTGCTCATTCTAAGTATGTTTGCAGGAGTTTGTTCAAATTCTGCAGTCTTCCTTTAGTTCAGTGTGTTTGGCGACCATGGTACAACAACATTTGACTTGTGATGGCACCAAGTAATGACATCACCACTGGTCTTATAACCAGTGCACACAGTGTAGATGGACTGGTATCAAGGTATTCTGTCACATTTGAATGTTAGGATAATTGTTTTGTATGTGTGTGTGTGTGTGTGTGTGTGTGTGTGTGTGTATATATATATTTTTTTTTTTTCTTTTTTTCTGACTTTAATAAGGCATAGTAAGTAGTTCCACAGAGTGACCACTTCACACCGTGTGTTTCAGACTCCAGGCTTCTCGGTTAAATGGCGAAAGGTCAGAGCAGTTCTTAAATAATTCAGTTTATGTGATTCATATGACAGTAATGAACAGATCCCTTTGTTTCACCTTTGGAAATGGCCTTAGCTTTGGTCTGATAGACGGGCTAGAGGAACTGTTAAAATTTTGTGTAGGCCATTGATGACTTGTGAATCTACCAAAATATCCACCCAAACTGGATCCACGTGCTGTCAGAATGGATTCTAATTAACTGAAACTGATGACTGTTGTTTATTTGTCCGTGCTGCTGTGTGGTTCACTCACTCACGACACTGTGTTAAATAATAGGTTCCAACATGGAGTTTGAGACAGCTGATGTACCCAATAAAGGATGTGGGTATGTACAATAAAAGATGAAAAAAAAAAAAATGATAGCAGAAAAAGTGTCTTGATCACACTGATACTGATTCTGGCATATCAAATGACATGTCTGTGTTCAGCTTTAGTGCTCAAAAGACGATTTAAAAATGTGTATATGTAAGATATAAAAAGACTTGGAAGGAAGTTCAGTTAAATTAAATTAAAAGACATGGAAAAACATTTTTTTAATTACCAATGTGCAGCCCAGCTAAAAGTGCAATGGGAAATGTGTAGTTTAGGGACATGTGCACAATGTTGATTAAACATTTGACAAAGACCAAATGTGTTTTACAGGCTCTGACATATGAGATATGACAGTTATTGTTATATTGCAACACAGCTCATCATTGCAGTTGTTTTTGGCAGCCGACTTTTAAATTTCCAGTGCCTGAAATTCCTGCACTCTCAAAGGAGACATTTTTTTTATAGCAGTTCCTACTCGCTGCATGACTGCAGGACCGTTCCATAGCAAAAACAAAAACATTGTGATGGATTTTCTCATTTTAAACAAGTTTCAAATGTTTGCAAGTTTGATGTTGGATTTAACAGTCGTCTAACTGTTTGACCTCAGCCTGTAAAACTCAAGGATTTCCTTCAAGATTTTTGTGTTTGAGTGTGTAAGGCACAATTTTTTTTTTCTATTGTTTAATCTTTCTGCACTCACTTGGTTGTGTGAAGAGGAAGCAGATTGGGAGATTGATTATCTTAAAGGGGAACCCAGATTTACTGGTCTTGGAAATTACAATTAATATGATTAAATAAAAAAAAAAAATAAAAAAATTTTTGGCTCCACATGTAGCTTCACCAACTCTGATGCTGGTTGGAGCTGAAGACTTCAAGTATGAAAAAAGATAGAAATGTGGGGGTGTAGAGTTAGAAAAAAGTGGGCTCGACAAGACAACCCAGACAACTGTCAGCAGTCGAACTGCAGTGTGGATGATGTAGGCACCAGATTTTGACAAGGAAGAAGAATGCCTGGAATAAAAAAAGACGATATCTCTGTTTCTGTTGCATCGATTTTTGATCCTCTTTTTAACTGTCCATCATGAGTCATACATTGTTATAGGAGTAAAGTGCTAAATTGGTTGGAGTGGTCTTTCAAACCACTTCCTGAGCCACAAGATTAACTTCACAATGTGTCCATAACCACCTTGCACAATTAGAAGAGACACTTAGATGCCAAATAATATGCATTGCCCAGATATGACCTGAATGTCACTATAGTTTATGACAAACAATTATCCAGCCTCCTAATTTAGAACATAAAAATTCGAAAAGGAAGAAGAAAAACCCTGGAGAAATGAATGGGTAGTTCAAATGTACACTGGAGCCCAAAGGAAAAAAAAATCTCACTTTGGGCTCCAAAAAGGCTGAGGCTGGCCTCAGGGCAGCTAATTATTTAAGACAGAAAGAAATGAATGGAACAAAAAAAAGCTATACAGTATAGAAAGCACTGCCTGTCTAAAGCTTCACAGTGACATAAAGCACAACAATTCAGATTGTTGGGCAGACTTTTATCAAGAAATCCAAAGTTATGCACATGCTAAATATAGCATTGCTATAAATGTTAAGTCCAAGGTGGGCAGACAAGACAGGACGGAAGTTCTAAAGGGAAAAACTTTGACGTTGTGGGTGGACTAATGGGCAGGTAGTGTTTTTAGAAGGGCTTTGAAGCAAAGCAGACAATGAGCCGTGCAGAGCAGGGTGGTGGCAGTCCTGCCCTCACATTTTTCACCTAAATGCAGCTTGGTTAAGAACATAAATCCATGGGATGTATTCTGGATTTGTATGAACACTTACGCTCTCCAGAATTATTGAGAGCATAAACACGGTGTCTTTGCTAACTCAGAGAGTGAATCAGTGCAATGATACAAATTGGAGTGGCAGACTACCTGGGGCTGAGATGTTAATCTTCTTGGAGAGTCGAAGGTGTGCCTGGCCAAGCTAAGTCAATAATTAGCATGAGCACAGGGTGCATTCCGGCCATGGTGCCATTTTAATAGGGAACGCTGAACGTGCGCTTGGCATGGCTGGGCTAATTGGGGAAGGGTGTGCTAGTAAGGCACCTCAGTCCATTATCTCTATCGCCATGGGAACTGGATAAGGATAATTAGCTGGACAGCATGGCGCAGTGCAGCGGCAGCGATAGACACAAGCAGCAGGATTAAGGATGCATACAATGATGAAACTAATAGAAATGGATTTTTCACAAACTGTGTAAAGTCATTTACAATTAAGTGGCAGCAATATTCACTTCATTCATTTTAGCCTCGCTTCCAGCTGGTGCTCTTTCTCATTCTTATTTTCTGTGTCCTTCTTTTTTTTCTGTTTATCACTTTTCTCTCACCCAAAGCCATAAAGGGGAATAATAAAATCATTGTCCTGCTGAGAAGTAATCGCTTTTCTCTTTCTGTCCTCATATCTCTCCCCTTCTCCTAGCTCTCCACCCCTCTTACACTCCCCTCACTTTTCATTTCATCTGCATCCACTGCTGCCTGTGTTACACCTCTCTCCCACCTCATTCCTCACATACTGACTGTACCAGCACTATGACTGAGTAACTGTGAAAGAGTGGAAGAACTCTTCACGGGGGGAGATAGATTCATTTCATTCTGCTTAACGCTAAGCACCTGTGACATAAGCTCTCAGTCAGTCAACATAGCACCAAGATGTGAAACTTTAAAGGAAAGTTTCAAAAGTTAGTAGGTCATTGCCACATTGACATTTAAACCAGCCTTCCTTTGGTCTTTCCTTTACTTTCTGGTCTGGGGCATGTATATCACTGAAATCCTGAGTGTTTCTACTGTATGTCTCATTTCCTGTCTCCTCCTCCATGTACCACCCCTCGCTCTGTGTCCCAGTGGTCCAGGCCAGTAGGACCCCCCTCCCTACTTTCTCCCCTTTTTTGTTTTCCTCTCCTCTGTTCCCTTTTCTCTCCAGTTTTGTCTTTGCTCTGTATGAGCAGATGGCCAAACAGGCAGATCTGTTCTTTCTCTACAGGACTTTGGATCTCACACAATAGGCCTCAGATTCTGAGTCCAGACTCTGTTCTGCCTGGCTGGGAGGCTAAACAAAGAGAGGAAGGAGGAGAAAAAATGAAAGTGTTGAGCAGAGTGGTGCAAGGAGGAGAAGTTGCTTCAAAGAGTTTTTGCATTGCTTACACACGGCTTCATGTGTTTTACTTTAGAGCGGGAGGGAGGTGTGTCTATTAGATGAGTAGTTTGCTTTTACTGAGGTGCATTGAAAAAGTGTTTAGATTAAACACTTTAAACAAAGGTTGCTATGAGTTAGGGTTGGGTGATATGACGACATTTGCTGTGTGTTCAAAGCAGGGCTCTTATCTTATGGCTGTATTGAATTCTTGTATTTTTTTGGTAGCCACACTAGCACAGTGGAGTTTTGGTCTGTCTTTGGTTCAGACTGGAACAACTCAAAAACTATTTGATGGATTGCACTTGCATTCTGTACAAACACTCGTGGTACCCAGAGGATGAATCCTAATGACTTTCATGATCCCCTGATTTTTCCATTAGCGGCACCATCATTTGATGTTTTGAGTGAAATTTCTCGATAGCTATTGGATCGAACGCCATGAAATTTGTTAGAAACATTCATATCCACCTCAGGATGAATTGTGATCCCCTGATTGTTCTTCTCTTGTGCAATCATCTGGTCAAAAGTTTAATTGTCCAGTTCTCTGGTTTCTGACCAAATACCTGCAAAGGTAAAGACATTCCCTTCAGCTGTACTTTGCGTTTAGCTCTAATTAGCAGTAGCATGCTAACAGCCTAAACTAAGATGCTGAACATGGCAAACATTATACCTGATAAAGATCTGCAAATTAGAGTTGTTATAATGAGCTATATAGCATGCTGATGTTAGCATTTAGCTCGACCGCTGTGCTACAGCTCTGTGGCCTCACAGAGCCACGAGCATGGCTGTAGACTCTTAGTCTTGTTGTATGATTTATGCATGAATGTAAGAATATATTGTATATTGTATATTGATTTGTCAGATATTTGATTTTCAGGATTGGCCAATAACAGACACCCTTGTCTAGTTATTATAGTTACTATAATTAAAATTAAGTTAATAAAGTTTCTCTATTGATTTCACAGAACATTTGCTAAATTATAATAAATATTGGCAGTAAATAACACAGGGGACTTAATCCATACTCACTCCCAAATGTGATTTTCATGTACTTTCCATTTCTTTCTCCATCTTTCCCCGCCCTCCCTCGGTTTCAGGTACTACATGTCTGGTGGCCCTGCTCTCTGATAAGGAATTGACGGTGGCCAACGTCGGCGACTCACGCGGAGTTCTTTGCGATAAAGACGGCAATGCCATTCCTCTATCGCATGACCACAAACCTTACCAGCTCAAAGAACGCAAGAGGATCAAGAAAGCCGGTGAGAAAACAGCTGCAGTCCAGACCAACAGACTTTCCTCAGCTGATTCTGAGCAGCAGAACAGGGCTTTACTTAAAACTTCAGGGAACATCAAATCTCAGATTGTTGTCATGAAAGCATTAAAATAAGTCTTATGATCAAAGCTAAGGACCATTATCCTCAGTGTGACATCAAAACCTACTGACTGATAACACAATCTGTTCTCAGAGCAGCATGTTATCAAATGCAGTCAGACAGTGGACAGTATTTAAGGTGTATCTGTGGGCATAATTCTGCCTCCTACCCTATCTGCATACTCTCTGTGCTGAGGAGAGTTTGATGGCGGGTTGCCAGTCAGTGTGGTCACTATTAGGGTAGCCCACCATCTCCATCTAATGGTCTAACTGAGTACTGAAACAGGATTACCTTCTGTGGTACTTATGTTTTAAATATAAATTCTCTTGTACAGGAACCACTTATCTAAAACTCCTTGTATAGTAGCCTGCTCTCGTGCGGTGGTATTATCTTGTCACTGTGGTGTTTTTCCTCCTTTCTTTGACACAGTCATGTAAACACAGATACCCAAGAACAATTAATGATGGAAACTCTATACCTACACCACAGGTTCCCCAGGTAGAGCTGATGATCTGATTAGATTTTGGAGCAACTTGCTGCATTAATTTGCATATTAACGAGGGAGAGCTGATATTCTTGAAACTGCTGCTGTTCCTAAAAGCTAAATTAAGTGTTGTCTATGACAGGCGAGCAGGAAAAAAGAAATCATGCAGAAGCAAGTTAAAATTCACACATTCTCTCTGCACTATGTTTATTAATAATGCTTCAGTCATAGATCTTCCTGTGGCATCAAACTCAGTATGAAACAACAACATCTTGATGCTAGAGCTGCAGGCTGCAACAACCAATTAAAAAAGAGTCAAATCACAAACACTGGAGACAGTTTTACCACCAATAATTGATTATTATATGTCCCTTATATTGGACAAACAGTGTTTCTTAAGATCCACAGAACACAGTGGAAAAGTTTTTAGGAAGGGTTTGAAATGTTGTTTGAAATTTCAGACAGTTCACTCTATTTCCTTCATAATAATACAAATTCATTATATTTAGGGCATTCTATTCAATTTTGAATTTCCTTTTTCTTTTGTGAAGATTATTTCCAGTTTCCTATTTGATTTGTAATTTTTAATTTCCTAACCATTATCTTCTATTTCCTTCTTTCTGTTCTATTCTATGAATCTTAAGCTACATTGTCGGTGTCATATGCAGGGATGTTTTAAAGCAATTATTGATGGTATAATTGTCTCGGATGTGCTTTGGATCCTTTGTTGTCACAGTCTGTGGGTCTAGTACACAGATGCTGTTGTTCACATGAGTCTGATAACTGACGGAGGCCTTTGACTGAAACGATGCATTTTCAGTAAACCTAGTGCTGACGGTGTACGAGAATGAAAACTATCTCAATGCTGAAAGAAACGGAATTAAAACAAATACTAGCCATTGGTTACGGGAAGGCAAATAATTAAAAGTCTAATGATAATGTGAGGGCAGAGACGTTTGCTAATTAATGCGTATATCAGCTTAACTACCACTCTCAGCAGCTAACTGCTTACGTTAATACTTCACACTGCTTGAGAAAGACATTAAGGATGTCTGAAGTCTCTCTTGTTTCTAATTGCAGTTTGTACATAACATTTCCCTACAATTGTTAAAGCAGCCAGCTAAAGAGACGGTAGCTACTGAAGTAGCAACTACCGAGGACACAGAGGTCATGCCCTCTGCTTTTTCTGGGAATCTGGGGATTTTAGTTACTTAAGTACAGTTTTTAATAGAAAGTTACACATAATGGGATTTTTTTGGGGGGGGGGGGCTGACACCAATATTTTATAGCCTGCAGTGGCCTGAACTCTCAACCTCAGTATATTTAAAACCGTGGCGATGGCCTTGCTCAGTAGGAACTAGGGAGGCATCCTGACCTAGTATGGAAGTCTTCATCTTATCCAGTCATTTCCAGTACAATTCCCTGCTTGCAAATCTGTTGAAGCCATAGAGGACACACAGCTGTACTTGCAGGATGTGACATGAATAGAGATTTATCCAACATAAACAGTTCGTTCCATGAGCATGAACGGTGAGCACCGACTGAGTGAAAACATGTCAGTGGCACTGATCCATATTATTGTTTGCGCTTTGATGTGAACACATTGGCGTCAGACTGGATAGAAATGAGGAGACATGATGCCAACTGGTTCATAGGAACAAAACTAATCTGTTATCCTCGTGCTATAAAGGCAGTAACACAGAGAGCATCTGTTTCTCCTCTCTTCTTCCTCCCATTTTTGTGTTTCTCCTTCCTTTTTTTGTCCTATCCTCATTCTTCCTCACATTCTTTCTAACACTTCCCCTCTCTTCTCTCATCCTCCACCTTTTTTTCCGCCCACTTCCCGTTTCTTGTTTCATCATATTCCGAACATTTTTCCTCTGGCTTCCCCCTCAGGTGGTTTCATCAGTTTCAATGGCTCGTGGCGTGTTCAGGGCATCTTGGCCATGTCACGTTCTCTGGGCGATTACCCTCTGAAGAACCTCAACGTGGTCATTCCTGATCCCGACATCATATCCTTTGACCTGAACAAGCTGCAGCCGGAGTTCATGATCCTGGCGTCCGATGGCCTGTGGGACACCTTCAGCAACGAGGAGGCGGTGCGCTTCATCAGGGAACGACTGGACGAGCCTCACTTTGGCGCCAAGAGCATTGTCCTCCAGTCCTTCTATCGTGGTTGTCCTGACAACATCACCGTCATGGTGGTGAAGTTTAAAGGCAAGGCCAGCAAGCAGTAGGCCGTCCATCTACCACATAAAGTATCTCTATTATGTTTGAATATGAGTAAGAATAGATTTAAGATGAAAGATTTAAAAACTGAGCCTGCAATTTTTTTGAGCAAGAACAATTTCTATCGCTGATATTTACAGAAGTTAGCCCTTCAATGCATCAACCCCCCCCCCCTTACTTTTACTGCTGTAAAAGTGACACTTGTTTTTCATTTAGGCTTAGCCATATCTTTGAGACACCGTAATGCAAGCTGAGTCACTGTTATGCAAATAAACAGGTTTAGCTTTGTGCAGCTATGGGGTATGCCCATGAGTCTGCACACATATGTATGTATGACTGTGTGAGTGTGTGTGTGTGTGTGTGTGGTTGAGAGGAGAAACAGTGAGTCTGTCTTTGTGTGATAAACTTGCACACAAGTGTCACGTTCATCACCAATTAATTGTCTAGCCAGTAACGACAGATTAATGATATAGTTATACATGATAGCATGGAGTTCTACTTCTATATTTTTTCATATATGTGATGTCTCTCACTCAATGTCTATGTGACCACTGATTTTATATTTTTAGTTTCCTAACTCTGTGTTTTCATATTGTCTGATTGTATTGACATCTACCAAGTGACTGCACTGAAAATTCTGTCCTTTATCATGTTGGCAGGTTACTTTTTTCCTCAGTCAAACACGTCACTGGTGCAAATCATTAATAAATTTATTCCCTTTATTCATGGACAACACAAACAATAATATGCCTATGCTTGTTCAGACATCACCATTCATGTTGTACAGCAATAGAACTGATTACAATGTTAAACTACGCTTGCTGAAGGAGTAAATGAATGGTTTTGTCTTGAGTTGCTCCATTTAGTCCACTTAGAATGACTGCTGTTACTTTCTGTGCTGATAAAGTCTCATATCTGCTTTGATTGTCTGTAACTTTTAAGATTTTAAACCTAAGACTAGTTTGGTCTGTTCTACTTCACTCTTCAGCCCCAACTTATCAGGACTCACGTAGCTACAGATAAGGCAGTAACTGTTGGATTTTAGTGTAGTTTGTCAAAGTGTAAATGAAGTGTCATGTTAAATGGGTTTTAATGTAATATGATCTTTTAAAGCAATACAGTTCCATAGTATGATGTTCTAGTAACATTACATGATGACACTAACTGCTAATTGTTTATTAATTCAGACAGTTATATGAGTATAATAACATTGGCTGTTATTGTATAACTCTGTAATAAAAGGTAATCAGTTAAGTTTTATCAATCAATACTAATAACTGGAAGTTAAAGTTTTATATAATTTACATTAACATGTCATGTGATATACAACCCTTCTAAACAGGCTTTATTTACATACTGACATGCTATTCTGTTCTCTGACTTTTCCTACATTATCAGTCCACAGGAGATATAAAATATACAGAAGCTGACAACTTACTGTCAAAGTGTCTTGTATTAATGTCACATTCATCAAGAGAAAAGTCCTTAATCCTGATCATTACTGTTCAGTCTCCATTTCCCTGAACTGTAACTCAAAATGTAACAAGCCTTTGAATGAAATGCGTTACTGTTGCCTTATTTTTTTAACTGTTCATTTCCCGTTATCAAGTCTGCTGCCAAAACTACTTCTCGGTTTTTAATGTAATGCAGTCGATCATACCTTGCACACTGCACGACCTCAGTGTCATACGTTGTCAACTCATATGTAGAATAGTATTGTTGAAAGAATGTCTCCGAGAGACATGAAACTGTAAGATGAATGTACATGCTGTCCTCATGTTAGTATCATCCCTCCACTGTTTATACAGCAGTGAAGAAAGCAATGCGCCTGTTCCTGGATTGTTTAACTTCAGAGATATATACCAGATAAAACTGTTTGTGCTTCTTCGGTTCACATTCTTCCTTGATGATGTACGTTACAGAATGTTTATGTGGCATTTGTACTTGTTTTTGTTGACTTTAATAAACTGTAAAGAAAAGAATTCAGAAATTTTAAAATGTAAATCAAAAAGGTAACATTAAAATGATAAATGATCATATCATTTTCTGTGTTGTCGGTGTGTTTTTTTTAATGAAGAAAATACACAAAACAGAAAAGACAATAAAGAAAATGTCACAGTTATTTACTAAACTAGCCATATCTTTACATAGTGTTCATCCTGGTGACTCAAAATCTCATATCATGAAGAGGAATAATAATGATTATAAAAATAAGACACTTCTGTTACCTATATGCTATACAAATATACAAAATATGAGAGCTGGTTCTTTTTGGAAAGTCCTCTGTCATGGTTTTGTTTGCCTTGTTTACAGAGAGAAAAAGCAGCAAAAGAGATTAAACAGCGTCACCTGAAATGGGACTGTGATCCTTAACTGTTGAAAAGCTTGATTTTAGACAGTCTGTGCCACCTGCTGGGTGATTAGAAGATGTTCATTACAGCAACCCACATTTACTGCTGTGGCACGTTAGCGCTGGGCGATTAACTGAATTTATCTTGCTACTGGTGCCCACATGATTCTCTGATCAGTCCAACCGTAATCATATCATACCGGACAAAAAATAGATTGTCCGAATCCCATGTAATAGAATAGCTACAGCAACCTGTGACATATCCAGAAATGTAACCTATGAATTAGCCAACAGTCCAGTGAAGAAGTCCAGTTTAAGTGGACAGACAGAATTAATCTGTACAGCAATTTAGAGCAAACAAATCAGAGCCAGCATGAAAAATTCAATTTGATGCTTGGGTGTATTTTTTTTTAAATACATATTGTTATATTTAGTGTTGTTATACTAATTGTGGTGTTTTAGTACATGCATATTAATTTTAGATAAATTACGAATTTCCCAGAAACTCATCTTGTCCAGAGGTTTCTGGAAGCTGCACCTTCAGTGTACATATTGTGAATCTGAAGATAAACCCGCATTTACCCATCAGCCACGGCCACCAAAATTTCCCTGTGATGTCACTACCATGATGGGATATCCAGCCAAGAAGAAACACTATCCTCCCGTTGTACCAAACATGGACTTCCTGGCTGCCGGTGTGAATGATGATCTGGGGCAGGTGGGATGTGACTCCATTACAGGCGCTGTGGTAACCAGAGTACTGTATGTCGCCCCACTCTGTTACACCGTCACTTTGGATATAAATAGCTTTACTGAAAGCCACGCAGGAGACTGAAGGAATCCCATCACAACGGAGGGGAGGGATCACTATGCCTGTGTGTACATAAAGCATACTCATTGTAAGCAGTGACCAGACACACTAGGCCTGCAGATCGACAGTACAGAGACAGCCACTGGGTGTAGACAGCTTAGTTTACACAAGAAGAAGAAGACATACCTTTTTGGATATAGACAAAAGCTGCACTTTTCGGATATGGGTACATGTGGATCTAGGCTTCAGAAACAAGAACAGGTCCTGATGCTGGGCCTGGACGGATCAGGAAAGACCACCCTCCTCTACAAACTGATGTACAACGAGAGCGTGGTGACAGTGCCAACTGTGGGCTTCAATGTGGAGACGCTGGAGACAGACAGGAGCAGCCCGAGCCTGACGGTGTGGGACGTGGGGGGCCAGAAGAAGATGAGGCCCCACTGGAAGCATCACTATGCTGATACAGCCGGACTGGTGTTTGTTGTGGACAGCTGGGAACAGAAACGACTGGACGAGGCCTGCAAGGAACTGCATCGGGTAAATAAATCAATGAATATTCAATCATTTATAGGAGCAATGCTTTAATACACCTAGTTAGCTTTTACAAGTGATATATAAACACTTAAAGTCTCGCTCCAGTCAAAAATGTGTTTTTCTTATTGTTACTTCACTTGGATGTTTGACCTTCACTGTGCAAAATGAAACTGTGAACATTTTTAATGAGGAAACTGAATTGAATTTTTTTGTGGAAAAACCATGTCAGATACAAACTATTATTCAAAGCAGAGTATTTTTGTGTGTCTTAAATTTATGTCTGGAGGGAATCTTTAATAAATGGATCATAACACACTATCATGTAGTTGTCAGCGGATATAAGGACATTTTCAAGTGTAATATATTTACCCAAATCTACAACTCCTCCTATGAAGCATCCATTACTGTATTTACACATTTATGAATGACTGATAACAGTCTGATACCTGTAATCATATTTAATTATACTTTATTACACACATCAACACATCTTGTGTATGTTATAAAGCCTTATTAACTGGTTATACACATCCATGAATCATTCACAGACAGATTTAAAAATGATGATGGATGTGACACCAGTTACAAATGCCAAGCAAATTAAAGTGTTCTTTACTTTGTTTTCTCCACACACTAGGTCCTAAGGTACGAAAGTCTCAGAGGAGTTCCTCTCGTGGTCCTCGCCAACAAACAGGACCTCCCAGGAGCTCTGAGCCCAGAGGCACTTTGCCTGAAACTGGACTTAAGAAGAGTGTGTGAGGGCAGAGCCTGGTTCATCCAGCCCTGTTCAGCCACCACCGGCATGGGACTAGAGGAAGGTTTCAGGAGAATAGTCTATCTGATGAAGACCCCACTGAAACAGACTCAAGAGGACATTAAGGTTAAGATGAGGTCAAAGGGCTTCAGCATCACAGCTGTGAAACAAGTCATGCTCTGCAGCAGATGATGGATGAAAATCCTTTTTTGAAGTTTCATTCATGCCATGTTTAGGATTTCTTCTCGCCTGCCTGTGTGAGTCGTCTGCAAATATGGCCTCACTGTGGTGTCTGTAAAATCCAACGAGAGGAGGCAGTAATATAAAGGACGACATTAACACAGTGATTAGTGTTAATGTCTGTGAAATATAAAAGTTTAACTGGATCAAGGAGAAGAGAAAGTGTGTTTGGACGGTGACGATAAACCACAAGGATTCTGTTAAGAATCTTGGAAAATCAGGGTCGTTTTGAGAAAACAGTGGACATGTCACGCAATGTTTGACACAGTTCAGTCTGACATTGCACAGACTGTATGCAGAAAACTGACTGATTACAAACAGAAATATTCTTTTCCATTTCTGCACTGTTTTTACTTTATTTGTTATGTATTTATTTGTATTATTTTTATTAACATCACAACATTAAAATACTAAGACAACTTGTTCTGTGCTTACTATTTCATGCAAGCTTTATTTATTTATTTAGAAACTGCCAGTGTCGTGTCACAATATGTTAAATTATTACAAGGATTTCCCTCATTGTTAAAAAAAAATCTAGAATCAAATGAGGTTATTCTTTTGCAATTTGGGTGATAAAGTCAATAGAAGAAGAGGTATTTAGATCCTTCACTCAAATAAAGGTTGGAATACAACAATGTATATATTGCATTACATTTAAAAAGTCTGGGGCCATGTACACAACAGGGCCTTAAAGGATAGGTCTTTCTTAAATAAAAAAATACTGACATGCCCATGTGTACATTAAAACAGTTATTAGTAGCTGTGATTGTTCCTCCTGTTGATACTGGTCTCAAAAAGATCCACCTCCTGAGGTGATTCCAATGTAGGAGACTGGGGGGCAGGCAAAACCTATGGTCTTTGTTATGTACAAAACTGCATTTCAAAGGTCATCTTAAGCTAGTATGAGTCTGAGTTAGTTAAATCAAGTGGATATGTTCCAAAATTATTGGGTTTTTTTCATTAACATTCCCTCTTTGTTTTAGGTAAGTGACAAGGAAATTGTATAATAATGAAGGCAACTTCATCAATCAAACTACTGTAGATCAAATTCCTAAAAATCAAGTAACTAAAAATCGAGTTACCAACACTGAGTTACCAACCAGACCTGTTTTCCTGGTTGGTTATTCTTTATTATTATATCTGCGGCGTAACCATATCTGTAAAATAAAGGAAGTTAGGTAAAATAAAAAAATAGTGGCATAAAATAGAAAAGCTCAAGTAAAGAAGAACTGCTACTTCAATGCTGTAAATACAGGAAGTGCTGCACTTGAGTAAAACTACTTGAAACTAACAACTTTGCGCATATACCTCGTTGCAATGCAACGCAATTGAACAGCAGAAACACAGTAATATAAATCCATATGTGTGGTGGATGTAAACTGCACTTGAATGCAATGATCAAATATAAATGCGTGTGTTGTTATATGGCGCGCCCTGCAGATGGATGTTTAACGGTGAAACCAATGAGTACAGGGGATTTCCCCACCCTTCCTCCACGCCAGAGCGAGGCTGTCCTCCACCACCGGCATTCCCAGTATGCACCGCGGACAGAGCAGCAAAAAATAGTCCGCTAACGAAAGGCTGAGAAAAGGGAAGTAGAAAAAAGGGGTAGCTCACCAGCTAAATCCACGAGTTAAACTGTATTTACTGCGAGCAGAACTGCTAACATGGCCGACAGCGAGAAACTGGACAACCAGCGGCTGAAGAATTTCAAGAATAAGGGCCGTGATTTGGAGGTAAAAGTTGTGCAGATTGGCGGTGAGGATGTCCTCTTTTCCTCGCCGCCGCCGCTCTGTTCGCGGCCAGCTTCGCCTCCTGGCTTCCCTGTGACGTCGTTTCTAATTTACACCATCGGCAACTTTGAGCCCCGAGCCTCGGCCGGGGCCTTCAGGGATCACCCGTTTAAAACCGCCGGCCTCGGCTGGGCGGTTTCCCCGTTGGGTTACACTGGGTTTCTTTTCAACGGGAGACCGCGCTGGTTATAAAACATGTCAGAAAAGCTGTTCGGAGTTCATCGCCTCCGCTGGAGGTGCTCTGCTAGCCCGCTGTTAGCCAGGCCCACGGGGGGGACATGCTAGCTTAACTGAAGCATATCATCCACCAGATCGCTTTAGCTCGTTGTGCTAGCTTGAGAAAATGTTTACTGTACATTCAACAGTACATATGATTAACTTTCAGGTTGTTTTGGGGGGATATTTGCTTGATTGGCAAGCGGCAATTGGCGTTATTTTGATGCTGCAGTTAGCTAACCTGCGTGCTAGCTTGCAAACGTTAAGCTTGGTGGTGCTAGTGTCTGCAGTTCCACCCATCCCCCGTCTTTATCACCAAAAACAATGGCGGAAACCAGTCAGCCTCCTAGCTGACCAGTTACCTGGGTATTTTAAAGCGTGGCGTAGTGTTATTTTCTTAACCCGTGGTTTTCAAACGGTCACACATGCTCAGAAATCAAGGTTATCACGACCAGCTAGTTAACACGATCACATGACTGACGGATCAAAGATACACGTTGGATCCATAAGTTGCCGGTTGATTTACAGGCAGTTTAGCTATATTAATGTCAGCAGGTTATGGTGTTGTTTTCAGGCGGGATCACTCAAGATGCATATGAGCAGGATATACTCCTACATCCTGTTTGACAAGTAGTTTCTTAGTAGCTATGTAGGCCTCTCGACAGGAGTTGCTTTGCCTGGTAACCGGTTAATAACTAAACAAAAACATTACAGACACATCTGTTCTTTTACTGCAACTTCAACAGTACTCCTTTGCTCATGAAGTATAAAATAAGCCAGGTATCGAGTTGCCAGGTTATTAGGTAAATGTAGTTTAATCTAATGCAGTCTAATTCTACAGCTCTGAAATAACTCCTCCCTTCAGGACGGCCATAATGTTCAGTAATGTTGAAATTGTTTTTAAGAGATGTTGATTCAACTTCATGGCCATTCACAGTGATTTGTAGTGTGTTGTACTTGAGATGTGTTTCTAATATTTTGCCCAGCTCATATGTAACAGTGCAGGTAGATAAAGTATTAGAGACACCTGTATTATAACGCAGTACGACTGAACAGTAGAAACAAATTATGGTCTCTGATAAGGAAGAAGGATTGGCACCTCTTTGAAACATTTTCAAGAAAAACTGGACCTTATAATCGTCATGGAGGTAGGATTTCTTGTAGGGCTGTGGTAGGTTTGGCTAGATGTTTCATCATTGTCGCTGTTGTATGTTTTTTGTCTTATGGGTAAGAACATGAGTAAAAACAGTATCAAAGAATATCAGTGTTATCTGTCTTGTTAAGGCACCTTAAATGGTCTTGCAGTAACTTAAGCTGAGTGTGTGTGGGCTGTGGACTTAATGCTCCAGGTATGACTGAGACTGCTGATCATCTCTGTCCGCACAGACTGGATCCTGTTCTCAGATTGTGCCTGAGTTTAACACTGTAGCTGGCCTTACTCTCTTTGGCAAAGGCAGGTTGGGATAAACTTTCCTTGTTGTATGATGTTTATATTCCGTCTCTCTTACAGACTATGAGAAGACAGAGGACGGAGGTAGTGGTGGAACTCAGAAAGGTAAATCACATTTGTTATATTGTGCTATCAGCTACAAACACAATCGCTTTTAGTAATTCAGATTTTTTTTACAGCTAAATTCAATTCTGGCCTTTCATTGGCAGTTTATCTTTGAAATAATGTACTGAAAGATACTGCCGGTATCCTGAATCTGTGCAGCAAAATGCACAAAGTGATATTTCTGTTCCCTCTACCACAGAACAAAAGAGATGAGCACCTTCTGAAGAGGAGAAACGTGCCCCACGAGGACATCTGTGAGGACTCTGATGTCGACGGAGATTTCAGATCGGTACGGCTGTATGTCTGCATCTCAAAATGCGTCTGCTGCCACCAGAAAAGAGTCAACATATTTTCAGGTTTTGTGCTCTAAGGACAGAGTAGTGTACAGCTCTGGTAAGGTACTACTGAAGCAGTAGGAATGACAGTTTGGCATGTGGAGTCTGCTCTGACTGTTTGACCAAGGGGTTTTTCAGATTAGGTTCGTCTCACTAGTTAAACACTCCAGAGGTTTAGGACATGCTGACGTTTGGTACATGTGATGCTGCCTCCTTAGCTCTCCTTGCTTGATGCCAGTTGGGTGGGGTGTGAGTGTGAACAAACATGCAGTTTGTCTTTCTGTGTGCTGGTCGGTGTCTCATTTTCCCGAAATAAGACACAGATTTTTACGTTTTGTTTACAGCTTCCTTGGTAGAAAAGGTACACTGCAGCTTGTATAACTATCCCTCACAGGGTTGTGTTCCTTTTTAAATGTTTTCTGGGCTTTTTGGGTACAATATTTCTACTAATGTCTAAGAGAGATTCCTCTTTTGGAGTATTGCCTGACTGCTTATGTAATCTCCACGATGAGCAGCAGTATGGACTTTATTTTTCACTTTTATATGAAAAATCAGGTATTATAGGGGTATCAGGGAATATAATATAATTATTTTAATAACTATCAGTAGTAATAGTTCTGGCTGTGGTGGTAATCGGAATGCGTACAGAAAGTTGTTTGTAATGCACATATTATCCCTCAACTTGGCCTTTCTGATAAGCCTTACTTTTACTGTACTAGGTTATAAGTTATAAATTATTGTAGATATATGTGCAATATATTATTAATTTTTCAGTTGGTGTCCCAGAGGCTTGGAGCTCAACAGTAAATGTCTCAGCAGTCATCCCTTAATGTATGCAGTGTTGGCACGCATCACACCTACGTGTTTCAGAGTAACAAAGTCACAGAAAATCGATCAGTCAAGAATCCCGGCATCACTAAAGATCTCCGAGTTTGGTGCCATTGCTGGAATAAAATGGCCACTCAGCAGTTCAGAAATTCAATCACAGTAACTGCCTAGTGGTACTGAGAGGGCTGACTCGAAATGGGCTGCTTAGCAGTATATCAACAATGACATGCTGCTCTGACTCACTGCAAGACATTAAGGGAGGCTTTTGTGGAAAGGCGCGCTAGCCAGTCTAGTTTAAATACTTAACAAACCAGTCTGCGCTGTGGGACTGTTTTCAGTCGGTCTGAAATAACACATTGATTGTGTTGCCTTGAGGACATTTGCTTTTTCATTATTTTGCCCATTTTGTGGTTAGCCCTCTCAAAATGAATAATTTGGGCCTCTGAGCTTGTAAGACTATAAATGCCCTTTTCTGACATATCAGATGTTTCCTAAATCCTCACTGTCCCGCTGCTTTCTTTTTTCAGTCTGTCCTTTTTCTGCTGAGTTCTGCTCACTACTATTTTTAATTTTCCTCAGATACAGTTAGCTCTTTAATCTCCTTCCATGGCCGCGCAATGTAAACACACAAATATAAATATGCAAGTGTGTAAATTTGCATTCAGGGTTGTGTTTTAATGTTTTCTAGGTTTTTTTTCCCTTGTCTGTTTTAAGTCCACTGCCCCCCTTTATTTGGGGATGCATAGGCAATTAGCAGCAACTGCTGGCTTATCAGAGGCACTGGCCAACTTAATTTAACAGGGTTCTCAGTCATGGTCAGTTGTTGATGGAAAGTGATATTCAGGGTCTCTACCAGAGGCAGTTTGCACTGGGCTCTGAACTCTCTGTACTGGACATCAGGCGAGATTGCCAGTTGGCAAATTATCATGTCGAATGCTGGCCTGCACGTCCAGCCTGCTAACTGTTACACCACAACTCCACATTGGTTCAAATGTGAATGCAAGTCACTACATTGTCCTTATGGCATTTCTCAATCCCCAGCCTCCCCTCACTGTTCTCACTGGTGACTTTGGCTTTGGTGACTTTCCTTCCTGCTTTGTCAACATCACATACAAAAGCAATTTTAGGAATGACTGTTTTTAATACAAGGCAAGAAGCTAACAGATGTCAGCTTGCCCTCATTTGGTTCTGCCAGGGTATGAACTCTTCAGGGTAATCATATGGCTTTTGTTTAGTGGGTACTGCTGTGTTTAACAGTGTTGCCAAACCTCCAGTTTAAAATTGACCATCTTGTAACTCTTAACGTTGTTCACTGTATGTTTTACAAATGTGTGGCGAAGCATGAATCTAGGCTGATGTGTTGATGATCTTTTCTCTTTTTCAGCAAAACACTTCTCTTGAAGCAATAGTACAAGTAAGTTGAATGTTTGATTTATTTATTTTTCCTCTTCTGTTCATTTTGCCTGCCTTATGGGATGTGTTTATTATCCATCACATATTAACTCGTCCTCAAATAAACTCATTTTGTTACAACTATATTTTAATGCAATGTGAAAAAGAAGCTGGGCAATCTCTTGAGTTTTGCAGTTAGATTTTTTTCAAGTTATTATTATTGCTCACATTTTACAGCATTCAGATCCTAGAGACATTATGTATTGTGTAAACATTGTGTGTAACTCACTTTGCTTGTATGTGTTGTTTTGTAGAACGCCACCAGTGATAACCAGGGCGTCCAGCTGAGTGCTGTTCAGGCTGCCAGGTAGGACCCCACTCCCTCACATTCCTGGGCTCTACCAATAACGATTTCCCTTTACTTCAGTAGTTGACCAGTAACTGAATACTGCTTACTGTCTCTGTATAATCATTTAGTGAGACATTTCTCATCTTGAAAAGTTGTGGATCACACTTCTGAATGTCTGAGAGTTCTTTTCACACCTAACCCCTTTAGATGGGTTCATTTGGGCTGGTGTGAATTCTGGCAGACAAACAAGCGGGTGCAACCATATGCTTGTGCAGTTGTGTTGGTGGTGTGAAAGCAAAGCGGACCAACCACAGAACTGTATGATGGAGATTTTAATGTGAATTCAAAAGGAAAGCAGCCACCGAATTTCACTGCTCAGTGCGACCTGTGCTGAGGTGACGATCTGTATAGTCTTACAGATGATGAAGTGATGTAAATGAATGAAGCTGTATGAGAAATTACTCTTTAAACACCATAGAACCTATAATTCCCATTCCTTTAGATAAGTAGATATGAATGTTATGTCACGGGGGAATAGTTTAAATATTGTTACATATCAATATCAAGGAAATGCGATGATAATTATCATGATGTTATTGTCCACACCATCCTAACATAAATTTTCAGTATGAATAAACTATACTGATGCTGTATGATACTGAAGTTTTGCTGGTTCTCTAACAGTAGAGGGCTGAATGTAATCAAGATTCACATCTGGTTGTCGAGTGTATTTGTAAGCCACTGATTGTGCACCAGTACTCCAACACTTTGTCTTAAGAGGCTTTCTGATTAAAATTGGTGGCCTCTCGCAAAATGCAGTTTCAGTGTTGCAATTTCAGGGGCTGAATGTTTTTCCTGTTTGGTTAGACAGCAGTGATTTACAGTAAGTTAGCCCCCCACCTGATTAATGAATAGTGTAAATGGCGCTGCAGCTCAGCAATGCGACCCTCTAGAAGTTGGGTCAGGTGTAGCATAAGGCAGGCCGAATTCATGGCAGGATTTGTTTTTGTGATTTATTTATTTAACTGTTTTTATCCTTTTTTTTTCCCCATTGAAGTCCACACTGCAGCTTTATTTTGACACTTTGAAGATGCCATCATACTTTACCTGATGTTGTGTAATGTCAGTGCCATAATTTGTTGGTATGTGTCAGTAAAGCTATGTGGGTATGAGTAATGGTCTTTTGTTTCCTCTTTGTTTTTGTAGGAAGTTGTTGTCCAGTGACCGTAACCCTCCCATAGATGACCTGATTAAGTCTGGCATCCTTCCGATACTGGTCCACTGCCTGGAGAGAGATGACAAGTAAGCAGGCTGTAATTTTGTTTGTCTGCATGTAGAAGTGAATCACTGTGTTTCGTGCACGATAATTATAGTACAAGTTAGCCCTTTTCCTCGATCATGTAGAGTTTATGTACACTTCAGAGTTATGTAAATGAGCCAGCAGGGTTTAGCCAAGCCTACATGTGAACGGTGTTGCAGTTATGTAAATGCGTCCTAGTTTTCACCTTCCAGGAGTGGCAGAACATAAATGAGTCATCAGCATGCTCATACTGTTTGACGCCCCTGCCCAAATAACACTCATTTATACCGTTACCTCTGCCACCTTCATCCATCTATCCACTCTCACCTGTCTATAGCCCGTCTCTCCAGTTTGAGGCAGCCTGGGCTTTAACCAACATAGCGTCGGGAACCTCAGAGCAAACCCAAGCTGTGGTCCAGTCCAGTAAGTGCCACTGTACCACAACACACCACTTTTTTTCTTTCTCTGTTCCAGTCTCTAAGATTTTGAAGGCTTCGCTAACTGTTAATTTTATGTTAATGAGGCATACAGTTCAGTGCAAAAATAAATAAATGATATATTATTATATTAATCTGTGTGGTGGGTTGTTATGAAATGGTAAAAGTTGCACATTTACTGTGTTTGGAGACTTTCATTTTGAGAAATCTTGATCTTTTATGTTCAGAACCATCTTGTTTTCTTATTTAATCACTTAGTAAACAATATATTCACATTTAATTACACTAGTCAGTTGATGACATTTACAACAAAGTGAAAGAACCTGACAAATGACACGCATGCTTTCATTATGCACGCTCAAGTTATTTATTGTTTATTTTCCTTCCTAATAGATCTTCCTGCATCTCCATATTGATTCAGTCACTGAATTTCAGGACTATAAATCCTGACATTAGATAACATCATAATCTTTTATTAACTGCGCAATCTTAGCAGAGTTTAAGTATCTTTGGCTTTCGATGCCTAAATGAAGCATATTTCATGATTATCGTTCCCTGGTTGCATTTTGTTCTGTAGATTTATATATTTTATATATTTATATATGTGCTTTATATTTGCTTTTCTTGCTCTTCATCTGTCTTTTTTTTCTTAGCTCTGTGTGGCTCGGTGACATTTCAACTGAAGTGCAAACTTTGTGCTTTGTCCAAATCTGAGCTCATTTAATGTTTGTGATCAGATGATAAAAGTTATACTAAAAAGTAGAACTGTTATGACTCTTAAAAAGTTCTGTGAGGGACACGGATGGTGTTGTACCTGGTGTTGTACCTGGTGAATTAAAGCAGCACATCAGATCACGAGATGCTTTTTTTAAATGATTGAATCGTATCTGTTTTGTTATGTGTAGATGCTGTGCCAAAGTTCCTGAGACTGCTTCAGTCTCCTCACCAGAATGTGTGTGAACAGGCCGTCTGGGCTCTGGGCAACATTATAGGTGAGTTGCAGTTGATGTGAACATGAGTCTGTTAGAAATAAATACAGTCAGTGGCCAAGATGACATGCACCCCTTCTGTTTGTGTGCTCTCTCCAGGTGATGGTCCTCAGTGCAGAGACTATGTTATCAGCTTGGGCGTGGTGAAGCCCCTGCTCTCTTTCATCAGTCCCTCCATCCCCATCACCTTCCTCCGCAATGTCACCTGGGTCATGGTCAATCTGTGCCGCCACAAGGACCCCCCACCACCCATGGAGACGATCCAGGAGGTGTGTACAGCGTGTGTGTGTAAAGAAAATGAGTGAGCCGTGCAGGGGTGTTGTTTGAAAGGCACAGTGCCATTGTTTATGGTTGGTAAGGTGATGAGGGATCATAACCTTTTCCACTGCACTTGCAACTCCCACATGTTTTGTAGTCTTGCCTTCAGTTGGCAACACTTAGTTTTCTGGGTCTTTTATTTGGTAATAACTTCTTATAAGTTTCCTGGAAAGGGCCACATAGTTTGGTTATAGGAATGGGTAATAGGAAAATGATTTAGTCATTTTAGTTAGTTCAGTTAGTTGTGTTGAGTTTATTTTTAACTCCGGTTTAAATAAACTGCTTAGTTTAAAGCCCAGTGAATATTTATTACACATTGATTTAAATGAATAAAAGTCTCAGGGTTGTGCTAGAAATAACTGGAAGGGTACGAACTCATCACTTTCTCTTTTACCTGTAATTAGTCCAGGAAACTTCTGAGGTGATTATAATAAATAAAAATTTTCAGAAAAATGTTACCCATACATTTTGGAAGTAAGATGTGTAGTATATCCTTAATAGTGGATGTGAAGTACCGAAGATGTCCTTGTCCAGTCTTGTGTGAAAGTTTTAATGGGATAGTGTGTTGGAAAAACCACCATCAGAAGGAACACTGAGAAAGATAGTGGAAACTGTCTAATGCTCTCGGCAAGAACACAACAGAATTGATTCCAGAGTAAACTGTCACCTTAAGAAATAATGTTTTTGGGCCGCAGTGAATGCCTTCATGCCTCTCCTGCAATCTAAGAGGAAGATGTGTGTTTATTGGTTGGTGTTTGACAGCGAGAGAGGAAAGGAGGATTAAAGCTCCATCAGTGGTCTGCCTATGCTGGTAAAATGAGGGCACAGTTATTGTGTTGCTCTTTGGCGCAGAAATGAAGGAAGGTGTAGCAGGCATTGCAGAAAAAGCGTCTCTGCAGCCATCGCAGCCATGAGCAAACCTTTGTGTATCACACAGGAACGTTGTTTTTTTTCGTTGTCATTTCCTCCTTTTCATCTAATGACTTTTCTTTCTAAATTCCTTCCTCAGATCCTGCCAGCTCTCTGCGTGCTGATCCACCACACTGATGTCAGTGTGAGTACACAGAATTTAAGCAGCCTGTTGTGCCTTGGCTCTATGCTATATTCCCAGATGAAAGCCCCTGCTAAATCATCTCTGTCTAATGAGGGCTGAGCAGAAAACGAAATGTATTTATTATAATAAATCTTTCAAATAAATCTTTTGGTGTTTGTTTGCTGCCTCCAGATCTTGGTAGACACAGTGTGGGCTCTGTCCTACCTGACGGACGCTGGGAACGAGCAGATCCAAATGGTCATCGACTCTGGCATCGTCCCTCACCTGGTCCCTCTGCTCAGTCACCAGGAGGTCAAAGTTCAGGTATGGAGGGGGGGAATTAGTGCAAATTAGTTTTAGTTAAATTACCCTCCTTTGGAAACCATCTTGAAAACTGGTTTCAGTCATATTACAAATTCTTTATCAGTTTGTGTTGCCTGAGAAGTTCTTAACAGTCATTACAGAACAGCCAACCACCAACATGTGGTGACGGTAATTCATAAAATACATCAAAACAACCAGCCATGTGCTAACAGTCCTGTCATTGCCATGTTATATCACAACACTGAGTGCATTAATAGATACAAACACTACTTCTACCTCTGAACTTGTCGAGTAAAACTTGTCCTCTGAGTTTTGAATATGTGTTACGACAAGAATCTTTGACTACCTAGAAGGAAGTCCTCTATATATAAACATGTATTATTATCAAAACAATTTCACACTTCCTCTCCACACCCAGACTGCTGCCTTGAGGGCTGTTGGGAACATAGTGACTGGCACAGATGAACAGACCCAGGTGGTGCTCAACTGTGACGCCCTCAGCCACTTCCCCGCCCTCCTCACTCACCCGAAGGAGAAAATCAACAAGGTAATCTATCCTCCGTCCTCTTCCTCCTCCACACTCACTCACTCGCTGATGATCTGAAACTTCTTTATCAGTTGTCTGGATGTGATGAAATCAGAGACTTGGAGCTAGTGCGAATGCTGTGTGAGAGATAATAGATGGGACAGATGGCTTATAGTAAGACTTTGCAACATGGAGGATCGTGAGGATGAAGATGATGAAGAGGACCTCAGTGGCTGGCTAGTTGTAGTTAGTGAGACAGATTGGGGATTGGGGGGGAGGGTATTAGTCTGTGTGCGTGTGGCTGAATGTGTGATAGCATGGATTGGTGGCCAAAGGGTGCTGAGACCATGTGTCCCTGCTGATATCGGAGTGCATCTGAGACCAGTCACTTATAAAACGAGGCCCCCTTTGTGACCTGGACGATGATTAGAGCCTCAAAGTCGCCCTCGCCCCTCCCACAGCGCTCCGTCTCGGCCTGAGGTCAAACTCTCTGAGTGGACCTCTGGATTCTGATCCAGTTTAGACGCAAAAAGTCATTTTTCACATTAATTTTTCATAAAGAGGACTGAACAGTCCTTTGTGACGCTTTAAATCACCTGGTTTCTTTGATTAGAATAAGATCTGTGTACACTTTACAAAACAACAAAAACTTCCTGTCTCCTTGGTAGAAAGATGTCACATGCTTTCTCTCCTGTAGGAGGCAGTGTGGTTCCTGTCCAACATCACAGCAGGCAACCAGCAGCAGGTGCAGGCCGTCATTGACGCCAAGCTAGTCCCTATGATCATTCATCTGCTTGACAAGGTGTGTATCCATTCTCTTTTCATGCACTGTCAAGTGCAAATTGTGGGTCTAGGATTATTTGTAGAGCAAAGTAAACAAACACATGTATTGATTATTTTGAATGCATACATTTTTAGGGGGACTTTGGCACTCAGAAGGAAGCTGCCTGGGCCATCAGCAACCTGACAATAAGTGGGAGGAAAGATCAGGTAAGAACCTTTTTCTTTGTAGTATTTCATCTTCAACTACACTACCCTGCCTTTTGAGCACTTTAGCCCCTAACCTTTTTTACACATCCATTTCTTACTAAACTTTGTGAAATACAATGCAGAACAAGTCATGAAAGTGGAAAAAGAGGTTTCCAAATTATTAAAAGTGGTTAAGGAATAGCAGACTTTTATAGCAGGTAAAGCCTCAGTTGTTTCACAACTTTTGTTGTGGTGAAGAATGACTGTTGGGGTTTAGTTGCCATGACTCTGTTGGCAATTATCATATATATTTGTGTCTTAAATCTTAGAATGTAAACAAGAAAATTACATCAACAAAAACTGTAAATTTGAAATACCCCTCCCTTGTCTAACATATTAAAGTACTGATACACAGTACATCACTCACTCTCTCTCTCTGCTGTCTACAGGTGGCACACCTCATTGAGAAGCAGGTGATCCCTCCATTCTGCAACCTGCTGACTGTGAAGGATGCTCAAGTTGTGCAGGTTGTCCTCGATGGCCTCAGCAATATCCTGAAGATGGCCGACGATGACGCCGAAACTATTGCTAACCTTATTGAGGAATGCGGAGGTGGGTCCTTTTTTTTTTTTAAATTTAACTCATTAAAGTTGAGTCTTAATAGTTGATTGAATGCTGACATCTGTTTTTTGTTTTTTTTTTATCCCACAGGTTTGGAAAAGGTGGAGCAACTGCAGAATCATGAAAACGAAGATATCTACAAATTGGCTTACGAAATTATTGATCAATTCTTCTCATCTGATGATGTAAGTTATATATGTATATATATTTTGTTGTTGTTATTTTGATTTGACTGACTTTATCTTTCTTTACACAAGTTGGCTCATGATGTATTGAACATCACTGGTGTTTGATCCACCGTCATTTCTTCTGTACATTGTTAATGATGTTGCATTGTCTGCCATTCAGATTGATGAAGACACCAGCCTGGTCCCAGAGGCCATCCAGGGCGGAACCTATGGCTTTAACTCAGCCAACGTGCCAGCCGAGGGATTCCAGTTCTAGACAGCATCTGGGGTATTCCGGAGTTTTGTTCGCGATGCAGCACTCTGTTCAACATAAAAAAAATTAGGAGAGAAAGAGCGAGAGAGAGCGAGAGTGTGAGAAATTTGATCCATTGTGCTTGGCTCGTGGGATCCATGGCTGCATCTTATCTGAGAGAAAAATGTGTGGATTTCATTTGGCATTCCAGGGGAACCAGCCCAAATGAAGTTTGAGATGGCGAGTGGGTGCGAGTGAGAATGAGTGGCTACATGTTGCAAAAAAGCAAAACATCTACATCGAATGCGTTGAGAGACATGCCGACATAACTTCTGTGTTATTGGAGCTGTCGTCTTCGGAAAACTACTTCAAATGACAACAAAAAAACTCGATGTCTGCCCGGGGAGAACCAAGGACATCCAAAAATAAGAAATCAAGAGATCTTGAAATATTACAATACAGCAAAATGCAGAAATGAATATAACTATAATTATGAACTGAGATGAACCACGAACCATCACAATTCTGCGGTCCTCCGACTAGAGAGGGCGCCACCCTCAATGTGCCCCTCCCCCAATCTGCCACGCTATCAGACATGTGTGTGAATGGACCCATTGTGTATGAATGTCTGGACTCAGTGCTGAGGAGCCAGGTTCATCTCCTCCAACAAGAAGCCCCGATGGGGCACCATCCTCTCTCCCTGGTGGGCGGGGCCAGGAGTCCGGCTGCGCGTGTCGCATGTGCGAGAGAATGGACGGATGAGTTGTGTGTGCTTGGCTGCGTGCGTGACTGGGAGTATGCAAGGCTGGGTGAAGAACGCATGCAGAGACGGGAAAAAGATACAAATACAACATCTGAAGAGAAACAAAATTGAGAAACGCAACAATGAGGTTATCAAAGGTTTCAGGAAAGAAATTCTGCCTTTGAAAGAGAGGCTGATCCTCTAAATCCCTAAAAGGAAGAACTTTGGATATTAAAAAAAAAAATCGTCATCACAAGGATTTTTTTTTTTGTTTGTTTGTTTTGAATTATTGTTAAGTTAGTATTAATTGACACTGGACAATGCAGATGTGGAGCAGCAGTGCATTGTATTAAGATGCATTTGGTGGCTTTTGGGCTTTTCTTTTTGCCTCCAGTGTGTTCCTTTTTATGATATATTTTTTTTTATTTTCAGCTTTTAGTTTCATTGCTTCTGTAAAAGTGATTGACGACGATCATATTCCACCCTCACACCAGAACCCTAACCTACGCACCAGACATGGGCTTGATGCTGTGAAATTCTGACACCATCACTATAATCAACCAAATGACCTGTTCCCCTTGTGACACATTATTTGTCCTTCAATTTACAGCAAAATCACTGCTTTGCAGTATTGTTGCCATAGCTTTGACTTAACACCAAGGGAGAAGAGAACAATGGCCATTTCACGTAGGATTGTGAATCATAACCTTTGCATGTACTAAACTATAGCACAGTTATTTTTAGGGTTATTTTAGTTTCCTTAGGCTGTGGATACAGTGTAATTTTCATTTTAAGTAAAACTGTGCTTAAATGTTACATGTTTCCCCTTCCCTTACCCCTCACTAGTGTCCAATTTGCTAAATAATCTGTATGGTTTTGCACATGTACTGCAAAGTGAGGCCTGAAGTCTTTCTGAAGGTGTGTTGGTTGGTTTCATAGGTTTTGACCTGCCAACAGCCTCTACAATATGCATCACTCAACCACAATCTTTGTTGTATTTCTAGAGTAATCCAATGATGCTTTTTAGTGATACTTGAGAAAATAATGACTTTATTTCAGGAGCAGCAGTAATGAATCTGCTAATGTATCTCAGCTAGACTAAGAGGGGGTTTAACCTCCCTTTTCTCAAGGTCAAAGGGGATTTGGGGAGTTGTCCTAAGTGGGTTCTCCTGAATAATAAATAAACCCATGAACAAGTTTGCTGTACCTTTAGTACCTTGCAGTCCTTAGCCCCATACTCCTCTTATACCAGCTAGGTGTACAAGCTTACCCTTTTCCATTTTTTGTGTTAACTTCAGACACTGTAGTAAATGATTACACATTGTGCTCATAAACCTTCTGTTGAACATAGGGGTATTTTTATTTTATTTTATTTTTTTTTGCAGCATTCCTTGTTAGCAAACATGTGGTTTCAAATCTAAAACTATGGAATGGAAGAAAAAAAAAAAGATGGTTTGCCCAAAAACCTTTTGGGGAGGTAGGCTACAGGATAGGTTGTCTTCGAGAAAATAAATAGTGAAACCCAAATCGAGAGACTGCGTGTGTGTGTGGTCTGTTGTGAAGAAGTGGTGTGATTATTACTTTTGCGTTTATTTGCAGTTTTTGTTTCTCTTTCACTGAAAAAAAATATGTACAAAGGCCTTGAAAAATGCTTTCGGTTCTCATAGTGCTTCAGCTTGTGTTCAAATCGAGAAAAGTGGATCCTGATTGGCCAGAGAGACCGCGTTATCCGCATGCGCACGATGGGAAATTAAAGCTCTGAATTTACTGAGGGCACGTGAAGGCAGCACGAGAAGGAACAGGAATTGATTCAAAACAGAATTGATCTGTGCTGCAGACACTTCGCTCCGAGCAGACGGTGAGTTTTGTGTGTGTGTGTGTGTGTGTGTGTGTGTGTGTGTGTGTGTGTGTGTGTGTGTGTGTGTGTGTGTGTGTG